>CAUYUJ010020337.1:304138-366638 GCA_963575745.1 Prorocentrum cordatum
GGGGGGGGGGGGGGGGGGGGGGGGGGGGGGGGGGAGCTGGGTGTCGACGAAATTCCCACCTCGCGAAGCCCTCGCCCAGGATCAGCGACCCCTCTCCCAACGGGAGTGGGTGAGCTCGCTGCCGAGAAGCACGACTACCGAAAGCCCCCCTCGAGGAACCGAAACCCGCACTCAATGGCACCCAGCGGGCCGACGACGACGCACGACGTTCAAGGGCAACGAACGCCCCCGATGCACCAGACTCCACCTAGCTCGATACAAATGCATATGTTTACCCAACCGTGGTTGTGATCGATCGTATTGCTATTGCACGGCCGTGGACCTATCAACATTGATACCCACGAGTGCGTTTCGCCCGGCATGCGCACGCGCGTGCATGGCTACAACGCATGTGATATGCACACGTGTGCATACATCTAGAACCAGAAACGAACTTGCAGCTCGAACTCTACATGCGGGCGCAGCCCTCCCGACCCACCAAATCAAATTCACGTGAGGCTACATGTGACGCTTGCGTGCCTCAGGGCTCCGAGGGGGCTGCAACCGGGGAAAGTGGGGCGAGGCGCTGGCAGGGCAACGATGGGCGCCATCTGTTTTCACCCCCTCGGAACCAGAAAGAGATCTGGGCGAGCAATGGACGGGGCCATCACGAGAGGCCGCGCCGCTCGCCCGCGCGCTGAACATACTGCGGCAGGGGGGGGGGGGGGGGGGGGGGGGGGGGGGGGGGGGGGGGGGGGGGGGGGCGACTGGCAGTCGATGCGGCTCGCCCAGTAGTCCAAAGCTTAAAACATGGTTTCGCACGCCAACCCGCTGGGCCCGTCTGCGATCAGGGCGCCTCCAAGAATGGCGCATGCTGGAAAACCAGCGAGCGAAATCTCAACGCAGAGCCGCACGGTCTATGGGGCGACCCCGTCCCTCCCAGGAGCTATGCCGGAAACGCCGAGTCCCCCCAAATGCATCGCACGCCGGGGGCGTAGAACTCAGCCTGCACCCGCGGCCCCCGGGGATCTCCAAGATGGGCGAGCCCGCCCAAGCCCTCGCAACTGCAAGGGCGCATCTTGCCAGACGCCGCTTTCCAGGAGCCTGCCGATGACACCCCCCCCCCCCCCTATGGCGCGCATCGCAGCGTGCGATGCGCGCGCCCAGCCGTTGAGGGGCGGCGAATCCATTGAAACCAACGGCGCACCCATGCACTTGAAATCTGCGAGGCGAACCCCCCCCCCCCCCCCCCTCAAAAAAAACTGGCGCGGCAACGACGCACCTACGACGGCTGAGCCCCATCATCGGCAGCAGCCTTCTTGGCCCGCTTGCGGCGGGCAGCCTCGAGCAGCGCCATGTCCACCTGCGCCTCGCCAGCATTCTTCGCCTCGGCGCTCTTCAAGAAGGCCTCCGCCTGGGCCGCCGAGTTCCCGCGGACGGCCTGCTTGGGCTCATCCCGCGAGAAGAGGGGCGCGACCTTGTTGCGGTTGCGCATCAACACGACACGCGCCGCCGCGGACGAGTAGTTGTCCTCAATCACCTTGCCTTGGCGGGTGGATGGGGGGGGAGGCGGATCAGGGGGGGCGAGAGAGGGGGGGGGGGGGGGGGGCAGAAAACGAGCATGGGCAGATGACGGAGGAGGGAGGGAGGGGATTTGGGAGAGGGGGGGGGAGGGGCGATACCGAGTGGGGAGGATGAGCATGACGGCGCACCATTGGGACGAGATAGGGGGATGATAGAGGGGCGAGAGGGATGATGATGGGGGAGGATGAGGGATGAGAAGGAATGAGGCGGGAGGAATGGGGAGGATGGACATCGGCGCCTGGAGGGAGCGGATCCTCCAAGTCGTAGATCTTGTTTGTAATCAGGTCGTGCATCTTGGCGGGGGCCTGCGGCGGCGGTGGCCATCGCCGCGCCATTATATTCACCATCCTCCTCCACCTCATCATCCCTCCTTCCCCTCCCTCCTCTTCCCTCCTCCTCATCCTGATCCTCCTCCGTATCATCCCCCATCTTCCTCGTCCCTCCACCTCGTCCCTCCTCCTCCTCCCCCCTACTCCTCCTCGTCCCTCCTCGTCCTCCCTCCTCCTCCTCCTCCGCCATGCTCCTCCTCATCCCCCCCAAAACACCCTCCAACCTCATTCCTCTCCCATTCCCCCATCCTCCTCGCCCGCCTCCTCCTCCTCGTCCTCGCCCTCCCACGTCCGCCCTTCGCATCCTCCGTCTCCGCCTCCTCATCGCCCTCACGTCCTCCTCCTCCACCCCCAAAGGCCCCCCGAGCAATCGGCGGGGCGTAGCGGGGGGCGGCGCGGGGCGGGGCGAAGTTGACCTGGCCGTCGGGGCTCACGGCGGTGGCGAAAAAAGCCACTGCTATTTTTGATGAGGTTCCGATCGCGAATGAGCTCACCCATGCATTTAGCATGCGCGCCATTGTTCAGCGCGTCGCCGGATATCTTGAACGCGCGCGGGAGGCCTCTGGGTAAATGGGGTGGGTGGGGGGGTGGGTGGTGGTGAGTGGGGGGGGGGGGGGGGGGGGGGGGGAGGGGGGCGGGGGGGGGGGGGGGGGGGGGGGGGGGCGGGAGGCGCGGGGCGCCCTCGCCCGCCAGCCCGCGTCATCCCTCTTCTGTCTCATCCCCCTCCCCCATCGGTCTCATCATCCGCCCCCGCCCCCTCGAAGTCAATTTCACGTGCGAAGGCGGGGGCGGGGGCGGGGGGGCGATAAAAGCAAGAACGGGGATCTGCGGAGATGGAGGAGGGGGGTTGGCTTACGAGGGGGGCCGCGATGGGGGGGCAGGAGTGGATGGCGGATGAAGAGGTGGAGGACATTCGACGGATACGGGGACGAGGCGAACATCGGAGACAGAGGAGGGGGGGATGAGACAGAGCTGCGCAGGCGCGGGATGAGGCTGAGACAGATGAGGGAGAGTGAACAATGCGAGGGGTACGGATCGACGGGCAATGGGGAGAGGAATAGCGAGTGGGAGAGGCCGAGGCAGGAGGTCAAACAGATAGGATACGGACATCGTAGGAGGAGGAGAATAGGGGCGAGCGAGGAGGGATAGGCAGAGGAGGGAGAGTTCACGATACGAGGAATGGGACAGAGGAGGGACGAGACAGATGAGGGATGAAGGAACGAGGGGCGATCGCGCGGCCTGACAAGTACTCGTCTACCTGGCTCAGCGCCGTCGCAGACTGGCAGATGCCCTGGACCTGCTGGGCGGTGATCTCCTTGTCGCAGTGCTTCTTGTAGACGCCCATCCTCCACGCGGTCGGCACCTGGCAGAGCATGGTAACCTTGGCAGGGTCGAACGAGGGCGAATCGTTCAACTGCTTCAGCTCCGCCTCGGGCTTGCGCTTGCCCTTCGCAGGCGTGCCCGACAGCAACGCCGGCGGCTTGTGAACTTGCACCCCCATGTGGATGATCTTCTTCGTATCCTGTCGGGGTGGAGGGGGGCCCAATGCGAGGATGAGGAGGCGGGCGAGGAGGGGAGGGGGGATGGGGACGGGGGGCAGGGGGGGGGGAGGGAGAGGGGGGGGAGGAGGAGGGAGGTGTGGGGGGTTGAGAGAGGAGGGGCGGTGGGGGAAGAGGAGGAGCAGTAGGAGAAGGGGGGGGGTGGCGGGGGAGGGGAGGGGGGGGGGGGGGGGGGGGTGCGGAAGAGGAGGAGGAGGGGGAGGAGGGAAAAGAGGATGGGAGGAGGATGGAGGGGGGGCGGACACGAGACGAGGGCGAGGGCGAGGAGGACCATCGGGGAGGTTGGACCGTGGGAAAAGGGGGAGGGGAAACAATATCGAACCGAAGCCCGCCCTGCGCCACCTCCCTGCTCGCCGCGCCCTCCATATCCCATCACGCCCAGAACTCCTGACCACTCCACCCGTCTCCCCCTGCTTCCCCCCGTCCCCCTTTTTCCCTGACAGTTATCCCCCGCGGGGTCCTTCAGCATCTCCAACGCTATGTTCTTCACCTGCGCCACCTGCTGAACTCACCTCGACGGGTTGGCACCACACCCTGTCTACTCCTCCGGAATATCCCTCCCCTCCTCGCCGCTACTTCCCCCCCCCCCCCCCCCTCCTCCCTCATCCCCTCGCCTCGCCCGAACAGTTTGAACATCTGTCCTGCTCCAGCAGCAGAGCGGCCAGAATGCGAGCCTCCTGGGCGACCTGCTTCTTCTTCGGAGCCATGGCTGCGAAGACCCCCGAGCGCGCTAGCAGGCAGTGCGGTGTGTGTGTGTGTGTGTGTGTGTGTGTGTGTGTGTGTGTGTGTGTGTGTGTGTTGTGTGTGTGTGTGTGTGTGTGTGTGTGTGTGTGTGTGTGTGTGTGTGTGTGTGTGTGTGTGGTTGTGTGTGTGGTGTGTGTGTGTGTGTGTGTGTGTGTGTGTGTGTGTGTGTGTGTGTGGTGTGTGTTGGTGTGTGTGGTGTGGTGGTGTGGTGCGTGCGTGCGTGCGTGCGTGCGTGCGTGCGTGTGTGTGTGTGTGTGTGTGTGTGTGTGTGTGTGTGTGTGTGTGTGTGGGGGGGGGGGGGGCGCGAGGATGACGAGGT
Organism: Prorocentrum cordatum; assembly: GCA_963575745.1. Lineage (NCBI taxonomy): Eukaryota > Dinophyceae > Prorocentrales > Prorocentraceae > Prorocentrum > Prorocentrum cordatum. The sequence continues at coordinate 308,653 of CAUYUJ010020337.1, forward strand.
TGATAAGGGCCGACGTGGCAGCAGAGCAGGGGGGGCCGAGAATGACGATGTTAAGAAGGGTGGAAAAGAGGAAATTGTGTGATTTCAAAGGAGAAGGCGAGGGAAGTGGGGAAGGCGGAGGGGGAGGAAGGGGGACTTTTGTCGGAATCGCGAATTACGCGTGTTTTAACCCGCCCCCCGCCTTCACCGAATCGCGCGGACACAACTCGCGCGCGCGTCCCCCGAGGGACCCGCGACCCCTTTGAGGGGCTCACGACCCCCCAAAAAGCCCCCTGAGGGGCCTACCGACCCCCCCGCGGTGTGAGTGGGGGTGGGGGTGGATTGTCTGGTTATGAGCTGCCTGTGCCACTGGGGTCTTCGGTGGAGCTCCCTGTGGGGCCACGAACCGTGTGAGCGGTGTGCCAAAATAGGTGGCGATCCCCGCGTGCGGCCTGTGCCACTGGGGACATCGGTGCAGCTCCCTGCGGGGCCACGAACCGTGTGAGGAGTTTGCCAAAATCGATGGCGGTCCCCGTATGCGGACTGTGCCACTGGGGCCTTCGGTTGAGCTCCCTGTGGGGCCACGAACCGTGTGAGGGACGTGCGGTGCGGTCCCCGCATGCGGCCTGTGTCACTGGGGCCTTCGGTGGAACTCCCTGTGGGGCCACGAACCGTGCGAAAGGTGTGTCACAATGGGTGGCGGTCCCCGCATGCTGCCTGTGCCACTGGGGCCTTCGGTGGAGTTCCCTGTGGGGCCACGAACCACGTGATGGGCGTGCCAAAATGGGTGCGGTCCCCGTATGCGGCCTGTGCCACTGGGGCCTTCGGTGGAGCTCCCTGCGGGGCCACGAACCGTGTGAGGGGTTAGCCAAAATGGGTGGGATGATGGTGATGATGACGATGAGGAGGAGGAGGAAGGGGAGGAGGAGTGAGTAGGTGACGCGGGGCGCTGTCTCTTCAAAACGAAGACCAACACCATATGATGGTTGGGAAATACAACTCAAAACATCCCGGTGAAGTGAATGCCGATGCTCATGGACAGATGTTCCCTGGGGGACCCTCCCCGCCAACCTCCCCAGGAGGAACGGGCGTGAAAAAGTATCGAATACGGACCCTCCTGGGAGCCCCCCTGCAGGTTTCGTCAGGAGCATCAGTCGCCAGGAGCCCATCGCAGGAGCCGACCCCCAGGCGCCCAGGGGGAGCGGGGAACAAGATGTAGGAGGAAAGAGGGAAAGGGATTGAGGAAGGATCGGGAACGGATTAACTACGACATCCCGCGGGACCTCGTGCCCGGTGCCCGAGGAATACGAGCGCGACAAGCTCGGAAGCGACTACGGGTACGGCTCCTGCGCCGACCGCGCGGACCCCGAGGGCGACCCATGAGTGAGCAAGGCTGCGTCGCCGCCGATCGCTCGCAAGACCGGGTCGACTGATCTCTAAAAAACTTCAGAAAAATTCAGGAAGCGACCCATCTCCTCTGCGGAGGCGCGCGAAACCTGCCCGAACACTAATCGGAGGGGCAAGGGGGGGGGGCAGCACAACGGGCGGCCAGGGAGTTCGCCCCCGAAGCGTTGGGCAGCATGACCGACAAACTCCTCCTTCCCCCCTCCCCCCAGTGCTTCAGGACCCCGAACCGGTCGGGTCCCAATCGGCCAGTACCACCACCACTAGCACCACCACCACCAGTACCACCACCACCAGCACCACCATCACCAGTACCACCACCAGCAGTACCACCACCACCAGTACCACCACCACCAATACCACCACGTACCGAGGATGGGGCTCAGCCAGATTTGAACGCCCACCACGGTCCACGGTCCAGCTTGCATACGGCGGGCCCTGCGCTTGCCCCCCCCCCCCCCCCACACGCTGGGCTCGCCGCCGCGCGAAACAGCACGCCAGAGAGACCGCGCCAAGCTCGGTGCGGCTCGCGTGCTGCTTGTCGCTGCGCTTTTTGGTCCGCAGCTCGTGCTCGAAGTTCGTCGCGCGCCAGCGGGTGGGACTCGTGACAGCAAGGGTGGGGTGCCTGGAGGGCCGCGCGCCTCCTCTTGGAGTGCCCCTCCCGACCAGCCAGGCCTGGTCGTGCCCATCCTGCGGGGCTCGGGGGGCTCAACTCCCGCGCGGCTCCGAGGTAACCTGCGAGCGGCCTCGGCCAGGCCCAGCGCCGCTCCCTCGGGGCCTGGCGCCCTCGAGAGGGGCATCGCCGCCGCGGGCGCGCTCGAGAAGCCGGCCTGGCACCGCGGCCCTTGGGGCACCGGCGTCCGACCTTCTGGGAAGTTGCAGAGACGGCACTCTGCGCACAGGCGTCGCGCGGGGCCTCCCAACGCGATCGCTGCGGGGAGGGCTGGGGCCCGGGCTGGGGGCCCCCCAGGATTGGTGGTCCCGTGGCATACCATGCTGACTGAGCCTGGGTGAAGCTATGCAAGGGCCGGCGAGCCCCCTTTTTTGAGCAGCCTTCCCTTGGATCTGCCCCAGCCCTGGGCCCTGGGTCCCGGGGAGGCTCCGAACCAGAGGGCCCCCAGCCCTTCCTGCCCCCGGGCCTTTCGTTCACATGGCAGGAATCCTGCCATGTGAACGCCGCAGAGCAGGCGCGGAGCAGGCACGTCGGCGACCGGGGGAGGGGGGGGTAGGGAAGAGAGGGGCAGGGGAGCACTGGGCGACCTGGGGGATGAGGATTCCGGGAGAGGGATGCGGCCGCGGGGGCAGGGAGAGCGGGGAAGGAAACAGGCAGAGAGGGGTGGGGCCGCGGGCCGCGGGCCGCGGGGCTGGCCCGGCGCCCTCAGAGGCCCAGGCGCTCCCTCTCCCTCGCAAGGAGGACGAAAGTGTACACCACCGCCAGGCCTACATCCTTCCGTCCGCCTCCTATTCATTCTCCCTCCTCCCCACCTCCTACCTCCTGCGCTTCCACAGACACACTCTGGGCTGAGATCCTGGTGGACAATGCCTCCTGGTCTAGCCTGGAGCAATTTCCATCAGAACCGGGGCCACGGTCACAAATGCGTGTAGATACCCCTGCGGTGGTGTACAATTTCCCACCCCCGACCTCATCAGGAAGCGGAAGGCGCGCGTGGCCTCCTCGAGCGCAGCATTGCCGGCGGCCGCATCACCTGCTGGCGCAAGCGGCAAGCTGGCAGATGGAAATATACGAGAGTGTGGGATGAGCCAGGGGAGGGAGACGGGAAGAGGAGGATCGAGGAGGAAGGCGGAGGAGGGAGGAGGGAGGCGGAGGGAGGCGTTAGGGGGGTAAATGAAAGATGGGCATAGAGGAGGGAGGAGGGAAGAGGGGACGAGAGGAAGAGAAGCTTGGGCAGGGGGGCATGGGCGACGGGGAGGGAGTGAGGGGAGGGGAGAGAGGCAGTGAGCACACCTCGTGTGGCCAGGGGGTGCCGCTGGCACGACCCTGGCCTGGCCGTGAAAGTGCTGGCCTGGACCAGGCGCGCCGGGAGCGCGGCCTCGCCCCGACCGTCGCCCATCCCCCTACCCCTCACCACCACTGGCGGCGCGGCGGGGGCGGCAGACGACGACGTCGACCACGACCGCCACCGACGACCACCATCGACGAATCGACAACCAGCACGGACGACGACAATCATCACCATCGACGACGACGACGATGGTACTAGCATCGGCGATGACGACGGCGGCAGCAAGAACCCCCTTGAATTCCAAGCCCCCCTGGGGCCTTAAACCTTCCGAATTCCATCCTTCACCCGCCTCGTTCCCTTCCCCTCCTCCTCAATTACTCCCTCCCCCCTCCGATCCCTCCGATCCCTCCCTCCACACACGCCCGCCCCCGCCCGCAGCGGCCCGCGCCTCCGCGGGCCGCCTTGTCGGGGTGCCACCTGAGCAACAACTGCTTCAGCACCCTGCGCTGGGCCTCCGGCCCGCTCGCCTGGCGGGGGGGCGCGATGCCCGACGGCCTCCGCCTGCACCCGCGGGCCACCCTGCCGCCGGCCCTGACGCCCCAGCGTTTCCGCCCCGCCCCAGGCATCAGAACCCACACGGATCGATACAAGCGAGTGACACGACGACATGGTGTCCAGAGCTCCAGCCGTGCCTTGTTTCACTACGCAGTGCATCTGTCTACAACGTCGGATCTCAGGGGCAGCATGAGACAGCAGATACTCGCAAGTCGAGCGGATCCTTTCGTCGTGTAGCGCGTCTCTTGCCGTCGTCCACTTGCGAACAGTCGCCTTGAGGATTGTTGCATGCGGCCGCCGGCTCAGATGCCAGTTCCCGAGTACGGGTCGTACTTACGCGTCCTGCGTGCGATTGTTTCTGAAGAGCCCGGCGCCGCAAGGCCAAGCTGTTCTCACACAACGCGATTTGCCTCTGAAGCAAACGCCGAATGATGTGAAACGACTCCAGAAAAATCGAATCCCCCTTTGCATCCGAGTCCTGACTGAACTGACCTGGATCTTAAGCTCGAACTGCCTGAGCACATAATAGCTGCCCCAGAGCTACTTGACAGGGGGACATGCCAGGAGGACGCGCCGCGGGACGTCCCAAGGGACGCGCCAGGCGACCCGCCAAGGGACGTGCCACGAAGACGCACCGCGGGACGTGCCAAGGGGACGCTCTACGGAACGTGCCAATGGACGTGCCACGGGACGTGCCAAGGGACGCGCCGCTCGACGTGCCAGGGGGACTCGCCATGGGACGCGCCACGGAACGTGCCAATGAACGTGCCAAGTTGCAAAACTGAATGTACCGATCTTGATGTACCGTGCTGAAGGCTGTGCTGTGCAGCGCCGTGCTGAATTGCGATGTGCCATGCCACGATTGCGCTCTATAGCGTTGTGGATCGAGTCCTCCTTTGCATCCGAGTCCTGGCCGAACTGATCTGGATCTTAAGCTCGAGCTGCCTGAGCACATAGTAGCTGCCCCTGAGCTCATTGACAGGGGGACATGCCAGGAGGACGCGCCGCGAAACGTCCCAAGGGATGCGCCAGGCGACGTGCCAGGAGACGTGCCATGGGGACGCACTGCGGGACGTGCCATGGGGACGCGATATGGAACGTGCCTGGGACAAGCGTTTTGCTCGAGACATCCTGCCCAAATCCTTATGCTAGACATCCGCCTGGGCGACCTGGACACATGCTAGACATCCGCCCTGGCAACCTGGACACGTGCAAACAAACGTCTCGATCGAGACTTCCTCAACACATCCTCATGCTAGACATCCACTTGGGCGACCTGTACGCGTGAAAACCAGCGTCTCGCTCGAGACATCCTCAACAAACCCTCGTATCAGACATCTGCCTGGGCAACCCGGACACGTGAAACCAAGCGTCTCGCTCGAGACATACTCAAGACCTGGGCGTGTGAAAACGAGCATTTCACTTCAGAGATCCTCCGAATGCTGGTCCCCAGGAGAGGGCAATCTATAACACAAAACAAGCGTTTCGCTCGAGACATCCTCGACAAGTTCTTCAACACAAGCGTTTCGTTCGGGACATCCTCAAAAATAATTCCGCCGGCCGTCTTCGACCTCGTTAATTATCGCAGAGTGGTTCCGCTGGCCCTCTAGCCATCGAGGCCGGGTAACCAACTAAAAGAGAACCCTGGGCCCACGCCCTTTCTGGAAACTGTTGCGTTCATTCCCAACCATGCCCTGATGTGCGTGCGCCCTGCGTATGAAGCTTGTGCTATACTGTGATAACAATTGTGCCATGCTTGTCCCCGGCAGTTATGCCATGCGTGCGACGTCCCACTGCCACGCAACAACTGAGAAGAAACCTCCTATAGCCAATCCACTTGCCCTGCTCCCTCCCTCCCGCTGTCTTCTCTCTCCCCTTCCCTTCCAGATGGCAATCATGTGGGCGCTCACGGTGTGGGAGGATCTGGAAGTGCTCATGCAGGCGGCGGAGCGGAAAGCTGCGCAGGCCTCGGACCCCTGGCTCGCGGCCTCGACGCCTGACGACGCTGCTCTCCGCACTATGAGGCTCTGTCTAGAACTTCGATCGGAGATAAAACACGTGCACAAACATCTACTGCTGGGCGTCCGCTTGGATTTCTCGGATCGGCGCTGGCCCCCCCTCCATGGCGCGAGGAGCGCGCCAAGAAGGCGCCTCAGGCGCCGCCAGAAGGCTCCAGCAGCACCGATCCGAGAAATCCGCGCGGACGTCTGAAAGTTCGTGTTGGTACTGTGATCTAGTCTCCGATTCGAGTAAGGGAACGGTTCTCGTGTCGAGCGAGATGGTGCGAAGGGTTGGGCCGCGTCAGATCCAGGCAATGGTGTGCCAAGGCGCGGTGAGAGCTTCTGATCGCCTGACCGCTGGCAAAGCACTGCCGCGGGACAAAGGCACGGCATCAGCAGCCAGACAAAGGCAACGGCAACGGCAGCGGGACAAAGGCACGGCAGTACCGTGCCTTCTCGTGTTTTGGTCGCTGCTGCGCAGGCTGTTCCGGGGCCGCACTGACTTGACGCGTGGAGGCCGCGACGCCAACTTCCTCTGGCCACTGGCGCGGCTCCACGCGCATGAGGTAATCGCCAACATGCCGATTATGCGTTGCGGCAGTTGGCTTGTTACACCAACGCTGTTTAGAGAGCCACCCACGGCCAACTGCAACGCGACCTCGCGCCGCGAGGACTTCAAGAGCGAGGCAGCGCGAGTGGGCACTCGGAACCCGGCGGCGGCTGAGCGGCTCTGCCTGGGGGTGCTGTTCAGCGCCTCGAGCCCCGACGTGCCAATGCACTGGGTGAATCTTGCCAAGCTCAGTCCCGCTCTCGGGGTTCCTTTTCGTGGATGGCAGCGCCTCAGACAGGAAACTCTGGACGCTACAAATGGCTGGGTGGGCAGTGGTGGAAAGTCGACCCAATTCGGCGCCCTGGCGGCGGCGGCTGCCCCATGTCAGACGGAGCCCGACGCAGAGCCCACGGAGCTCTACCTGGACTGCGCCATCGAGCCCATGGATCGAGCTCTACCTGGTTACACTTCGTCACCATCGAGCCCATGGAGCTCTACCTGGACTGCGCCAACGAGCTGCGGAGCTGCGGCGCGGGCGATCCGCAGCCTCACTTGTGGGGACGGGGGACGTCTGCGGGGCATTCAATTCACTCCAGAAGACCTGGCGGCGCACAAGACCCTCGAGCACACCACTGCCGCTGACGTGGACGCAGGGCGATCTACGCATCCGGAGGGGCGGGCCAGAAGCGACGCGGACGAATTGTCCAAGGCTGGGGCCCGCTGCCACCAGTTCTCCACCGAGGACGAGGCGCTCTGGCATGGGCTATCCGACCTCGAGCATGAATGCGCTCGCTGGTGCGCGGAGCTGGCTGGGCACATAGCCGACGCCCGGCTCGTCGACCGCGATTCTGTTCTGCACTCGACGCAGGAGGCGCAGGCTGGAGCGGCGGCGGCGGCAGCCGGGCCGCCCCCCACAGGCGTGGCAGCTGGCGCGGCCAGTCCAGCCTCAGGAGGCGGCCCCCGTGCCCGCGCAGACGTGCGCCAAGAATGGGCTGGGCGCCCCCCAGGCCCGGGGCAGAAGTGCTCAAGCATGACTCCATCTAGAGCCGCCCGTTCGCGGTGACGAAGCGCGCTCGGGGCCATAATCTGCTCCAGCGCGTGGCGCAGCAGGAGCCAGGATAACTGCTCGTCTTCTGCTTGCGCTGCGATGCTCGGGGGGCAGGACTGGACGAGTGAGTGCGCAAGAGAGGCCGCCAGGCGGCCGCCGCTGCGGACATCCATTCGGCTCTGGAGTCAGAAGCCGACAGCAACGACGACGACGAATGCGGCGTCTGAGGGGGCTCGGCATCTGAGACTCGTTGCCCCTCTGGGGGCCACACCACACACACACACACACGCGATGAGGCAAGGAAGTCAAGCACAACGTACGGTCCCCGTGCGCGCCGGCCTTAGAACAGCGCTGCACTATACGCAATCCGGGCGTGATGGAAAGTGAGGACGAGAGGCGTGACCGATCCGACCACCAGGGGAAGGAATGGAACTCACACGGCTACAAGCGACAGTGAGGACAACGACGAGGGAGTTAGCACGCGCGCACTCAGGGCGCGAGCGGGTTACTGCCGCGGACGTAGCGTAAGAGAGGTGAGCGGAAAGGGGCGGAAACTTACATGATCGACCCACGATCCCGGAAAGGAAAATAGACATGTAAGGCATGGCAACGTTTCAAAGACACCTGATTGGGCGACGGGCAAACGCAATGCTGAATGTACCGATCTTCATGTACCGTGCCGAGGGCTGTGCTGTGCAGCGCTGTGCTGAACTGCGATGTGCCATGCCGCGATTGTGCTCTATAGTGTTGTAGATCGAGCCCTTCTTTGCATCCGAGTCCTGACCGAGCTGATCTGGATCTTAAGCTCGAGCTGCCTCAGCACACAGTAGCTGCCCCAGAGCTACTTGACAGGGGAACATGCCAGCGCGCCGCGCGACGTGCCAGGGGGACTCGCCACGGAACGTGCCAAGTTGCAATGCTGAGTGTATCGATCTTGATGGACCGTGCCGAGGGCTGTGCTGTGCTGCGCTGTGCTGAACTGCGATGTGCCATGCCGCGATTGTGCTCTATAGCGTTGTAGATCGAGTCCTCCTTTGCATTCGAGTCCTGACCGAACTGATCTGGATCTTAAGCTCGAGCTGCCTCACCACATAGTAGCTGCCCCTGTGCTAATTGACAAGGGAACATGCCAGGAGGGCGCACCGCGCAACGTCCCAAAGGACGCGCCAAGCGACGTGCCAGGGGACGTGCCACGAAGACGCACCGCGGGACGTGCCGAGGGGACGCGCTACGGAACCTTAAAATGCGTGGTCCTTGCTCGGGGCAACCATGTAAGATATCCCCCTGGATGGCCTGGACACCTAAAAACACATGGTGCCAGCTCGGGAAATCATGCTATATACACCCCTTAACAGCCTGGACTGGTTACAACACGTGGTCCTTGCCCAGGACAATCATGTTAGATACCCCCCTGGGTGGCCTGGATACGTAACAACACGTGGCTCAAGCTCGGGACAACCATGTTAGATATCCCCCTGGGTGGCCTGGATCGGGACCACTATGTTAGGTACCCCCCTGGGTGGCCTGCACACGTAAAAACACGTGGTCAAGCCCACCCAGGGGGGATGTCTAACATGCGGTCGTCTGGAGCGCAGGAGGGCCCAAGAGCGCCCACAGGCGCCTGGAGGCCAACAAGTAAACGAATCGATACCACATACAAATAACTCTCGACGTTCCGTTCCGAGTCCCAGGAAGGATCCAGGAGGCCCATATTAGATACCCCCTGAGTGGCCTGGACACGTGAAACCACGTGGTACAGCTCGGGTCTACCATTTTAGATACCCCCCTGGGTGGCCTGGGCACGTGAAAACACGCGGTTCTAGCTCGGGACCACCATGTTAGATACCCCGTGTGGCCAGGACACGGGAAAACATGTGGTTCCAGCTCGGGACCACCATGTTAGATACCCCCTGGGTAGCCTGGGCACGTGAAAACACGTGGCTCCAGCTCGGGAACACCATGTTAGATACCTCATGGGTGGCTTGGACACGTACAAGCACGCGGTTCCAGCTCAAGACCACCATGTTATATACCACCCTGGGTGGCGTGGACACGTGAAAACACGTGGTTCCAGAGCGGGGCCACCATGTTAGATACACCCTCTGGGCGACCTGGGCACGTGAAAACACGTGGTTCCAGCGCGGGACCACCATCTGAGACACCCCCCGGGTGGCCTCGACAGGTGAAACACATGGTTCCAGCTCGGGACCAACATGTTAGATACCCACCTGGGTGACCTGTACACATGAAAAACACGTGGCTGCAGCGCGGGACCACAATTTTAGATACTCACCTGTGTGGCCAGGACACGGGAAAACGTGGTACCAGCTCGGGACTACCATGTTAGATATCCACCTGGGTGCCCTGGACACGTGAAGCGACACGGTTCCAGCTCGGGAAGAACATGTTAGATACCCCCCTGTGTGGCCAAGGAAATCCTTGAACAACAAACGAATTAGTCGAGACATCCATTAAATTCCTGCGCGCGGGACGCGGCACGCGCGAGGCATCCTCGGAATTCCTGCGAGCGGGACGTGAAAACAAGCATTTCGACTGAGACATCCTCTGAGTTCTGGCCCCCCACGAGGCCCCCGCTCGAGACAGCCCCGAACTCTGCAAAACCAGCGTTTCGCTCGAGACATCCTCGACAAATTCTGAAAAAAGAGGGTTTCGCCGGAGACTTCCTCAAAAATAATTTCGCCGGCCTCCTTCAAATTCGTCTTTTATCGCAAAATAATTCCGCCGGCCTCCTTCAAATCGAAAACGGGGGTAACAATACTAAATGAGAACCCGGGGCCTACGCCCTTTCCGGGAAATGGCGCATGGGCGGATCAAAGACACCACACACACATCCTCTCGCCTCCACTCTCCACTCCCACACCCCAATCCCATCCACCTCCCTCCGTGTCTCCCTGGCCCGCCTTCCCCTGGGCATTCCTGGCTCCTGGCATCTCCCTATCCCGCGGTGCAGACCCCCTCTCTCCCTCTGGGTCTGAACCCCTTCAGTTGCGATTGGCTGGAGCATCCAGGATGTCCAAAGATAACTCGAAGATGATCTAAGATCGCCAAGATGGCCTCCAAGATATCTTCACACGACCTCCCGAGAACTCCAAGAGGCTTTAAGATGGCCACCGAGCCTCCCTAAGGATGCCCTCAAGAGGCCAAAACCATTGAACAACAAAATCTTGGGTTGCCCAATGGTTTGGTATGCTCACCGCGTTGGCTTCGGAAAGTCTTCGGAAATATATTGGATTCCTGGATGCCTCTAGCTGGCCCGAATGCAGCGCAAGACGGCCCGTAGAGGAGCCCAACCGATCCCAACAAGGCCCCCCAAAGAGCCGGCAAGAGAACACCCGATACCTTTTTCCAGGCTCCACGAGGGGGCGGCCAACTAAGGGGCATCCCTTTGTTGGGCTATGACCCCAAAACACCACGAATAGTGGTTCAAGGGGACTTCCCAACGAACCTCAAAGAGAGCACAATCTGGGAAGAGCAATCCAAGCCGAGCTACGTTCCACTACTCTTGACACTGCAACGATACTTATATACATTGAAAGCAACTTGTACGCACGAGGCAAAACACCACGAAACTGAGACCGAACTGAACTGAACGCAGCTGGCGATACGCTAGATCTACTACATGCATGGGCTGACCCCTCCTTTAGTTTGCCTTGTCATCTCTTCGTTTTCGCAAATACATGCTGATGCATACCCTCTGCTTCGTCTCGCGATAACTCGTGCAGGAATTGTTCCTGGATGAAATGGCGGGGGTACGCGAACCGTCTGAGAGTAGCACCTTGGCTCACCTTGGTCAATCTTCCTTGGATGTCTCCTATGTCCTGGTCGACAGTGTCAGTAGACTATGTTGGAGCTCATTGTGTGCAGCAAGGTTCTGGGCGTGGTGGACTGGGCACCACTTCATAGAGGTCGTTGCCAGACGCAGCGGGGCTGCTGTCTGCACGCGAGGGCGGCCAGCCTAAAGGTCAACCAACCAAAGGCGCGAACCGATCGAAGCCGCACGAAAAAGGTGCAAAGGGTTCGCAGGGAGACCCATGTAAGCGCCTGGTGGCCGATGAAGGAACACCAGGACAACCGCACGCGTGACCAAGAAAGAGCATCGCGTCCGAGAAAAATACTCGTCATTCTTCGGCCACCGCCCAGGGCGCGAGTATGAAAAATACCATGGACATCACTAACAAGGACGCTCGGTTGCTACTCCCTCGCGGCCGCGCCTTGGCCGAGGCCAGCGCCGCAGCGATATCCGCCTTCGGGCCAGGCACGGTGGGCCGCAAGGAGGCTGGGAGAGGGGGGGCAGAACAGGAGTAGGCCGGAGGAGGGTGGGAGGGGAGAGAGGGAGGGAGAGAGAGAGGCAGAAAGAGGCCGAGTGAGAGAGAGAGAGAGAGAAAACACAAACCGAAGAAGCGGTGAGAGAGAGAGAGAGAAGGAGAGGAAGGAAGAAAGAGAGAGAGAGAGAGAGGGAGAGGGATGAAGGGAGGGGACGGTGAGAGAGAGGCCGGCATATGAGAGAAGATGAATTCAGGAGCAGGGCGATCATGCGCAGAATGGTGTGAATGAAGCCGCGAACAGGCGCCACATAGCGCGCGGGCGTTGTTTGCGTGACCGTGGCCCACTGACGAACGATTGGGTCGTGCAGGGCACGGTATCTTCGATGGGCCAGACGTATCTCGAAACTAAACGCATAACCGAAAGAGCAGATCACCATCACCAAAGGGAACGAAGACACGATCGCGCGGGAATGAGTCTGGACAAAAAAGTCGAACGTGTTGTTGGTGAACACGGAACATCCCAGGCAGCACGAGAGCTGGGTGTGAATGTAGATCCGCCCACTTAGTCAATTAGATCTGTACCCGCACTCACCCCGAACCCTCAGATCCGTCTGCCACTTTTGAAACTTAGCCGCGGGGGTGATGGCGGGGCCATAATTGAGCCCATGTTTCGGTAGCACGTCCCCCTACCCCAAGCCCGTGGCTGGTCAGCCTTTATGCAGCAACTAATTGGATCTCTGTCGCAAGTACCTCACACTGCGGGCTGGTGAAGTACATATTGCCGCTGGTCTGATTGTGGTAATGGCAATAGTTGCTTGCTAGCATGCGCATGCGCCGATGGTAATGCCACTGAGCATACAACTCTACTAGTAGAAACTGATTGTCCGTCTTCTGCATCAGCCTTGCGCGGGATGACGATGAAGAACTACATCGATTCGCAACACCCCTCTGGTGTTGTTGCCCACTTGCTGAACAAGGTTCTTGTGGTCGAAGCTAACTCCATCCGAAAGAAGGGGAGCAAACACATCCTCACCAATTCTGATGGTCTGGGCCGTTTCGCCTGAGACATCCTCACAACTCTCAATTATGAACTGTCCGGGTTTGGCCGTTTCAACCGAGACATCCTCTAAAATCTGGCCTCCGGCACCCCGCGAGAGAGGTGGTCCGGGCCATTTCGCTTGAGACATCCTCGCAAGTCTAAGCCCCGAGATGCCGTGCGAGGTGGTGAAGCTCGCTTCGTCTGAGACATCCTCCCGATTCTAAGCTCCGAGACGCCGCGCGTGAGGTGGTTCAGCGCTTTTCGCCTGCGACATCCTCACTACGATGCGCTCCGAGCTGCCGCGCGCGAGGTGGTCCGGCGCGTTTCGCTTTAAACATCCTCGCAACTCGGAGCTCCGAGCTGCCACTCTAGAGGTTGTCTGGCGTTTTTCGCCTGAAACATCCGCGCACCCCTCAGCTCCGAGATGCTGCTCGAGAGGTGGTCCAGCCCGATTCGATTGAGACAGTCCAGCAACTCTGAGCTCTGAGAAAGTGCGTGCAAGGGTACGTGGCCCAGTTCGCTTGAAATCCGCCGATCCGACGTGTAAGTTTCTGCGAGCGCAAGCTTGAGCTCGCTCAAGCTTCGCTCTGCAAAGGGGGGCGGGACGTATTTTCCGACGAATTAGATGAACGCACGGAGGTGGGGTCGTTCCCGCTCCCGGCCCGACCCCGCTCCCGGCTCCTGGCCCCCGCTCCCAGCCCCGGCCATTGGCCCCGGCACAGGTCCAGCTCCAGACACACACACACATACACACACTCACACACACACACACACACACACACACACACACACACACACACACACACACACACACACGCGCGCTGCGGCTACCGTGTGCGCTTTCACCCTGCGAGAAACGCGCTGTGCGCGTGGCACGCGGAGACAAACGATGGAGAAAGGAGAGAGCAGGAATATGGGAAGCAAGGAGCTGGAGCACTCCGCCTGCAGCCCCCCTTCCGCTCCTCCTCCTCCGCCTCCTCTCTCCTCCCTCCTCCTCCTCCTCCTCCTCCTCCTCCTCCCTCCCCCTCCTCCCCTCCTCCCTCCTCCTCCTCCTCCTCCTCCTCCTCCTCCCCTCTTGGGGAACCCCTTGGGGCACCCAACGGGCCCCCCCTCCCTCAGATGTGCCAAAGAGGGTGGCCAGGAAGAGGGAGGGGACGCGCCAATGGCTCAGGCATGTGCCCGGACGAGGGGTGCCTAGGAAACGCGATGAAAAAAAAAGATTGGGCCATGATACTTCGTGATGCCTCGTGAACCCCGGCCATGACATCCGCCCCCCCAGTACTGGCGCGGTCCTCACCCCCCTCTTGGACGCACCCCCACCCCGTCCCGATCCCCGCCCTCGCTCGCAGCTCGGCCGGCGCCGCCTCCGGGTATTCGAGGGCGCGCCCCGCGTCGCCTCCAGAGCAACAGCTCGGGTCGGCGCCGAATCTGCGGGCGGGCGAGGGCACGACCGATCCGCGGCCACGGGGGGCGGGCGCGAGCCCACCAGCGGAGGAGGCGGAGGAGCCACTGCTGGAGCTCTGAGGAGACTCCCGAGAGGCTCTTTTGCAGACTCCGCTGGGCTCCCTCGATGGCGCCCCCGGGTCATCCTCTGTCTCGTTCTCGCGAATGCGCCCGTGGAAATCCTCAAATGGTCGACGGGCCCGCTCATCTTGTAGCAAGTCCCGCACGTCTCCAAGTCATATCGGACATTTGACCAGGGGGCGGGCCCTGGTCTGATGGTGGATGTGTTTCTCCACGTTCGGCTAGGTCCACTGGCCGCAGTTTCACTCGCCAGCCGCCCACGCATGGCAACAGTAGCTGCAAAAGGGCCTGCCGCGCGGCTCCACTGGAGGCACTTGGCTGTCAAAACCTTAGACAGGCTCGAGGTGCACAAGTCTGCACGAGGTGGGCACCAAACGGCCGAGCGCCAGTATCGGAAATCATTCAAACTGGTATCTGGCAAACGCAAGCGTCAACCTGAACCTGAACTTGCGCGGCGGGCCAGCCGATCCCCGAGGGGCACTGCCCGTGAGATCGACTGTGATCATGAGTCAGGAACCCACGGTCCACGGGGGCGGCCGACCAATCCAAATTTCATGCGCCGACCGTTCCCCCTAGTGGCGAGCAAAGCACCATGAACGCTTTGACTGGGAACCATATACGAGCTCGTATGCACTCTGGGAGGCCTATCGCACCAAGTAGGTGGCCTGGGCGTAGGCGGTAATGCTGGGCATTGCGTGGTATTGTTTCGGGTTGCATTATCTTGCTTGGCGCTGCACTGTTCCCAACAATCCTGTTGTGTCCTCGGTTTGAAAAAAGGAGGGGGGCAAAAACAACAACAACAACACCAACAACAACAAAACGCCCCGCGTCCTCCACCTCGTTTTCCTCATTTTCCTCCTCATCTCTCCTCCTCTCCCCTCTCCCCCCCTCCTCTTCCCTCTTCTCCTGCGTGCCTCCGTTCTCCGCATGTCAAACAGTTCGGCCCACCCCTCACACGCTTCGTGGTCCCATAGAGAATCCACCGAAGTCACAATTGCGACGTTCGCATACGTCCGCCACACCACGTACAGCGTTTCGTGGCCCCATTGGGAATTTCACCGGACGCCCCAATAACGACGTTCGCGCGCGTCCGCCCCACCCACAAGAGCGCTTCGTGGCCCCATGGGCAGCGCCACAGAAGGCCCCACTGGCGACGTTAGCATGCGTCCGCGCCACCCAATACAGCGCTTCGTGGCTCCATAGGGAACTCCACCGAAGGCCACACTGGTGACGTTAATATGCATCCGCCCCACCCACTACGGCGCTTCGTGGCCGCACAGGGGGGCTCCGGCGGAAACCCCAATCGCGACGTTCGCCTCCGTCCGCCCCACCCATTAAACCGTGCCGTGGCCCCGCAGGGAGCTCCACCGCAGGATTCATTGGCGACGTTCGCATGCGTCCGCCCCGCCCAATACAGCACTCCGTGGGCCCATAATGAAACCCACCGAATGGCAGCCGTCGCGTGCGCCCGCCCCACCTGGTACAGCGTTCCGTGGCACTGGCGACGTTCCCATGCGTTCGGAACCGCCCGGGTCGGCGAACCCCTTCACACACTTCGTGGCCCCCTATAGGGAGCTCCAGCTCATCGAATCCCCTGTTGAGAGGTTGTGTGCGTCCGCCACGCCCACTACAGCGCTTCGTGGCCCCAGAAGGAGCTCAGCGCAGGCCCCAGTGGCGACTGTCGCATGCGCCCGCCCCACCCTGCACAGCGGTTCGTGACCCCATTGGGGGCCCCACCGACAGCCACAACGGCGACTGCGTCCACCCAACCCAGTACAGCGCTTCATGGCCCCTGATGGAACCCCACCGCAGGCCTCACTTGCGACGTTCGTATACGTCCACCCCACCCAGAACAGCGCTTCGTGGCACCATTGGCAGCTTCACCAAAAGCCCTAGTGGCGACGTTTGCATGCGTTTGTGACACCAGATGGCCTTAGACAGCCGAGGATCAATTCAGCAATCTGATATATATATATATATATAACGAACGAAGAGTAGTTTTCCGAGATAGCCTAAAGAAGCTTCTACTTGGCTCCCGGAGCGACGGGAACGCGCGCGCGGGATGGGCAACGTCGAACCCGCGGCGACGATGCGCCGAATCAAGCCACGGCCCCGCGCGCCAGTAAATCAACGAGGGATGCCGCGCGGGCTCTGCACGCGACGCCACGGCGATGGTCGCGGCGCGGTTTTGCACGCGGCACACCCCAATGCCTCTTTCACATTTCCCTCCTCAACCCCTTCACCAGCCTTCCCCTTCCTCGTCTCGGCCCCTCCTCCTCCTCATCCTCCTCTTTCGCCCGACCTCCCCCCCTTCTACCCGTCGCGCGCCCATCTCGCCGTGCCGCGGCGGCGCCTTCTCCTGCCGCGAAGCCCTCGCCCGCCGCTCCCGCCCCTTCCCCTTCGCCGTCGTTGTCTTCCTCCGCCGCCCCCGCGCCCTCCCCCTCCTGCTCGTTGCTCGCCGATCCCCCCCCCTTCCCCCGTCCTCCTCCTCCTCCTCCTCCTCCTCCTCCTCCTCCTCCTCCTCCACCCCTCCTCCTCCTCCCCATCCCCCCCCCCCTCTTCGACCCCCCCTCCCCAGCCCATCGCTCGCGCGGGGCCCTGCCGCGCCGGCGCGCGTCGCGCATTCGGGCCCAGCCGCGCCGGAGCGTTCCAACGTCGGCCTGGCCGCGCCGGCGCGCCATTGTTTATTTGGGCCCCGCGCCGCGCCGGCGCGTTTTTTGAAAATCCAAGCCGGCCGCGCCGGCCCCGCGGGAGCTTAAATTTAAGATCCCGCGTTTGTTGTGTTTTCTATAAAACATTGCGCGCGAACATACGCGAACAATATAGCCATTTTTCTTGGGAGACGCGCGAGCCCTCGTTTGCGACGTGGGATAACTGAGCCAGCTTCGAGATGAGCATGCCAGAACCATGCCCCGAAGGACACGTGCGTCGTTACGTTGTCTCTTCGGACAGACACAGCAGCATTTCGGAGTCGACCTCCCGCGCCGAATGCTGCATCGAAGCTCGGTTGCATAGTTTTTGCGCCGTCGAGGCGAGAAGATTGAGCTACTCACTTCGGGCCCTTTACTTCCACTTTTTTTTCGCTGTCGAGGTTGTTTCCAGGTCCCAAGGAGGTCGAACGACTCGCCTTGATAAGATCTGGCCCCTCGCATTTCCGCCTCCGAGGCCTTCCCAAGTCTAGTCGTCAGCTTGGGCTTGGGCCCAGATTGTAGAAACACTTCCGCCCCAGGCGCAGGGAATTTCAACCGTCCTGGGTTGGGCCATCCAGGCCCGGGCGCGTAGTTTTCTCGCCCAGTCGGAGCGCTACAATTTGCGGGAGCGGGCCCTCCGAGGCGTTAGATGGGCGCCGCGGGGCATGCTCAGTCCCGCAAAATGGACCCGCGGCGATTTTCAGGGCGCGCGGCACTTTGCCCAGCAGTGCCCGCCTCCTTTGGCGAGATCGCGGCGCGCGCTTCGCCGCAACCATTGGTTGCCAGCGGGGCGCAGACCCCCCCAAAAAAACTCGTGCTCCTTCCCCCCTCCTCTTCTTCCCTCCTCTCGTTTCTGTTCTGCCTCTTCCCTCGCCCATCGTCCCTCGATTCATCCTCCTCTTCCTTGTGCCCCTCCTCATCCATTATCCTTCCCTCCTCCTCCTCCCTCCCCAATTTGGAGTTGGCATTTGCTTTGCGCGCTCGCTGCGTCCTCTCGTGAGTATTTGGGGGCGCCCACGTCGTTTGAGTGCCGGGTGGCACATCGGATCCAGATGCCCTCTTTTGAGCACGCACCATTCGTTTTAGCACCCCCCCATCGCTTGAACCCCACATCGTTTGAACGCAAGTCAGAGCGGGATGCCAGAATATGGAGCGCGCCCTCTGTCATTGCAGCGTTTTCCTTTACTTGCAAGCTACTTGTAATTCAAGAGGAGGCGAGGGGGGCAAGGCAGGGACGGGCGAACGCCGTCGGCGGTCCGCGCTACACTTGCTCTTGTGCGCTACGCATAAGAGAAGTCGGCTTGCGGGGGGGGGTCGGGCGCGCGGGGGGCGGGCGGAGGCGTGGCCGGCGCCCAGCGCCCCCGGGGGGCTCCATGTTGGATTTCCCAGGCTGCGCCAAGCGCGCACGCGTTACTTGCCCGCGCGCCCACATTCGCGCAAGCGCATCCTAAGGAACTACGATTTGGATCGGAAGCGGGCGACAACGGGCATGGGGCGCCTGTCAAGGCTGCTTCTGGGAGCGATTGCTGCTGGCTCGGCACTCGCGATATGCATGTAACGACTTTTGGAAGACGGGTGCTGCGCCGCCCAATCCAACGCGGCAATGGCGCGGTCCGGGGCGCGCGGCCGTCGCGGCACACGGCGGTCGACGTGGCCGCATGGGGCGCGCGATCGGCCGCGCGGTATTTGCGGGCCATTCGGCCGACGCTGCCGGGTCGCCCTCAAACAGCCCGCCAGGAATACGCAAATGCGCAATGCGCCAGCGCGCCGCCAGGATATCGCCCTGAAAACAACCTGTTCACTCTGGGCGCCGACTGCGCGCCTCGCTGAACCAGCGAAGTCGCGCGGCGCGCCCGCGCCGCGGA
Organism: Prorocentrum cordatum; assembly: GCA_963575745.1. Taxonomy (NCBI): domain Eukaryota; class Dinophyceae; order Prorocentrales; family Prorocentraceae; genus Prorocentrum; species Prorocentrum cordatum. Next base: position 327,557 of record CAUYUJ010020337.1, read on the forward strand.
CCCGCCGCAATGAACTCGCGGGAAAAAGGCCTCTCTCCATGGGTTCTGGCACCGATTCTGGCCCACTTCCCCGTTCTGGCCGATTCTGGTTCCATCGCCGATTCCTCCTTTGATTCCGTATTGATTCCGTGCTGATTCTTTTGATTCCGCTAGAATCAGGGGTCGCAGTTGTGCCGATTCTGTTTTGATTCTGTACTGATTCCGCACTGATTCCTTTGATTCCCCTGTGCCCCGGGGACCATCAGGCCGCGGCCCGAGCCCCCGCCTCGGCGGCATGGTTTTTCCATGAGCGCGGGAGAGTTTTGAGGGGGAGGGGGGCGGGGGGGGAAGCGGAGCGATTTTTGGGGCGCATCGGGCGGCCGAGCCACAGATTTCCGGGCCCAGTGCGCACGCCCAACATGGCAGGCGCGGGCGCGCGCGCGAGTTCTCGACCGTCGGCGCATCTGTAAGTTCATAACCCGTCCCGGGCGCGGGAATGGAAACTTGCGTTGCGGTTTCCCATTGAACGCGCGGCCGTCGCAACTGCATCGCATTGCTCAGCGCGCAAAGCGCGCGCAGCATGGGGGGCTTTGCGTTCTCGCATGAGAAGTGCGCGGAACTGAACCGAACGGTCGGCGGCGCCCGCTCCTGCGCCGCGCGCGAGGCCATCGCGTCAGCGCGGGAGCCTACTCGGGCCTGGGCCGTCGCCCTGGGGCGCGGGCACAGCGCGAGGCCCGCGCGGGTCTCTCGCGCCAAACATGCGCAACAAGGCCGGCCGCCCGCCGGCTGGCGCTCGCGGGCGACGCGACGCCGGCGCCGACTGCGAGGCCGACTGGGCCCGGGGGATTCCTGAGAGTCCCGGGAAGGGGCAGCGGGCCGCGATGGAATCGGCGCGGTCGTTGGCGCCCCCCCCGCGCCCGCCCCCCCCTGCAAGCCGACTCCTCCTAGCTACATCGCAAGCCCAATGTGCGCAGCGCATGCCCCCGTGTCCTCGCGGGCGAGGTCGTCGCGCGCGACGCTTCTAGCTTAAACCAGGGCTAGGCCTATGTGGAGGGGACCGCGATGGACTCCGCGGCCCCATTGGGCTGCCACTACGGCGGGGGAAGCCCCCCGCATGCTTGATCGCGCGGGGAAGGGGGGGGGGGCGCGCGGGGGTGGCGCTCAGGCCGCGCCCGAGAGCGGGGCCGATTACCGCCCTGCACGGTTGACTTCCGCGCATTGTCGGGGCGGCCATGGGAGCGGGGACGGGGGGGGGGGGAGGGGGGGCGGTGCTACCAGGCGCCCGAGAGGTGGCGGAGTGGCAGCGGCGTTTGCAGCGGACAGGAAGCAGGTATGGAACGGGCTCACAAGCCCCAAGCTTGTGCGTCACCTTGCTCCACTTGCGACTCCTCATCGTTCCCCTTCCCCCGCAAGCTGGCCCCCTCGCCACCTCCCCCCCCCCTCTTCGCCCCCCTCCCATCCCCCCTTATTCCCCCACCTCTTCCATTGCCACTTCTCTCCCCTCCCGCCTCCCCCCCCCCCCCCCCCCCCCCTCCCAAGCCAGCCATTCGTTCGCTTGGTTGTTTTGCTGGCCCCAGGCGCGCGCGCCAACGCGCGCTGATCACACCGCGCAACAGACAGGCTTCGCAGAACGTGCCCCAAGAATGCGAAGGAGCAAGCGATTGATGATGGTTAGGATGTCATGGTCACCTCACGTGTGATAGCGATCGATGGTGGCGCGAATGATGGAAGGAGGGCAAACGTTGACCTAGTTGCGTCTACGTTTGGCGCTCTCTCGATTGCACACCTCGTTCAGTTTGACAAGGCCCATCGTTTCAACTCGAGCTTGGCGACACAGCCCCAGCACTCTCTTCAGGCCTTCGTTTAGACCCTCGCCGGCAAAGGTCTGGTAGGCCAACAACCACACCAAACATGTTGACCTCAATATGCCATGCAACATCACGTGGCACTTAGGCACGCGCAGATTTAGAACATTGCCGATGGCGAAAAGCTGCTTCCAAATGTGCAAAAGTTCGCGTGCCTGCAGCGCGCTCACATGCAGACCATGCCCCCTGAAACGCTTGAGCGCCGCCATAAACTCGAGAAGAAGCTTGCCTGCCATAAGGTAGAGTGCACCCTGGGGACCGAGAGCTGCCAAATGCAGTTCCAGAGCATACACTACAAACACAGCAAATCCAAACGTTTCCATTGCTTTCAGCTTGAGGGCGTGCGATGATGAACTGCCAAGCATCTTCACTGTTAAATCAGAGACGCGGGTGATAAAACACGCGGGGTCCTCTTCTGATTTTCTTGAATACCAAAAAAAGAGTTCACTCCGCATGCACAACACGCTCGCAAGCTGCGCCTCCTCTAAAGTTGGTGGGCCCTGCCCCCGCGCATTTTCCATCAAGGGCCAAGTTGCGCCCTTTGCCCAGACGTGCAGCGATCCAAAGTAGCATGTCTGCAAAACGCATATGGCTATACACCTGACTGGGGGTAAGGCCGAGGGCTTCGTCCCAGAGGGCGCATCTGCGCTGCGTGAGCGACTCCCGATCTCTCCGCCAGAATTAAACTTCATGAGGGAACGTGGCAATATCTTCGAACTTACTTACATCATTAAGGTAACTGCACGGCCCCTGTCGGCCCCCCTTCCGAAGATCGACACCGCCTTTGGAGACGCCAGGCGTGAGGGCCCTGCCTCTAGACCCGCGCGACCTCCCGTCATAATGCAAGAGCCTTGCAAGTCTCGCATGCAAGGCTGGTGCGAGGTTAACCTCAATCTCGCAACGCTTAGTCGTTCGCTCAAAGTCGTCATCGGTGTTGACGTGCCACGGTGTCTCCAGGATGGATACCCCTTCGTGGTTGTAGAGTTCCGCATCGCCAGACGCAGCGCAACAAAAAACAAGGTCTCGTACCAGAGCCGTGCGATGGGAATCCAAACCGCTTGCAGAACTCGGCCCAGCTCCCTTTTTAAGAACAGCGCCGCGCCTTGAAGTCCCAAGCGAGTGCCTGCAGTACCCTTCCCGGCAACATCTTGCTGCGTAAACTCTGCGCCGTCGCGGCGGCGGCGAGGGTAGACGCCGCTTGCCAATATCTGAAAACCCAAATGCAGAAATGCTAGAATGGGGTAGTACGTGCAGTAGCCTTTGCAGCCGCACTTGCAAGTGATTCGTTTTCGGACCAACCCAATCAATTCCCAGCCATCCTGTGGTGTTGGGTCCTCGTTTTGAAGAAACGGTCCCCGCGTCCTCCTCTCCTCTCCTCTCCTCTCCTCTCCTCTCCTCTCCTCTCCTCTCCTCGCCTCGCCTCGCCTCGCCTCGCCTCGCCTCGCCTCGCCTCGCCTCTCCTCTCCTCTCCTCTCCTCTCCTCTCCTCTCCTCTCCTCTCTCCTCCTCTCCTCTCCTCTCCTCTCCTCTCCTCTCCTCTCCTCTCCTCTCCTCTCCTCTCCTCTCCTCTCCTCTCCTCTCCTCCTCCCCTCCTCCTCCCCCCCCTCCTCCTCCCCCCGCCTCTTCCCTGCGTTTCACCCACCCAGCACAACGCTTCGTAGCCCCATAGGAGCTCCGCCGAAGGCCCCAGTGCTGCCGCCCGCATGCGCCACCCACGCCCAATTCGGCACACCCCTCACACGCTTCGTGGCCCCATAGGAGCTCCGCCGAAGGCCTCAGCGCTGCCGCCCGCATGCGTCACCCACACACAATTCGGCACACCCCTCGCACGTTCGTGGACCCCATAGGAGCTCCGCCGAAGGCCCCAGTGCTGCCGCCCGCATGCGCCACCCACGCCCAATTCGGCACACCCCTCACACGCTTCGTGGCCCCATAGGAGCTCCGCCGAAGGCCCCAGTGCTGCCGCCCGCATGCGTCACCCACACCCAATTCGGCACACCCCTCACACGTTTCGTGGCTCCATAGGAGCTCCGCCGAAGGCCCCAGTGCTGCCGCCCGCATGCGTCACCCACACCCAATTCGGCACACCCCTCACACGCTTCGTGGCCCCATAGGAGCTCCGCCGAAGGCCCCAGTGCTGCCGCCCGCATGCGTCACCCACACACAATTTGGCACACACCTCACACGCTTCGTGGCCCCATAGGAGCTCCGCCGAAGGCCCCAGTGCTGCCGCCCGCATGTGCCACCCACACCCAATTCGGCACACCCCTCACACGTTTCGGGGCCCCATAGGAGCTCCGCCGAAGGCCCCAGCGCTGCCGCCCGCATGCGTCACCCACACCCAAGTCGGCACACCCCTCACATGTTTCGCGGCCCCATTGGCGCTCCGCCGAAGGCCCCAATGCTGCCGCCCGCATGCGTCACCCACCCCCAAGCCGGCACACCCGTGTGAGGGGTGTGCCAAAATTGGGCGGCGGCGGCATGCGGACGCAGCCATTCGGGCCTTCGGTGGAGCTCCCCATGGGGCCACGAAACGTGTGAGGGGTGTGCCAAAATTAAGCGGGCGGCGGCATGCGGACGCAGCCATTTGGGCCTTCTCCCTATGGGGCCACGAAACGTGTGAGGAGTGTGCCAAAATTGGGTGGCGGCGGCATGCGGACGCAGCCATTCGGGCCTTCGGTGGGGCTCCATATGGGGCCACGGAACGTGTGAGGGGTGTGCCAAAATTGGGTGGCGGCGGCATGCGGACGCAGCGATTTGGGCCTTCGGTGGGGCTCCCTATGGGGCCACGAAACGTGCGAGGGGTGTGCCAAATCCCCTCCCTGGCGCCATCCCTGCCCACGCCCTGCCGCCATCCCTTCTTCTCCATCCTTTACCCCCCCCCCTGCCCCCCTCCCCCCCCCTCCCCCACGCGCCCCTTCCCCCCGCCACCCCGCCCCCCATTCGACTTAGTTGGCCTGGCGCGCTGCTGGCCTCTTGGCCGCTCCGCCGCGCCCGACGCCCCGACCTCCGCCTGCGGCGCCTGTGCCGCCACCAGGCGGCGAGAGGCTGCCCTGCGAGCGCTCGTTCTGACCTGCTTGAGGTCCCCCTTCTTGATGGCGTCTTTGGATTAGTCGAGTCCAATGTTGCAGATGACGTTCCACGCGCCCCGGGGTAGCGCCAGCGGGGCGCGCGTTCAAATGCCCCCTCCGTCGCGAGGAGGGGCGAGGAGAAAGGAGAGGGGTGAGATGGAAGGGGGGGGGGGGGGGGGGGAAGGAGAGATCGGATGCGCGGGAGCAGGGGTGAGGAGTAGCGAGAAGGGCGGGGGAGGTTGGATCAGGGCGAATGGAAGAGGGGGGAAGGGGGGAGGGAGGAGAGGGAGGAAGAGGGAAGTCGGGGGAGGGATGGGGAAGGTGGCAGGCGGAGGGGTGATGGGGGGGGGGGGCCCTCCCCACTCGAGCGGGGGCAAGGGGGGGGGGGGGGGGGGCGGGGCGGGGGTGAAGGAAGGGGGAGGGGGGGGGGGGGGGGGGGGGGGGGTGGGGAGGGGGGGGGGGGGGGATAATCTATAGCAGAAGCCCTGCATGCGCGCATGGTCAACCAACAGAGCTCCCGACGTGCTTTAAAATTGTCGATGTTTACCTGTAGGATATGGTTCTGCTGCTCGTGCAAACTGAAAAAGGGGCGACAGATCAGCTCGGAACATGCACGCCAATTTGGCGCGTGCGATGGCGCGCCCCCCCTCCCAGTATTCATCGCCCCCCGAGCCGCTGGCGCCGCCAGCTCGAGGCCTCGTGGCGCCGAGGAAGTGCTCGACCGTGCAATCGGCGACTTCCCGCGTGGAGCCGTCTGGCCATTCAGCGATGACGGTGTATTCAGGGCGCCGCTGCCCTCGGGGGCCTCGACGATGCTGCATATCTCCTTCTGCTTTTCCCCATTGTTATTGTCTGGGTACCGATGCGCTTTCCTCAGCGAAGGCGCCCAGTAGCACAGCCATTTCTTGACGGATTTGTCGGACTTGGAGGGCTCCGCCTCGTTCTCCACCTGGTGCCAGGGCGGCTCTTGCACCCAAGTGGTCTGCGGGTGCTCGGTCTCTGCCTAGAGTAAAATAAAGCCCCATTATGTTGTGCATATTGCCGCGGCTAGATTCGCTTCGATCGAAGCGAATCTTGCCGTGGCAACAACAAGTCCCAACATGGGTTGTAATGCCCTGAAGTCCCTGCCTGGCACGCACCTCTGCACACGTTGAGAACCCTTCTCGAGGGAGTCGTCACGTTGGCATCCGCGTGCTCCTCCTTCAGTTGCCACGTTGGGCGCTCTGCGAATCGGGTAGGCAGGCCCCGCGCGACGTCCTGCATCTGGGTCTTCTTGAAGCTAAGGTTGGGTTGGACTGAGCGCAGAGCACCCGGGGCGCCGCGGCTCGCCTTGATCTGGTCGGCGCCAAGCTTGGCCTTGCAGGCCAAAGCGTTGTCGTCGTACTTGATCCAGCCCCTGCCTATCGTTCGTACAACAGGGGCAAGGGCGCCAACCAAAACCCTGGTCTCACCAGAGAAGCGGGGCCTCGAGTCAACGTCGCCTGGCATCAATCGGTCTGGTTTCACCAGTGAAGCGGGGCTCGGTTGGTAGCGGGGCGCGCGACACAGTGCTTGAGCATCCGCAGCTGGTACGGATGACGAGGATGGGGTAGGGGATATTATGTCCTCTTCCCTTCGCGTGAGGGAATTTCGCGTGCGACGCTGTTCAGTGTTGCGTTTCCTTTTCGTCGTCCCCCTTCGTCGTGGTCCGCCCGATTTCGGCGCGCCCCTCGCGCGCGCCGTGCCCTGATATGGAACTCAAACAAATGCCCCAGCGGCTGCGACCGTCTGCGCGACCCGCCCCATCGCGGCGCACCACCCGCGCGTTTCGCGGCCCCAAAGGGAGCGTCCTTCTCCTTCTTCTCGCTTGCCCTGCGGCACTCGCACCAGTATGTGTTCGGGTTTTTCGCCGGTCGCATATCTACATTCTTGGGGGAGTGCAATGGCGCAGCGGTTCTGTGTTTGAGAATTTGTCATTGCTTGCGCAACCCTGTCCCATGAAACGCTACATTGCTGACGTCGCTTCGAAGTGTATGCATGGCGCACGTCATATTGTTTCTAGTGTCGCGTATTTGGCAAGGACTATGAACCCATGGGCACACAGTGCAAACGCAGGCCATCATACACACATACATACACAAGGAACTCAAATTTAAGCACCCGTGGACCTCAGGGGCCGCCGGAGGCCCCCTCCGGCCAGCCGCCGGCGGGCCTGGCCCGGGGCCCCCCCGGCCACCCCGGCGACCCGCCGGCGGGCCCGGGGGGCGCCCAGGCGAGCCAAGAAGGAATTCCGATATAGCTTTTATAGCTTTTTCTAGCTGAAGCTAAATTTGTAGCTGCAGGTATGTTATTTTCCATGGCTTTCATGTAACTTTTCCAGTTCCCAAATATTTTGTAGCTCATTTAGCTCCGGGAAATATTCTGCCTCAGCTCCCCCCCGGGAGATAAGTAGCTTTGAAATGGTTTTAAAGTAGCTTAGCAATAATTCGCTTTACCCCCCCATCTGGCGGCCCGCTGGCGCCCGGAGGCGCCGCGCGCGGGAGTTCCGGGGCAGGCGGCGCCGGCGCGCTTCGCGAACTTGGGCCGGCTGCGCAGGCGCGCTTCACTACTTCAAGCGGGGCAGCGCCGTCGCGCGTTGCAAATCTGGGCCCGGCCGAGCCGGCGCGCGTTGCATGTCCGGGCCCAGCCGCGCCGGCGCGTGCAATTGCGCGCCTGGCCGCGCCGGCGCGTTTTGCAAATCCGGGCCTGGGCGGCCGGCCGCCGGCGGGCCCGCGAGCGGGTCGCGGCGCCCCCCCCGGAAGGCCCCAGCGGCCAGGCCCCCCCTCGAAATTGCGCTTTAAATCGGCGAAATAAACAATTTCTTTGCCCCCGCGCAAGACAAGGGCACAAATCCGCCCATCTTAACTGCGCGCTGGCCTGGCGGGCGGGGCCCCGCCGCCTGCTCGGCCCCGACCAAGGAGCTGCAACCGGCAGAAAACGCCGCGCGCCATGGAGTCCGCGGGCCGCCCATGTAGACTACAAGAAGACGCCGGCGCTGCGACCCTGCATTTATGGCCCCCGACAGCGCGCGCTTGTTTCGCGCAGCGCGGCCCCGCGCCTGCGAACCTCAAGCAATGCGGCGCAGCGCAACGCGCCCGGGATGGCCGCGGCAATGATGGTTGCAATGCGACGCATTTGCAGCGCGCGTCCTGATCAACCCGCAAATTCGCATTGACATGATATGTCTACGCCGGAAAGCTATGTCCTACTTGACACTACTTTGGAACTATTGTTCTGACTAAAACATATGAGTTTCTATCTTTATGCATTGGAAAACTACCTTTGTCATATTATTTTCTTCCCCACACAGATCAACAGGGCTGGTTGCTGTCTAAAGATTCGTTGTCACAAGCATGCGTCCGCGCCACCCAATACAGAGCTTCGTGGCCACATAAGGAGCAGCACCGAAGGCCGCGCTTGCGCGGCTCGCAAGCGTCGCTCCGACTAGCGCAACAATTCGTGACCCCATAGGAAGCCCCAACGAAGGCCACAGTGGCGACGCTCCCATCCGTCCGCCACACCCAGTACAGCGCTTCGTGGCCCCTTAGGGAACCCCACCGCAGGCCTCAGTTGCGACGTTCGCATGCGTCCGCCCCACCCCGTACAGCGCTTCGTGGCCCCATTGGGACATCCACCGTGGGCCCTCGTGGCGACGCTAACGTGCGTCCGCGCCACACAATACAGCGCTTCGTGGCCCCATAGAGAGCTGCACGGACGGTCACACTGGTGACGTTAACATGCGCCCGCCCCACCCAATACAGCGCTTCGTGGTCCCATAGGGTGCTCCGCCGCAAACCACAATTGTGACGATCACCTGCGTCCACCTCACCCATTAAACCGTGCTTTGGCCCCGTGCGGAGCTCCACGGGGCCCCACCGCAAGTTTCAGTGGCGACGTTCGCATGCGTCCGCCCCGCCCAGAACAGCTCTTCCTGGCCCCATAGGCAGCTCCACCGGAAGCCCCAATGGCGACGTTAGCATGCGTCCGCGCCACCCAATACAGCGCTTCGCGGCCCATGGAGAGCTGCACCGAAGGCCACACTTGTGCGGCTCGCATGCGTCACTCCAACCAGCGCAGCGCTTCGTGACCCAATAGGGGGCCCCACCGAAGACCACAGCGGCACAGTTCCCATGCGTCCGCCACACCCCGTACGTTCGTGGCCCCGCAGGGAACCCCACCGCAGGCCTCGGTTGCGACGTCCGCATAAGTACGTCTGCCCCACCCCGTACAGCGCTTCGTGGCCCCATGGGGAACTACACCGAAAGCCCCAACGGTGACGTTAACATGCGCCCGCCCCACCCAATACAGCGCTTCGTGGTCCCATAGGGAACCCCGCCGAAGGCCCCAATTGTGACGATCACCTGCGTCCGCCTCACCCATTAAACCGTGCCGTGGCCCCGCAGGGAGCTCCACCGCAAGATTCATTGGTGACGTTCGCATGCGCCCGCCCCACCCAGTGCAGCCTTCCGTGGCGTGGCCCCATGGGGGGTTCCACCGACGGCCCTCGCGGCGACGTTCCCATGCGTCAGCCCAACCCAGAATAGCGCTTCGTGGCCCCAAATAAGGAAACCCACCGAAGGCCATACTGGTGACGTGAACATGCGTCCGCCCCACCCAGTACAGCGCTCCGTGGTCTGACAGGGAAACCCGCCGAAGGCCCCACTTGTGACGGTCGCGTGCGCCCGCCCCAGCCATTAAACCGTGCCGTGGCCCCGCAGGGAGCGCAAGTTTCATTGGTGTCGTTCGCCTGCGCCCGCCCCACCAATTAAGCCGTGCCGTGGCCCCATAAGGATCGCCATGCGTCCGCCCCACCCTGTACAGCGCTTCGTGGCACCAATGGAACTCCACCGAAAACCGCACAGGTGACGTTAACACGCGTCCGCCCCACCCCGTACAGCGCTTCGTGGCTCTAGGTGGAGCTCCGCCGACGGCTTCAATAGCGATGCCACACGCGTCCGCCCCACGCAACACAATGATTCGTGTGCCCATACAGCGCTCCACCGGAGCAACGATTCGTGGGCCCATAGGGCGCTCCACTGCAGGCCCCAATCGCGACGTTCGCCTACGTTCACGCTCGCCTTACCCAGTACAGCGTTGCGTGGCCCCACAAACGCTCCACCTAAAGCGACGTTCGCATGCGCCCGCACGGCCCATTACACCGCTCCGTGGCCCCATAGGGAACGGCATCACAAGCCCTGGTAACGCTCGCATGCGTCCGCCCCGCTCAATACAGTGCGTCGTGGCACCATGGGGGGCTTCACCAGAGGCCCCAATGGCGGCATTCGCATGCGCCCGCCAAACCTAGTACAGCGCCTTGTGGCGTCATAGGGACCCCCTTCCGAAGGCCCTGGGGCGACGTTCGCATGTGTCCGCCGCCGCCCATTTCGGCACAACCGTTACACATGTCGTGGCCCCATAGGGAGCTCCACTGGGGGCCCCAGTGGCAACCTTCGCGCCCCCCCCCCACCCACCCATGTCGGCACACCCCTTTACGCGCTTCGCGGCCCTCGTCGGAAATAGCCTCACTTGCGAAGTTCGCACGCGTCCCCCCCGCCCACCCCAGCACACCCCTTATGCGATTCGTGGCCCCATGGGGATCCCCACCAGCATCCCCAGCGGCGACGTTCGCATGATGGCCCCTCAAGCACTTCGTGGCCCCACGCGGGGGGGATACCCAAGGCCCCAATAGCAGCGCCCGTATGACCACGCTCCATTTCAGCACACCCTCTTTCGACGTTTCGTGGCCCAACGAGGGGATCCACCGAAGGCGATACATACCAACAACGGCGAAGCTAACAACTGTGTAGTTCTGTTCGGGCCCTTCGCAAAGATAAGTTAACCTGGAATTGTTTGCCATTGGTTTGCATTTCGATCCGTTGCTTGGCACTGCATCAACAACAAGAAACAAGAACATGACACCCAGAGACCCGGGGAATCTGGGGAACCCCGAATGACGTGATAGTCCGACAATTGGACCCCACAAAATAATGTTGCCAGCTTGACTCGGGATGTTGCCTTGCTCCCTCCGACTGTCCTCTCCTGCCTACTCCTTCTCATCCTGCCTATCCTCCTGCCTCCTCCTCCTCCTCCTGCCTCCACTTCCACCTCCTCCTCCTCCTCCTCCTCCTCCTCCTCCTCATCCTCCTCCTCCTCCTCCTCCTCCTCCTCCTCCTCCTCCTCCTCCTCCTCCCCCTCGTCCTCCTCCTCGCCCTTTTTCCTCCTCCTCCTCCTCCACCTCCTCCTCGCTCTCCCTCTCCATCCCGCCTGTTCTCCTCATGCACCTTTCCTTCTTTCTGGCCGGGGCACGCATGTCGATCTTCTTCGGCGCCCTCGCCGCCACGGCTGGCATGCGCGCGTTCTCCGATGGCTGGATCACGAAGCCGTGGGGGCAACCCCGTGGGCCAGGCCGTTGGGACAACCCCGTGGGCCGCTGGGGCGCGGGAGCAGGCCGTCGGGACAACCCAGCGGGCCTCGACTTTGGATGCGGGAAACGATACCAAACTTCCCCAAGATGACTTTGGATGCGGGAATCGATACCAAACGGACCAGCGGAACCCGGGGAACCCCGAGGAACACGCGAACTTCAAAGAAACCTCAAGACCAGAGAGCCCCGAAGAACGCCGAGTCCAACTGCGCACAGCACTTACCGGCTCTCCGCAAGAAAACAAAAGAAAACCCTAGGCAACGCCTACTTAGGAAAATGTGGAGGCATAATCAATCCATTGTAAGGATGTAAGGTATTGATGCAAGGGCTTTGGAAGGCCACATTCGCACTTGTCGAGCGTGGCAAGGCCGAAAACCCAAGGATGCAAAAGGGAACCCTAATACGTCCACATCGTTGCCGAACTGGCGTTGGGGTATGCCTAGGCCGAAAGGCAAGGATGCAAGGGTACCCTTGGAACGTCCTGCATCCCAGTGGACAAGCGCTGTGCTTGTTTCGGCGGCGAGGATCCGCAAGGCCGCCCGCCCTACCTAGCCCGCATCCTTAGCGGCGCCCATCTCGCAAACTTAGGGCTCGGCCCCAAGGGACGTCGCACCCCGCAACCGTTCGATGCGGATCGCCCCAAGGGTGTCTAAGGGGCTGGCCAGTGAATATGACCAAGAGGGAGCCGAAGAGAAAGGATGCAAAGGTAACCGTGGAAAGCCGCTCATCCTTACCGTGGGTTTTGACTGCATGGATCTGTCTTGACAGGCGGAGGACACACGTGGGAGGTGAGGGAAGGCGGAGGGAACGTGGAGACAGAAGCACGCATGGCTGCACGGGCTCTCCGAGTCCGCGCTCTCCCCTTTCTGGCTCACGCCACCCGCTCTAAATGCCAGTCAGGATGCGCTTGTGCCCCGACGACGGCACTTGCTGGATGGCCGCGCTGAGCTTCTCAGCGACCGAGCTTGCATGGTCAGACCCGGAACAGGAACTGCCCGAGATGCTGCTGCCGTTGAGGCTGCCGTTCATGCTGTCCGACTCCGAATCGGAGTCCGAGCTGCCACAGCTGAGGCCGCTGCTGGGGCTCGAGGCATCGGCCTTCCGCCCAGCGCCCCCTGCGGGGAAGGCGTCCGGCACTTCGACTGCCCGCCTCGCCGCGGCAATGGCGGCGCGCGGCTCGGCCGAGGAGCGCCTCCTCTGCAGGCTGCGAGTCCCGCCCCCCGCCACGCTGCTCGGGCCGGCGCCTCCCGAGCAGGCGCCCCCCGAGCCCGCTCCATGCTCGGCCGTGGCACCGTCTGCACGTTGCTCGGCCGACCAGCGCCTCTTCAGCAGTCGATGGGGCCCGCCAGGCCCAGAAGTGTCGGCGATCGGCTCATCCGCGGCCTGCTCAGCGGCGTCGCCAGTGCGCAGCTCGAGTGACGAGCACCTTCTCTTCCGATGTTGAAGCCCGTGCGCGAGGTGCACCTCGCTCCTGAAGTAACGCTCTCTCTCAACTTTCCGCTGGGCTTTCAAGGCGTCGTTGGCAAATTCCTCCGTCCCAAGCCCGACCAGCTCGGACGGTGGCAAGGTCTGGGCCAAGACTCTGCCCAGCAGGACGCCATCTGCGGCCCGCAAGTTGAAGAGCAGGCTGCGGGCTCGCAGCCGGTACTCCTTCGGGGCCGAGCCGAAGCGCGTGAACAGCTCCCGCTCGATGCCGCGACAGGTGTCGATCGAGGCGCGCCCGGTGCCGCTCGCGCAGGTGCGCACGAGGGCACCCACCACCCTCTGGCGGACATCCTCGGTGAGCATCTCTACGACCACCGCGGACGTGGCGGCCGCCTTGATCGGCGCACGCTTGCCTGGCCCATGGGCCTCCGCGCCTTCCGCCGCCACGGCCGGCGCGGCTCGCGTGCTGGTCCAGCGCCGCAGCAGCGCCCAGAGCCGCTCCCCCTGGTGCCCGCCCAGTGCGCGCCGCATGGCCGCGGCCGCGGCGGGCGCGGAGATCGCCGTGCTGAAGCTGGCCCCGATGAGGGCTCGCACTTCAGGGTACATGCGCCGGTCGAGTGCCTCCATGGCTGTGATGGCCTCCTCAGCGAGGCAGCCCACCCAAGTGGGCGTCGTATAATGCAGGCTCATCAAGGCAGAAACCGTCTCTTTCACCTTGGCCGAGACGTTCTGGGCGTCGTGCGTCGTGCGGGCCTGCAGCCGTTCAATGTCACGCCGGCTCCTGTTGAGCTTCGCGCCCACCTCGTATGTAGCGCGATCTGCAGCCTGCAGCTTCCGCCATGCCTCCGACATCATGCGAGATGCCTCCCCGAGCTTTGTCCCGGAGCAGTTCCGCAGCACGGCGGCACATCCATACTTGCAGAAAAACACGTAGGCGCTCTGGCATCGCTCGTACTTCACGCCCTTGCCCTTGATCGCCTTGCCCCCGCTGGTCTTGGACTTCCTCGGCGCGGCTGCGTCTGATCGCTTCCACCCTCTCGCCCGGAGGGTCCGCGCCATGAGGCCCGACGCGGTGTCTACCAATTTTTAGAGCGGCTGGCGAGCCAAGGTGGGCAGCTCGAAGCGCGCAGAGCTCAAGTGCTTACGGAGGCCTCAGGATGAGGAAGGCCAGGAGAGGACGAATAGGAGCAAGAGAAGGTGAAGGAACACAGGCAACGAGGGCGCTCCGCTCGGGACGCGACGCCGATCCGACAAAGAATTCTCGGCAAGGCCATGGCCTCGGAGAAGAGGCTGCGGCTGCAAAACGCGGGTGAAACATTCCGACGCCTTCCGGGTATGCCTCTGGGCTTTGAGAAGGCGGGTAGACCTAGGTCGACAGTAGGCAGACACGGGGATTTCAAGATATGAGGCAACAACCTTCAAAGGTGCACATGTTGTCCATGGATTCGCGGGCCCCAACGACGTGCGAGGTGTTGATCCCGCCCCAGACGGGGCGATTTTGCCGTCTGGAGGAGGGCGGGGGGGGGCCGAACGCAGCGTTCCAGATGGTCCTGAAGAGCCCTGGACGTCGCGTCGCCGAGGCCGCGTCAGAATTTTTTACGACGACGCAAGCGACCCTAAGGAGCCTCAAGAGTTCCCAAGCGAGCCCCCAAGAGACCCAAGACACGCGCACGATAGGCCCCAGTAGAGGCCCCGATACATACTGTTTTGCTGCTCCAAACGCCCAGGCAGAAGAAACACTGATCCATCTTGCGGAAGAGTGCCGTACATTTGACAACTCATTTGGTTTGCAGGACAATCTGAGTGCAGAGGCCCGCGGCCTCCGGGTTGGGATGATAGCCCTCTCTTGCCTTAAACTTCGGACAATGTTCGGTTGAGTATGTCCCGGCGCCGAAGCCACGGGCACAGTATTATGTTATAGTTATAGCGTAGTGTGGGAGCACACGCCTTCCCAGCACATTATGTGTTTTTCTTTGTCCTTGGGCATGGGGTGCGTGTGGGACAGCATGTGGGAGAACACGCATTCCCAGCACAGCAACGCTGGAAATAATGAAAACCTTCCTAGCCCAAAATGAACACAAAAGTGCCCACGAGGGCTTCAAGAAGGTCCCAGAACGTCCCAAGCACTTCCAAAGACGGCCCAAGAAAGCCCCCGAGGCGCCCGAGAAGGCCACAAAGGGAAGAGCGCCAGTGAAGGCCCCTCTAATTGAAAAGGGGGCGGCTGCTCGCACAAACCTTTCCACCCCCCTCCTTTCAAGGGGGGGAGGGTCGGAACCTCCCCCGCCTTTGAAAGGGAGGGTGGGGGTTTCGGACCCCCCACCCCTTGCGCCAGAGAGAGTTCGGGGGGAAACCTTTGTCTTAGGCCGAAGATCGTGAGCGGCACCGGCTGTGTTCACGGGGGGGGTGCACAAAGGCTTCCACCAGGTGTGTGCAGAACAACAGAGCATTTGCATAGGATCGGGAAGATTGAAGGCTTGAGAGGACGATGTTGAGATCAACGGATGTGCATCGCATAATGCTTTTTCCACACCATCCTGAGGTGGTGGGTCCTCCTTTGGGAAAGACGGCGCCAAACGTCTTCCTCTCTCCTCCTCCTCCTCCTCCTCCTCCTCCTCCTCCTCCTCCTCCTCTACTCCCTCCTCCTCTCTCCCCTGCGTGCCTCTGCCCTCCGCGTCAACCAATTCGGCACACCCCTCCCACGCTTCGTGGCCCCATAGGGAGCTCCACCGAAGGCCACAGTGGCGACGTTCGCATGCGGCTGCCTCACCCAACACAGCGTCTTGTGGCCCCATAGGGAACTCCACCGAAGGCCCCAAAGGCGACGTGCCCATGTGTCCGCCTCATCCAGTACAGCGTCTCGTGCCCCCCTTGGGCGCTCCACCGAAGGCCCCCGTGGCGACGTTCGCATGCGTCCGCCGCGGCCCCATAAGGAGTTCCACAGAAGGAACCGGTGGCGACGTTAGCATGCGCCCGCACCACGCAGTACGGCGCTTCGTGGCCCCACAGAGAACTCCACCGAAGGCCCCCGTGGCGACGTTCGCACTCGTCCACCCCACCCAGTACAGCGTCTCGTGGCCCACGTACAGCGCTTCGTGGTCCCATAGGGAGCTCCACCGAACGCCCCAGTGGGGACGTTCGCACGCGTCAGCCCCGCCCCGTACAGCACTTTGCGGCCCCGTCGGGAGCTCCGCCGAAGGCCCCCGTGGCGACGTTCGCACGCGTCAGCCCCGCCTCGTACAGTACAGTGCTTCGCGGCCCCTTCGGGAGCTCCACCGAAGGCCCCCGTGGCGACGTTAGCATGCGCCCGCCCCACCCAGTACAGCGCTTTGTGGCCCCATACGGAGTTCCACCGAAGGCCCCAGTGGCGGAGTTCGCCAATGTCCGCCCCACCTGGTACAACCCTCCGTGGCCGCAGGGGAGCGCCACCAAAGGCCCACCAGGCGACGTTGGTATGCGCCTCCCCGCCCATGTTGGCACATCCATCAAACGCTTCGTGGCCCAATAGGGAGCTCCACTGAAGGATACAATGGCGACGCTCGCAGGCGTCCCCGCGCCTATTGCGTCACACCACTCACGCGCTTCGTGGCCCCATGAACCCAGCTCCACCGAAGGCCCCACCTGCAACGTTCGCATGGTTTCACCCCTGGCCCATCTCGGTACACCGCTCACACGCTTCGCGGCCCGATATGAGAGTTTCCCCCGAAGGCCCCAACGGCGACGTTCGCATGGCGGCCCCGCCCCATGTCGGCACACCTGTCGTACGTTTCGTGGACCCACACTGGCAGGGGGTATGCTCAAGGCCCTAGTAGCAGCGCCCGCATGGCCGCCGCGACCCCTTCCGGCACACCCTTCACAGGCTTCGTGCCCCCACGAAGAAATCCACAGAAGGCGATACCCACAGCGGCGATGCTCACAACTGCATGCGGTTGGGTCCTTCGCCACGGTCAGTTGCAGAGGATCGTGGACGGCACAGATTTCAATAGTGAACGGTTTTGAATGAAGATCGAGGGCTTCATAAGGCGATGTTGGGCTCAGCAAGTGTGAGATCGGATGTGGAGAACAGTATACGATTTGAATTAGACAGCGAGGGCTGAAGGCCTGAAGAGGCGATGCTGAGATCAGCAAATGTGCGCCGCATGGCATCATTCCCGCAACCCTCCTGCGCGGGGCTCCCGTTTCGAATAGCGCTCTGTGGTCGCGACCTCCTCCTCCCGCCTCCCTCCTCCTGTCCCCTCCTGCCTGACCCTGCAGTCTACCTCGCAGTCCTGCCTGGGAGCTCGCCGGGTGGCTGCAAACTGCGAAACTGTCGCCACGTTTGAGGGCTGCTGGTGTGATATGGCGGATCGCGGATCTATCGTTTCTAGCGCGCTCGCAGAGCGGACTCGTAGATCAATTAGCTAAGGGCCCTGGTAAAATGATTAGAGCCAGAATGAGCGGCGGCAGAGAGCGGGTGAGGAGAGCAGCGAGCCAGCTGGAA
This sequence comes from Prorocentrum cordatum, assembly GCA_963575745.1. Classification (NCBI taxonomy): domain Eukaryota; class Dinophyceae; order Prorocentrales; family Prorocentraceae; genus Prorocentrum; species Prorocentrum cordatum. Next base: position 344,815 of record CAUYUJ010020337.1, read on the forward strand.
TCACATTCCTCCTGCACGGTGCGCGGGCGCACGAGGCTGAGGCGCCAAAGCAGCCGGGCATATAAGCCTGGCTCTTCATGAAGCGGGGATGCCAGGCGTGCTGGAAGAAGGCGAGCAAACGGTTCGACACGGCTTGCATTGCAGGCAGCCCCTTGGGCACCTAAGCGGATGCGCTACACGCGACGTGCAGGCGATTCTCAGCTCTCAGCGCCGCTGGCGCTATACTCAAAACCGAGCTAGGCTAGCAATAGCAAGGGTCCGATCGCGAAGCGACAGGACCTCCAAAAAATGGTGATCTTACCGAGATAAGATCTGAGTGGGTGCGATCGTCATCACATGTTTGAAACAAACGTATGCACACTGAATGAAGCTTCTCTAAATGCGGATTTACGTGTAAATCTTTAGCCGGGTGTGAAACCAGAGCAACAAGTCGGACTTACATTCATCTCTAGCCCGGAATGCAAACAGAGCAGCAATGCGGACTTACGTGCAAATAGCTGGATGAGAAAACTGAGCAGCATAATGCGGACTTACGTAGGCGGGGTTGCAATAGGCGACCGTCTATAGCAACAGCAACATAATATTGGCTGCTTCGACCACCCAACCCGCCGTCCGGACACCAAGCGGGATTCATATTTCCTTCTTGGGCTTCGTCGGTTTGTCATTCAGGCCAGGCCCGCGCCGGCAGCATCAGCCGGTGAGCCTACTGCAACGGCCCATGAGATCATTCATCGCGCCTTCCGGGAAGTTCGTGAAATCGGGACTGCACTTCCCGTGGAACCGGAGAAGCCATGGCGAGTGTTTCTTGCAGGTCTTGCAGGTATTGCAGACGCTATGCGGTTGCCTCGATTCCGAAATCATGGCGGGGGACGGCTGTCACGCTGTTGAGCATTTCGTTCGACGATGCCGTCGGTGAGGAACCGATTCACGAAACCACACTCGCAGATGCTGAAGTCGATGAACTCGATACAGTGACTATGCTTGGTGAGGTAGGGGCTGAACCCGAACTTTGAGATCTCGCTGACCTCGATCGTGCTGAGGTTGCGGTAGGTGGTGCGCTGGCAGGCGGTGGTTCTGGCGGCAGCAATGGCGGTGGCGGCGCGGATATCGGCGGCTGCGTTGGGTGGTGTCCGAAAGAGACGCCTGAAGCCGATGCTGATGAACTCGATGCCTGCGCACTGCTGTGCCCATCCGAGGGGCGCATCGTGGCGTCGCCGTCGCAATCGCGATCCTCGGGGAATCCAGCTGGAATGTTACGGCGCCGGCCAATCATGCAGCCGCCCCAGCCGGGATGCTCGCTCATTGCCTTCGCCTCGGCGGCATGCTCCTCGGTAGCGATCATGCTGTTCTGCCTCATGATCGTCCAGAGCGCCACGCAGATGCCGAAACCGATAGTCATGCCGAGGGCCAGCGTGAACGTCAGCAGGCAGATGTAGAAGCTGTAGTCCGGCACCGTCGTGCAGGCGTAGGCTGCCCCTTGACCTCGCCGAGGCAGGTAAACAGGACTGAGGCGAGCATGGCGGCACGCGGCTGCCGGGTCCCGCAGCTGTGCTTGCGGGCCCCGAAGAAGGCCAGCAGGGCGCCTGGGCGCCAGCTTCCATCGCCTTGGTCAAGGCGTCCGCGACCGCGGCCCAGGTCGGGGTCCAGCTGAGCTCGAGTGCACTGTTGGGGTGCACGGCCTCCTTGATCATGGAGGCGACGATGCGGAATCGCTTGTCGGTAGATTGGCCCACATCGGAAGCGACGTGCGTCACGAGACCCTGCTGTCGCTGTAGATCTCCCCAGGGCGCTTGTCGGCGAGGACGTCGATCTGCTTGAGCGCCATCTTGGGGTTGTAGGCCTCGGTCAGCAGCTGGCGGAACCAGATGTTGGTCTCCGACCCCTCGAGGGTCGCGTAGCCCTCGGCAGCGAGCGTCGACATCACCGACCTCTTGGCCGTGCCCGAGTGCCAGGCCACGGGTAGGCAAAGGTCGTAGCGGCCGCCGACGACATCGCGCGGGCGGCGAGCGAGCCCCATCACATTGCCCCACTGGCTCTTGACCCCGTCCACGTTGGCGAACGCAGCGTCGCTGAAGCACGCGGTGGTGGCCGTCTTCAGATCGACGAGCCTGCGCTTCAGCACGATCGCGAAGTTCGCGGCCGATAGCACGTAGGCGACGGTCTTGTTCAGGGTCTTCGCGTCGGCCACGGTGGCGACGTTGGTGCGGCGGGCTGCAAAGCTTACCGGGCAGGCGATGTCCACCCGGGCCTGGACTGCTAGCCATAGCAGCTGCCCGAGCGTGTGGCGGTAGCTCGTCACCTCGGTGGCGGTGAGCCGATCCTCGGCATTCCGTTCCTTCGGGGCCTTCAGGTCGATGTAGTCCGCCTGCGAGGCGGCGGTAGTCTGGGTCACCCGAAACTCGTCATCGAGCTTGGTGGTTGTACGTCCACAATACTTGATGACCCCGTCGACCTGCTTGAGGTGTAGCTTCGCCCCGATCAATGCAATCGTGGACTTTCACTTGGTGGAGATGTTACGCTGGGCGATCAGGAAGTCGCCCACGTGGGAATGGATAACCCCGGCGAGCCCACCTTCGTCGTAGAAATAATAGAGGCCCTTCTCGAGCTTGCCCTCTACGAGGCCGCGTTCGGCGAAGACCTTCTGGGCGTAGAGGTGCCGCTGCCTCCCGGCGCCGCGCGCCCCGTAGATCGCGCCTGTGGCCATCGCGACCTCGCTGGGCTGCGCCCCTGGCGGCGGTCTCTTGGCCGTCATGCGCAGGAGCAGCGCCTCTCGATGCTCCCCGACTGCAGGTAGGCCGCCATGGCGTCGCAGGACGAGATGCCCCAGTTCTTCTGGGCCGCGGCGGCCAGGCAGAGGTACAGCGCGCCCCTGGATCCCGTAGGCGCGTCCGTCCTGATCTGTGATTTGTCCTCCTGGCAGCCCTGCGCGACCAGACGGGCCCCCATGGCGCTCTGGCCCTTGCTGGTCAGCGCCCAGCGCGCGCCCGCAGGGCGGACGCCAGGGTTGCGCCGCAGGAGCTCCTTCAGCTCCCTGGGTGGGAGCTTCTCGTAGGCGCCGAACTCCGTCCACTTGGACCACTCGGTCTTCATGGCGGCATCCGTGTTCTCGTTCTCGGAGGCGCTCAGGGCGTTGTACTTGAATTCCTTGGCGGTCGCGTTGCCCGTGAGCAGTGCCTCGCGGAAACGCGTGCTTGCGTAGAGCTCGTCCGCGTGCTTCTGGAAGTTGTCCAAGTAGAGGTCGACCTTGTCCGTGTCCTTCGGCCTCTTGCGGCACATGTGCAAATCGTCCAAAATATCCTTGCGCTTGGCTGCGCGCTCGCGCGGGTCGGGCTCGCGGTCGCACCGGAGAGCATGCGGTGCGGGTTCTTGTTGAACCTGTCGCTGTGCCTTCGTGCCGCGCTGGTTCTCGGTGTCCAGTGGGCGCCTTGCCACTGTCTCCTGTCGAGACTGCTCCTCCGCGGCCCTTTGCCATTCCCGAATCATGTCCGGTCCGGAGCTGTCGGACTTCCCGGCGCCCTCGGCGTCGTCGACCGGGCTCTGAGGCGCGGGTTCAGGATGATGATGAAAGTCTGCGGCGGCAGGGGCAGCAGGATGATCAGCGGCGGCAGGAGCGGCAGCAGCGCCCGAGCCCATGGCGGGCGCCGCAAGGGGCGGCGCCCGCCGGCAGCGGCGGCACCGCGTCTCCTCCCGAAGGCGGTGGGGCTGCCCCTCCGCTGCAGCTAACTCCTCCACCGGTTGTGAAATCACCGTCTCCTTGTGGGCGTGCCAGCCATTCGGCGTGCTGATGGGCGCGCTGGTTCGCTGCGGTGTTCTCGATGCTTCCGCAGATGCGCGCCTGAATGGCTGGCTGCTGAACTGGTGCTGGTAGCGCTGGTGGTGCAGGCTGCCATTCGCTGCGGGGTCGCTTCTGAAGTGCAAGACCCGAGAGGTCGAGGAGGTGCCCTCGTCGTCTCGTGGCGCACAGGGCCATCGCGTCCTCCATCGCGGCCAGGCGATGGGGGCCCACCGCCTGCGCCACCGCCGCCTCCTCCAGGATCAGGAGGAGGCGAAGGCCCCGAGGTCCCTGGCGGGGCGCCCGGTGGTGGCCCGGGCGGCCGGCTGCCGCGCAGCGCGTTCAGCACCTGTCCCCGCGGCATGGGCTCCGATGCCGTGGCGCGGCGCAGGTGCCCACGATTTACCTTCGCGGTCGTGGGGCGGCGGCTGACCCAGACGTTCGAGGTGCCCTCGAAACCGATGATGGCGCCGGGCCCGTGCCACTGCAAAGCCCATTCTCGCTTGGGCTTGCCGTTGCCCCTCCAGTAGTCCACCTGGTCGCCAGTCTGAAAGACGTCGCTGGCGTGCTGAGCTCCATCTGCCCGAGGCAAGGCCAGCAGCGCTCTCGAGAGGACTGGTTGAATCTCAGCTGCTGCGCAGAGATCTGCGCGGCCGTCACGATGGCGATCCTCTCTGAGAAGGGCCTGTCGGACACGATGCGCTCGCGCAGGCAAAACCTGCCCGGGTTGTCCAGCAAGCAGTTGGGAAGACGAAGGCCTCGCCCGAGCACCCGCTGCGACGGCAAGTAGCCCGTGGAATCCCACCAGCCCTCTGGGCGTCGGTGGTTTAGAGCGTTTCCGCTTCCACCCCTCCTTCTTCCCCTTCGGGGAGGGGTTTACCCCTCCCCCTACCCCCTCCCCACTGACCTGGACGGGGGGGCCCGCGGCGCGTTGGAGCGCCCAAGATCGACCCCTGGGAGGGCTAAAATTGAGACACCCCTCACGAGGATCGTGGCTCCTGAGGGGGGGCTGTAATTAGGGAACCCCCCTTCGTTGATCGATCTCCTCCAAGATAGCTCCGAGGCCCCAAGAGGCCCCCAGGAGGCCCCCAAGAGACCCCCAAGAGGCCCCAAGAGACCCCCCAGAGGCACCCAAGAAGCGCCCAGGATGCCCCGAGAAGCGCCCAGGAGGCCCCCAAAGGCCCCAAGATGGCCCCAAGAGGCCCCAAGAGGCCCCCAGGAGGCCCCAAAGAGGATCCCGAACGGCCCACAGAGGCCCCCCCGAGGCACCCAAGACGCCGAAAAACCCCTCAGGACGATCCTCTACTCGCCTGGGCGTCGTTTCTGGACAGGCTGGTGGGGATACGCGAAGCGTCTAAAATTTACCTGGCTGTTCAAGGCCCAGCACACGGAGGCGATCAGCCGCTGGACCTTCTGGCCGATCTCGGGACTCAGCCACAGGTGGATCAGCTTCCTCGCGTGCACCTGTCACGTGCCTCCATGTCGCTCCACGGTAGCATTCCGCTGCGGCGCAGCCGCAGAGGTGATCATCAGACGGCAACCCATGTCCCCCAGCTCCTTGGAGAACTCTCGCTCGAACTCGCCTCCTCCAACAAATATGACGCGTTGAGGCGCGCCGAAAGGCGTGATCCAAAACTGCAGCAGGCGAGCGAATACAGCTGGTGGGTGCCATGATGCAACCGTGCCGCACATCGTAGAACCCGAGGCCAGGTCGACCACGTTCAGCTAGATCAGCTCGCGTAGTCGGCCAGGGTAAAGAGGTCCACTCCGATGGAGCCGTTGAAATCCCTGCCCAGTCTGATTATGCCTGGCGGGCGCGGAAGTGGCCGTTGATGTGCTGCGCAGACCTCACAGTGGAGGTTGAGAGCCATCTCCATGGATCTCTGCGACCCTCCTGTCACGCGGATAGCTCGGGCAAGCGAGTCGTTGGACGGGTGCCCCGTGTTCGCGTGGAGGTGCATTGCGGCGGACCTGAGCGCCCGCTCCTCCGCGGCCGTGAGCACTGGTTCCTGTGCGGCTGCGGCGACCGGAACCGCCCTCCTGCTCGCCCTTCGTGCTGCAGGGTGTGAGTATCGTAAGGGTCGGCGGCTTGGTCGCTGCAGTTGTTCGGCCAACGCCTCCACGAGCTTGCGCGCGTAGTTCTCGATGTTCTTCGAGATCTTGCCGCGAGCCTCGGCGCGGGGATGCGACCCATCGCAGAGCCTTCTGATCGAGTCGTCGAACCCGTAGTGGTCGGTGATGATCCCCCACGGCTTCTTGATGTGGACGCCCTTCTTCGTCTTGAGGTCGAACGCGCAGCCGTCGAGGTTCATGACTCGCGGGGGCTGATCCTGCAACTGCTTGGCGGTCGGGTTCTTGTTGGGGCCCCATCCGTCGCAGCATCTCGGCCACTCGAACGAGACGGCGAGCTGGGCGCCGAACTCCTTGCTCAGCCTGGAGACGGCCTGCAGGAACAATCCGATCATGAGCTTGGACTTGGCCCGATGCTTCAAGAGCTGCAGGGGCCTTACTCCGGTCGATCTCTACGACAAGTCGCTGTAGTGAGGTCCACGGCTGGCAAGGCAATCCAGCGTGAACTCGCGCGCTCTTGCCACCGGCAAGCTTGGACCTGATCCTGCCCTCCAGCTCGTTGACCACGAACCGTTTAGAGAGGTCGTAGCCTGGAAGACCGCATCTGACAGCAGCTCCTCCCTTCCTTCCTTCAGGTAGCACTGAGCTGACTGTCCTGGTTGCAGCGCCACTCCAGCACCACTCCCAGAGCACGGTGCTGCTCGCTGTGGAGGTTGAGCTGGATAGGGTAAAAGATTTCGCCACGTTGGTGACCAAAGCCTGGCTGATATGACGCGGCTGGATGCCACTCCTTCCGGTGACGAAAGCCGAGCGCTCGCCTGCGATCAGCTGCGGCTTCGTCCCCTTCTTGAGCGTCCGCGCGCGTATACGTATAGCTGCTCCCCCTTCGCGAAGTTGACCTCGGGTCCGGGACCGGCGTCTGTGGTGCCATGAAGCCCCTGGTCGCAGCCCAGAGTCGCGGGCGCATCAAAACGCTGTCCGAGCAGAACCCCCGGTGGCCGCAGACCTCGTAGGCCTTCTCGCCGCAGGCGATGCAGTCCTGCAGCAGGAGGTGGCCTGCGGCAGCGTCGTCAACGTGAGGCTCGGAGCTGGCGCAGCGGTGGGGCAGCAAGCCAGAGCTGAAGCCACGGCAGACAAAAACCGTGACCCTTTCGGTCGACGAGGCTGGAGTCGCCTCGGGACGTTCAGCTCCTTGTTCGTGACGAGCTTGTCAAGCGTATCAATCGGCGTGCCGGTCTTGATCGTAGTAGCGTTGACCGTAGGTTCGTCGCTCACCTTCGGTCGGCTGGGTGGCTTGGCAGGTCGCTCCATGCCAGCGTCCTTGATGGCCTCCAGTCCTCTGGCTGCAACTTGATCGCGGGGTGGCCCGCGGCGCTCGCCATGATATTCTGGGCGGAGTTCCCGATGCGGACCTGGTCCTTCAAGAGAGAGAAGTCGATCTTGGAAGGCTGTATGAAGTCGCGGCCAATGAGCAGGCCAAGCGCGGGGCTGTCCACGAAGCTGAACACGACGCGGCCGGCCTGGTCGCAGAGCGCGAGCGGCGCAGTGACGCGCAGCTTGCTCGGAAGAGCGCCTCCGTTGCCGAACCTGTAGACTTCGTCCTCGGGCCCCTCGAGGATCTGGCCGGCGAGGCCCATCCCAGTGAGGATGCCCCTGTAGTTGTCGCACCACTTCCTACCCGAGACGCAGAAGAGGCAGGCGGTATCCACCGCGCCGATGCCTTCGCCCGCGGGCTCCGCGTTGTCGATCGCGACGTTCGCGCTCGGCAGGCGGCGAATCAGCTGCTCTGAGACGCAGGCCTCGGAAGGCGGCGACGCAGGCCCCCGCGGGTGAAGGGCAATTTCCTCGTCTGCGAACTGGACCTGCTCGGCGACGCGCGCCCGGCGCTGCGGGCGACCCCCTCGGCCCCCCCGCCCACCGCCCTCGGGCTCGCCGCCCTCGGGCGCGAACTTGCGAGCACCCGGCGCGGGGCGCTCCTCATCTCCTGTCCAGTGCCCGGTCTCGCCGCAGCCCTAGAACTGCGACGTCTTCTCACGCTGGTCGACCCGGTTCTGGAGATCGGCCGGGCGGCGAGACGGCGCGGACTTGTTCGACTTGCCGCGGCCCTTTCAGGGCCCCCCGGGCTGACCTGACGGCGGCCATGGCCTCGGGAATGGCGGCGAGCTCCGCCGCGGCGGCCTCGCCCTTGGCAGAGTCGTCGCCGTCGAACAGCTCGGAGACGTCCGCGTTGGAGAACTCAAGCTCGGCGCTGAAGGCCTCGAGCTCCTGGCGAGCGATGTCCTGCGCGTCGGCCTCGTCCTCGTCGTCCTCCTCTTGCTCTTCGTCGCCCTCGTCGGCGGGCTCGTCGACGACGCTAGTAGATCGCCCTCCGCGGCGTTGCTGCGCCAGCCACCGCGGGGGCGCGACTGGTAGCCCCACGGCCTCGGCGGCGTCGGGGCGCGGCGCTCGGAATTGTGGATGCCCGGGGACATCCGCGCCAGCAGTCCATGGACGCGCCGGTAGTCGCAGCGTTCGTCGGGCAAGTTGCCCGCGACGCGCTCGCGGCGCTCGGCCGTGAGACTGGCCTTTCGCAGCAGGAACCATCCCACAACGTCGTCCAGCGGGTTGAGGCCTACCTCTTTCTCACGCGGCGGCTGTAGACCGGCCTCGAAGCCGATGCGCCCGTCCGTCATTCGTTCACCTCGCCGTCGCCGATGCCGGGTACATTCGAGAAACTTCTCGAGGGCCTCGCCCTTCCGCACGGGCTTCTTCTGACCCAGGTTCGCCTCCAAGTGCTGCAAACATTCTCGATGCCGACCTCATTCCTGCGGCGCTTTTTCTCGTCAGCGTCCTCGATGTGTGCTGCAACTGCCGGGTGCAGCTGCTCCTCCGTCATATTCAACGCTGCGGTTCTAGCTCTGAATGGGCCCCGAAAGCGGCAGGGCCGTTTTTTTCACCGTTTCCGAACAAGTGCCCCTTGAAAATGAAAACAACAAAAAAAGACGGCGACCGGAGACAGCAATAATAACGGCTCCAGGAGTGGCACCGGGGCGGGAACTCGCTTAAACAATGACGGAACGGGTGAACAAACGGCGTCGGAACCGGCCAAAAAACTGCAAAACGGAAGCGGCATAAAAAACGGCCCTGCCGTTTCCTGGGCCCGCTGAGTTCTAGCTGCCCCGCTGAGCCTGAGCACGAGCTTCGATGCGGACTCTGTGTGACTGACAGGTTCTCGCTGAGCTCCCACAGCTTCGCCTCCTGCTTGTAGTCTCGCCACTTCGAGGGATCACCGTTCCATGTCGGCATGACTGACTGTCAGGACTTACGAGAATTATCCGTCATCTTTGCGAAAAGGGCGTGGGAGTAAAGGAAATCAAACTCTGTGGCTTCGCTGAAGTTCTGGGATTGAGGGAAATCGAACTCGGCGGCGTTGCTGATGTCCTGAGGGTCAGAGAAATCGAACTCGGCGGCTTCGCTGAAAATCTGGGAGCATGTGAAATTTAAACCGGCGGTTTCGCTAAAGTTCTGGGGCACGAGAAATCGAACTTGGCGGTGTAGGTGCTGGCGTCGTTAACGCTGGCGTGAGTTGGCGTCGAAGGCGTAGTAGGTGTTGCTGATGGCGTCGCTGACGCTGGCGCAGGAGTTGGCGCCGATGGCGTAGTCGGCGTTGCTGCTGGCGTCGCTGACGCTGGCGTAGGAGTTGGCAGGGTAGGCATAGTAGGCGTGAGTGCTTGCGTCGCCGACGCTGGCGTAGGACTTGGCAGGGTAGGCGTAGTAGGCGTTGGTGCTGGCGTCGCCGACGCAGGCGTGTGTGCTGCGCAGCAGCAGGCAAGGAGGCTGCGAACTGCAAATCGATCGCCATGTTCGAGGGCTGCGGGGGGATTCAACGGAGTGACGCTTCACGCACATCTGCGTAAGAACTCGCCGTCACTGGGGGGCTGCGAACTGCGAAATTGTCGCCACGGTTGAGGGCTGCTGGGGGGTCCGGCGGAACAACGCCTTACGCAGACCAAAAATCCACATACCTCGCCATCCCAATGTGGCTGACTGCAAATCCGTCGCCATGTTCGAGGGCTGCTGGCGGGGTTTAGCGGAGTGGAACCTCACGCAAATCCACGTAAAACCTCGCCATCCACGGGGGGCTGCGAAATGCGGCACGGTAGTTGCTTTCGAAGGCTGCTGGGGGGTCCAGCGGGGGGACGCCGCACGCAGACTTATATTAAACCTCGCCGTCCCTGTGAGGCTGCGGACAGCGAAACTGTCGCCGCGTTCGAGGGCTGCTGGGGGTCCAATGGAATGACGCCTTATGCAGACCTAGAATTGACCTGGGAGAGGGCGCGTTTCACGAGCGCTTGCCTTGGGAACATTCGGCGGCGAGTTTCGAACCGGGGGGGTCCCCCCTCCCTCAACATTCGGCGCCGTCGATCAGAAACAGGGGGACTCCCCTCCCCCCTACGCCCTCACCCTTCCCGACCCCCCCCCCTCAGGCTCCCCCGTGTGGGGGGGAGGGGTCCGCAAACCCCCCCAGCGCCGGCGCCGGCGCTGGCGGAGGCCAGCAGCGCCGACGGCGGGGACGCAGGGACGATGACCAGAGAGGGCCCAGAGGCCGCAGACGGTTCAAGTCGCCAGATCGAGCCCTCGCCCCCCAAAAGCCACCGGGAGGCCCTTAGGAAGGTGCAAGAGAAGCCCAAGAGGCGCCCAGGAGGCTTCACAAATGCTCCTCAGACGCACCCCAGAAACCTCTGACGAGATCACAAGAGGCATCCATGAGACCTCTGACCCAAAAACAAGGCACGGTGGCGGGAAGACCCGAAGGCCACACCACCACCACAACAAACCACCGCACCACCACCACCACCACGGCCACCACCACCACCATCGCCACAACCACCACAACCCACCACCACAACCACAACCACCACCGCCACCACACCCCACTATAGCACCACCAGCACAACAACCGCCACCACCACAACAACCACAACCCACCACTGCCCACCACCACCACCACAAACCACCACACCACCACCACCACCACCACCACCACCACCACCACCACGAACGACCACAACCCACCACCACCACCAGCACAAACCACCACACCACCACAACCGCCACAACCACCACCACCGCCACCGCCACCACCACGACCACCCACCACTCACCACTACCACCAGCACCACCGCCAGCACCACCATCACCACCACCATCACAACAGCCCACCGCCACCACCACCACGACCACAAACCACCACGCCACCACCACCACAACCACCATCAACACCACCGCCACCACCACAGACACCACCTCCACCACAAGAGCCCAACACAGAGAACCACCACAAACCACCACACAGACACCACCACCACAGCCACCACAGCCACCACCACCACCGCAACAACCCACCACCAACATCACCACCACCACCACAACCCACCACCACGACCACCACCACCACCAACACCACCACAATACACCACAACCCACCACCACCACCACCACCACACCCACCACCACTACCACCACCACAGCCCACCATCATCACCACCACCACAAACCACCACACCACAACCCACCACCACCACAAACCACCACCCAACCACCGCCACCACCGGAGAGGGGGGGGTCCGATTTTTCGAATCCAGAAGAGGGGGGGGCGGGGTTCAAATCCCCCCGCACTGTGAAAGGGAGGGAAGTCCGGGACGACGGATCGTGGAAGGGAGGGGGGGTCCTGGACCCCCCCCTTGGGGCATCCAGCGGCGCGCCTTCCCACAAAGGCCGCCAAGACGGCGCTACGACAGCCAAGAGGTCCTGGAGACGGCACAAGAGGGCAAGGCGAGTGGGCCCCAGGGACAGCCACGGGTGGTGCGAGAGAGCTCCCCAAACAGCCCCACGGGACGCCAAATAAGGCCCAAGATGCCGCCAGACGGCCCAAGAGCACTCCAGTATTGTGGGCCACAAGGGCTCCAAGCTGGCTGAACGAGAACCCACAAGTGCTCAAGGAGGTATCCCAGGCAGCCCTGGATGCCCCGAAAGGCCCAAGAGATCCCCCGATAGTCAAAATTCGCGGAAACATGTCGGTTGGTCTGTGAGGTTTGACTCCTTGGCTGTTCGCTCAAAATGGATCCAAGAGAGCATCGGAAGAACCAACACATCCTGGAGAGGCCTCAAAACGGGCGCAATACGGCCGACGAGATCCCCAAGACGGCCCCAGCGCTGCCAAAGGATCCCAAGACGGCCTCCACAGGGTCCCACGACCCTCCAAGCCAAGCCTCTTGAATACGACCCAGGGCAGCCCCAAAAAAGGTGCCGGCACGGCCAAGAGGCCCCCCAAACAGCTAACTTGCGCAGAGAGGGCCCATTGGGTGACACGCGGGATTGCCAAACAGGGTCTCAAGAAAGCTTCAAAACAGAGGCACATGGCGCGATCAGCGCTCCAAGAGGCAGGAGGAGAAGGGGGAGGGATAGGAATTTAATGACGAGGGAGAGGGGGCTGCGCGAGAAGGTTTAGGGGAGGGAAGAACGAGGCTCAGGGAGGAAGGGGAAGGATGAAGATGGAGGAGGAGGAGGAAGAGGAGGAGGAGGAGGAGGAGAAGGCGCCCAACGTCGGGCCTGGGGAGGTGGACAATTCGTCGGGCCCCGAAGCCGAGGAGGCATAGGCCTCCTGTTTCATGGATGGTCCTAGGTTAGTTCGGCGTGTGCGGGACTTTCTCTTTGTACAGAGGAGGAGGACACAAGAGGGGGGAGGGGGGATGAGGAACCGCTCGCGACACGTATGAAAAACTCCATCCTCACATCCGATGTGTCCAACACGCTTCCGCCTGACAAATGGACGGCATCGAAGGATCGTCCAGCCGTGACCCCCGCCCACAAAGCTTTGCGTGCACCCAGCTGGACTGCGACGCAACAGGCTGGAAGCTAAGTTGTTTTGTTTGAACGCGCATATGCAGCGCAAACTTGTGTTACCTATGGTTCACACACGCGAGACCATTGCACAAAGACGTATGAACATCCGAGGGCTAGTGTTACATTTTCGAGGTAGGCATATACAGGAGCAGCATGATCTTCGGAGGTCGAACTATACTAGCTAGATCTAGTACGGGAATCTTAGGTAGGCATAAACATTATTGCCCCTGCATGTAGTCTTCCCTGCAGCAGCTGGACAGGATACGCTCGCACATGCTGCAACAACGTGATTTGAGATCGTTGGCAGGCCTAACCTGTCCGGTGTCGCGTTGGAAATGATAGCATTGTCGCCCGGATTCGTCAAAAGGCATTGTGCTGCTTTGTTGCCCGTTGCCCGATCCACTCAATGTGATCCAAAGCAACGGCGTCTTCGCGTCCGTTCCGTCGAACTGTAACTGGGACGCCCACATGGCCAGCAAGGACATCTGGCAACCCCCACAGAAAGAAGCCGAATGCCTGTGGACGAAATCTTCATGGACATCAGCCGGGGCGAGTTCAGTGCACTGCCGGCCAATCAACGGTGCCCCGTCCCGCTGGTCAAGTCCAAGGCACCATGGGCCTCACGCGTGACGGGAGGGATCGCACGACCTCGTACGTGCACGCGTTCTCACCTGTGGAGAAAGGTGTGGCGGCTCTTGGACGAGTCCGGCGGGCCGTCGGAGGAGGGGCTCGCAATCAGGTCTGGGTCAAGGCGAAGTGCACTCAGGAGCAGATGCTCGATGGGGTCGTCGCGTACAGGGACGGGTATGGTGACAAGCTGGCGGGCGAGGCGGCGAAGTCGGCTGCTGCGAATGCACGGCTTCATGTGGTGGATCGTCAGAGGTCAGTGCGTCTTTCCACCTGGACGCTTCGGAACCTTCCTTTCCGTTGGTGCTGAACGACACGGTCGCTGAGGGCACCGGCAGGTGGGTGTCGGCGGTCAGGGCGCCCGTGGGCGGATCCGACACCGCTCGCATGAATGCGGAACCCTACATGCCAGCGCCGACGGCGTCGGCCGTGGCGCCCGCGATGGCTCTGCAGCGCCAGCTGCGCGCGGCCTGAGGCAGAGTGTCGAGCAGAAGGCTGAATGTCCTGGGTCGATCGCGCCGTCCGTACTACAGGCGAGTGCGGTGGTCCGCCTGCAGCTCGGCGTGCGCCACTGACTCGTGCTGCTGTTGCTGCTGCTGCCTGAACGGGGCATCCAGATGGTCAAGGACATGCCTGAGTGTAATGCCTTCCCTGATGTGCAGGGGCGACTTGCACTGCGCGCGGGTGCAGCTTTAGGACGGAATGCCACGCTCAGCCGAGCGTGAAGGGCAAGCTGATCCTCGCAAAATCCGAGAAGCGGCAGGCCCCTGGCGTGGCGAAGCGCATTGTCGTCAAGATCGAAAAGCTTGAGTCGCAGCTCGACGCCGACAGCAGCCGCGCACGCCAAGGCCAGGGAGCTGGCCGCACGGGCGCGACGGGGCGTGACTTATGCCTTCTTCTTCCCTCCCTCCTGCGGCCCTCGTCTCCTCGCCCCTCCTCCCTCCGTCATCTGCCTTCCTCCCCCCTTCCCCTTCTGCAACTCCACAATCTGAACACTAATTACTCTCCTCTCTCCCCTGGAGACGCCAGTGAGGTGTCCTGGCCTCCTCTGCCTTTTCTTTTTTCTTAAACACACAAGATGACGCCGAATTGAAAATTCATGTCTTTTCAATACGTACGTGTTCAACCCTTTCAGGTTCATATTGGCGCTCCCGCTACAGGAGCCCGACCACAAGAAACCTCCCACAAGAAACCCAACCCTGAGACCCCAGGACGTCCATTGATTTTCGGTATGGGAACGCAGCGCTTTCCATAGCAAAACCATCGAAACCCAAGAAACCCAGGGCACCTGGGAGGCAAAAAGAGTGTTTCTTGGCATGGGTTTCCACTGTGCAGCGTTGGCTCCACGTTCCTATTCTCAGTCATGTGCCCGCTGCAGCGCTGACCTCATTTCATTGATTCGGTTCTTCCTAATCGTGCTCCCGCTGGAGCATTGGCTTCAGCTCCGCGCTCTCAGTCCTTGCAAGACGTGCTCCCACGGCAGCGTTGGTCTCATTTCCACGGCTCGGTCCTTCGAATCGTGCTCCCGCTGCAGCGCTGATCTCATGCTGCGCTTTCCGCTTTCCAAACCGTCCGTTTGCATCTCCCGTCCCGTGTCACGTCTGACTTCCCTCGGACCTTGTCGTCGCCATGAATCGCGTTCTCGACGCGACGACGTCGGCCGCGGCCGTGCTCTTCTGTGCCATGGGGCGGGAGCCAACGCCCCCCTCCGGAAAATCACCGGACAAAGAGCCGCGCCCGCCTGTTCAGGGCCCGCTCCTGCCCACCTGGGGCGGCGCCGTCCCCCCCTCCGACCCCTCCGAACAGAAATCACCATCGAGACGTGCGGCGCCCGGCTCTCGGGCCCCAGAGAGCTTGCGACCCCCAAGCGCGGCCGGCACCGACGCCGTCCTGAAGCCAGCTTGGCCGCCCCGTCCAACCGAGGCACCACAGCCAGCGCTGCCGCCGCCGGCCTGCGCGGCGAAAGAGGGAACGCTCCCGCCTCTCTGCTCCGCCGGCTGCCCAGCCCTCAGATCCGCTCGCAGCGGCGGCAGGATATCCTCCTCCCCGTCGCTTCCTCCCCCTGTCTCAGCCCCCCTCCTTTTTCATCTCCCTGTAACTCAGTCTCCTCCTCTGCCTCCTCCTCCTCCTCCTCCTCCTCCTCCTCCTCCTCCTCCTCCTCCTCCTCCTCCTCCTCCTCCTCCTCCTCCTCCTCCTCCTCCTCCTCCTCCTCCTACTCGCGGGTTGCCCCGCCCCTTCCGAAGACTACAGGGGGCGAGGGAGAGACGCTTGCAACCAATCTGCTGCAGGCCAGTGCGAAACATTGAATGAAAAAGCGCGAGGCGAGGCGGGCCAGAGTCGGCTACCGCGCTGCAGCTGCATGCGAACGACCGCTCCCACGAGCGGATCGCCCAGCGTCACTGTCTCGCGCGCACCCTTCTGACAGGCAGTCTTAATTTGTCCAGGGTAGCGTCGCGACGCCGCAGCCGCGAGGCTCCAATTGGACGACGCCGCTGGAGAGACACCTGTCTCAAGGCACAGGTGGAAGCCCGCCGGCACTGTTGCCGCGAACGCGACCTCTCCGCGTCCCAGCGCCCAGCCGGCCAGCGCACTGCAAACCAGCGGCGGCATCGGCGGAGCACGCTGAGGCACCTCCAGGCGGCCCCAGACTGACAGCAGACGCCACGTGCCAGGGTACAGACGGCGTGTTCTCAACACATGTTGGATCCCACTGAGTGCATCGATAGCTTGACCTTTGGTGGCACCCTCGGCCTCAAGATACTCGAAGTAATCTTGAAGAGTGGTATCCATATCTTCCCATGTCACAGGCAGCTGCAGGTTCGTGGCATTTAGATAGTCAACAAACTGCTGGGCGGCTCGGCGATATCTCGGAAGTTTCGCACCACCGATTCGAGCGTCACCCAACATCCCCGGTCCAGCTCTGGCGGCGCGCCGATCGGAGGGGCTACTCGGGTTCCCCATCCTTCAGGCACGACGGGGCGCCCGCGGGGTTCCTGGCCGAAGAAGAGAGCCGAACGCTGCCCGCGCGCCCAGTTCCCAAGCAGAGAAACTGCGCACCACCTTATTGAGCTGACTGCTACTGGAGCGGCGCTTGGAGAAAGCACCGACGTTGACCATGCCACCGGGTAGGTATAAGACGACACGCTGTTCACGCCCCAGAGAACGAGCACACCATCGAATCATCGTGGGGGCGCCCTGGCACTCCAAGACATTGATGTGCTCTGGAACGTCCCAGACCAGCTGTCCAGCTTTACGCCATGGCCAAATGCCTGCGTCAATATCCTGCCGAGGGAATATCTTACCGAGCCCCTCAGAGCTCCCGTCTGCACGTTTGTCTGCGCCATTGTTGTGGCACGCCATCGCAAGATTCATGGCCGGCCTCCGCGAGACATCTGAGTCTCTCCAGGAAGTCGCATCACGCCTGGCCAACTCGGCAAGCAGCACGTCCGCGTGGCAGGACACTGCTTGCTCGCAGTGACACGCAAGGGTAGCCCCGCGCAGGTCCCCAGGCGACCCAGCAGCTGCGGCTGTCCCCGCAGCCAGCCCGCGAATAGCGCCACCGCGTCCTCTCGCGAGCAGCTCGGGCTGATGGCAAATGGGCTGCCCCAGCAGGAAGGCTCCATGCTCCAGCGCCGCGAGCCACGGCCGACGTAAACCACCGCTGGCGTCTCCGGGGTGGCGCACCTCGCAGCTGCCACCTCCAGCTCGCGGGAGACCTGCTCGTCGAACTTCACGCGCCCGCAGCGCAGCGAGGCGAGGTCCCCAGCCCACAGCTTGCGGCCCCCGGCCCAGGCGCGCGCGCTGGAACGCAGCTCGGCCACCGACGGCACGGAGACCAACAGCCCCGCACCCGCGGCCAAGTGGCTAAGCAGCCAGGCTACCACCTCGCACTGGAGCGAGTTCCCTACCAAGGATCGCCGCAGCGCCTCGTACTTGGCTGGGCTGGCCTTCGCCTCCGCACTGGTCATGCACGGGACAGCGTGGCTCTCAGCGAAGCCCATCAGCTCCTCGCGCACGACCGCGCCAGGCGGCGCCGCGCGGCCACCGGCCTCGTGAATGCGCCACTTGTCACGGAACGGGTAGGGCGGGGCCGCAAAGCCCGCCTCCTCCCAGCGCACCAGCTCAGCATCCGTGCACTCCCCGATGCCTGCAGGCCTGGGGCGCGGTTGCGAGCGCGGCGCCCAGCGAACAAACGCAGGCAGCGGCCCCCCCGCAGCGGCCCCGGGGCAGCTCGCAGCAGCAGGCAGCCACTTCTCCAGCGGCGGCCGCTCAGCCTGCAGCGCCGCGCAGGAGGCGCGGCAGCCCGCCGAACTCTTCGCCGTCGGCGCGGTCGCCTCGGACTCGGATGAGGGCAGGGGGTCACAAGACGCCCAATGCAGGCGCGGTCGCTTGACCCAGCCGACTTCACCGGCCTCGACCTTCAGGGGGATCCGCTGGAAGAGCCTGTTGAGATGAACTACGTCAGATTCGGCAATCGAAGCAACGTTCTCGCCGAGAAAATCCACCGTGGCTTCAGGCATGGCCACCCGCAGCCCCTGGATGACCCGGATCATGTGGCCGACCAGCGAAGCGCGCGGGTCGGCAGCACCCCGGCGGTCCACATTGAGGCTCGCGTAGATCTGGCACGGGGGCCGCTCATTACCAGCGCGCGAGTGACCCGACCTCGGGCCCGCAGAAGGCCCGCCAGGGCGGCAGGGTCGCCTCCGTCACGTCGCCAAGGTGCTGGGTCCCAGGGTAGCAGCGGCGCGCCACGCGCACGGCCCGGGGGTCAACCTCGAACGACAGGTGGACCGCCGGCACCAGGCCGAGGATCTCAAAAGCCCTGCGTCCGCCCCCGATCCCGTCGAAGAGGGTGGCCAGCGCCGCCCCCTCCTCGCAGGCAGCGCCGGCAGGCCGTCGGCGCCGGGCGGCAAGCGCGCGGCCGCGGTCCGAGAGGTCCGTGCTGTAGACCACCGCGCCCGCAGCCTCCGACGCATCAGAAGCCGTCACCAAGTAGTCGACTTCGGGCCGCATGCCTCCCACACACAGAGCAGAGAGTACCAGGCGCATCAGCAGGTCCTCGACGACGTCGACTCTGAAGCGGCCCCCGCTGCGCGAATCGCCAAGCCACCGCCAAGTATAGGCGAAGCTGGCGGCCAGAGGGCGGCGGAAGCAGCGAGCGCGCACCCATCGGCCGAGCAGCGCATCAGCCGCACTCTGGCGCGCTTCTTCCCCAGGACCCAACAGGCAAGGCTGACCATCTCAATAATGTAGCCCGCGGGGGGGCGGCGGGCGCCCTCGACGCCGTCGATCAGCTTGCCCAGGGCGGTCGCACGCACCACCTGGTGAAGGTCCTTGCCAGGGGGCCTGGGCGAGCCTGCCGCCTCGTAGCAGGCCCTGGCGTCAGTCAGCAGGGCAGGCGCCGTCCCGCGCAGCTTCTCCGCCTCCGCTTTGTCGACGACCTCGGCGATCTCCAGGTTGTCGATGTAGACCATCCAGGCCGGGGGGGCAAGGCTTCTCCACCCCCAGTGGCAACCGCCGCCGACGCGTGACCTCGCAGCTCGGGCCGAGGCCGCGAGGCACGCTGCCACTGCGCCGAAGCATGTTGCGGTGAAAATGGGTAGTCGCCCCCGCCGCGCTGATCCACCCCGCGCCAGTCACGCGCAGGCAGATGCGGGTGGTGCCGCCGCCCTTGAGGCCCAGCAGCCGGGGCGACACAGGGGGGGGCCGATCACCGCGCGCGGCCGCCGCGGCGGCGGCGCCCTGAAGACGGAGAAGAAGGCCTCTGTCAGCACCGCTCCACAACAGGTCCTCCGACTCGGTAAACACCGAGCCGTTCAGCTGACTCATCGTCGGCATCTCGGGCGCGCCTCCCACGATGCACTCCTGGCACGCGTCCAAGGGGATCAGGTTCGCGATCAGCCTCAGGACGGCCCGCAGCTCCCCGTCGCTGCACTTGACGGGGGCGTCGCGAGCCTTCGGAACACCGAAGGCGCCGTTCAGCAACGGAGCTCCGTCGCGACAGGCGATCTCCCTCAAGGCGATGGGGCCGATCATCCCGCGCACATGCAAGGCCTCCACAATGCGATGCCTCTCGGGCGCGCAAGCCCAGACCCGAGCGGAGGCGGGCGCCGAGCGACGGAGCGCAGGCGGCAGCAACGCCAGCGACGGGCCCAGCAAAGCATCGCGCACGAAGCCCGTCGCAAGATCGGCCGCCTCGATGGAGGCCGCGACGCCAGGTTGCGGCAGGCCGTCCAGCACCTGTTCCAAGGTGAGTTTGTGAAGTGTCGTGGTCTCGGAGCCACCGTAGCCGACCTTGCGATCCTTGAGGCGGCGCCCCCAGTCCAGGTCCCTCGGCAGGCTGGCCTCGATGCGGGCGGCCAAGAAGAGCCGCCGCGCCAGGCCGATCAAAGCGGCCCGCTGGGCTGCATTCGCACGTCCGCGGCGGCGTCGAGCGAACTTGAGCGAGCAGAAGCCCGCCTCCCAGTTCAGCGCCGGCACCGTCACGACCAGCCAACAGCGGAGCGCCTCCCAGTTCTCGTCGCTGAGGTCCTCGCCGTCAAACACGACATCGGACTTGACAGCGGCGAGGCGCGGTGACGGCAGCAAGTCGCGTTGCAGCCGTGCTCGCGCAGCTGTAGATCCAGAGCCACGGACATAGCGACCAGGCGAACCAGGGAAGCTGTTGAACAGGTTGAGAAGTATCGGGCCCACGTCATAAGGCTCTCGGAACAAATCTCCAGCAACCCCTGCCAGATCGCGCCAGTCGGCCATGGGGCCCCAAGCAGCAGCAGCGCCATCATTACCAGCGGCGGGCGCGCGAGGCAGGCGAGGTTGAGCGCGGCGAGGCAGCGGGGATCGCGACGGAGAAGCCCAAGGCGGTCTGCGCGAAGAGGCGGGCCGCAGACAACTGGACGCGCCCGCGCGCGCATCGTAAGCACGGGCACCATCGACGATCGGCACCAGCACCGATGCCTGCGTCCAGGCGCCGTCTTCCAGCGCGACCAGCTTCACTCCGGCCGCTGGGATGGCAGCGCCCCCGAGAACTCCGAGGGGTGCCCCCGCAGCAGCGGGCGGGGCCCCCGCGCCACCAGCAGTTCCGCCGCCAGGCTCTGCGAGCGCGCCCACCAGCGCGGTTCCGACGCCGACGCCGCCAGCGCCCACCGCGCCAGCGCCGCCAGGCAAAGCAGGCGGCGCGCCGCCTCCGACGCCGTCGGGCCCGCCAGGGAGCCCAGGCAGGACGCCGAGCCCTGGCACCACGGGGGCCCCTGCCGCGCCGGCCAGGAGGGGGGCCTGCGGCTCCGCCAAGGGCGTCAGCCCCGCCTGGCGCAGGAGCTCCGCCTCCGCCAGTAGCCCCAGCTCCAGCGCGCCCGCGCACACGTCTGTGAGCGACTGCAGCGCCCCGCCCGCGGCCGCGACCGCCTCCGCCAGGGGCCGCCTTGGCCTTGGCTTTGTCCTTGGCCTTAGCCTTGCCGTTCGCCTTGGGAGGCAGCGGGTTCGAGCGTCGAGAGCGCCACGAGCTGCGCTCCGAGGTGGCGAGCCTGCTCCAGCAGCAGGGCCCGCTCGCGCGGCGCCACCCGTGCCTCGCGCGCCGCCTGCCTGGCGAGCGCGAGCAACTAGCACAGCTCGCACACCTCCAGCAACCCGCCAGCCTCCGCCAAGGCGAGGCTCTCGCCGGGGGCGAGCCGCCCCTCGCACCAGCAGCAGATCCGAGGCCGTTCGGCCTGCAGCGCGGCGGGGGCGCGAGCGCGCGAGCCCCCAGGAAGCATGCCCTCCTGAGGGCCTCAATGTAAGCCAGAACAGCTGCCGTGCAATCGAATGCGGCCAACGAACGCTCGCCCCCATTTGCCCACACATCAACCGTAAACGTATGTATTGGACAGTTTCGGGGCGATCTTGACAGCTTGCGCCTTCTTGGGCATTCTGACGCTTCAAGGCGAGCACGGTCAAATCTGTCAAAATTTACGGGTAATGAGCAGTTTGTACTTTCAGAGGCCCGCTCGAGATACCTCTTGGAGCCGTCCTCGCGGCCCTTGTGGTCTGCTCAGGCTATCCCAAAATCATCTGGGAGCCTCTTGGGTCATCCTGGATCATGTTGGCGGCCTCATGGCGCCATCTCGGGCCATCTTGGACCTGCGGTTACTAGGGTGTGGAGGGGCCTGGACCGTGCTGGCCCTTCGCCCCGCCTTTTGCCCGCTCGATCTCGACCTGACCAAATTGATCCAGAATCGTGGACGCATCACTACTCTGCCTTGAACTGTAGAACGACCGATTGAAGAGGAGAGAGGAGGAGGAGAGGGAGAAGACAGGGATCGAGAAAAGGGAGGTGGGTCCAGACTGGGGGGGCCCGGGGGGGAACGGTGGACCCAAGGAGGCGCGTTGAGAGTGGGAGGCCGAGGCGTTGGCGCGTGTACCGTAAACAGTACCTGCTTCGGTGGGGGGGGCTTGCAAGTTTGGTACGAGGAACAAGAAGAGGAAGGAAGACAAGCAG
>CAUYUJ010020337.1:374138-464138 GCA_963575745.1 Prorocentrum cordatum
GGCCAGCTCCAGAGGGCCCGGGTATCCCGCCGCGATACGATAGTGGCGGACCGCCATCAGCTTTCCCCGGATCGCCCCCTCCGAGCGATGCTGGACATGGGCCAGGTGGACGATCCAGTCCAGGAGCACGTCCTCATCCTGCCGCCGGCCCTCCCTCCCCAGCCCCGTGAGGAGCGGGCTCCCGCCCCAGGCTTTGAGGAAAAGGCGCCACTGCCTCCGCGCCGCGGCGTAGGAGGTGCGCGTCCCCTTTGCGAGGTTCCCGAAGATGAGGCTGCCCCGCAGGCGCTCCCTCTCGTCCGCCAGGTGGCCCCCCCCAATCTGAGGCTGCTCCCCCTCCGCCGTCAGCAGAGGGCACTGGGGCTCCGCCTGGGTCTGGGGTTTCCGGCCGCGAGGCGCCGCCGTGAGCGTCCCCATGACCTCCTCCCCCTCCTCCTGGGCGAGGCGCCTCAGGCGCGGGCTCCTTGCCCCCCTCTCGGTCCACGTCGTCCCCGTCGGGGGGGCGGTGCTGGAGGGGGCGAAGGAGCCCCCAATCCCCCGCGTCCGGGGCCCCAGCAAAGGGGGGGCGGGCCCCGCCAAGTGGGGGCCGCCCAGCAGGCCTGCACCTGCCTCCGCTCTGCGGGGCCCCTCCGGGTGGTCCTCCAGCCCGGGCCCCGCGGGCCTCTCGGAGCCACCGCTCGTAAGCAGTCCGGGGGTCCTCGGGGTTGGCCTTCCAGGCGCTGAACCACGTCGCGTTGGCCGCGGCCATGAAGTCCTCATCAGGGTCTCGGCGCACCCCTGCCCGGGCTCCCTTCGCGAGGAGGCCCTCCCTCGCGCTGGCCGCTGCCCACAGCACTTGGTGTGCGGAGACGGGCGGCATGGAGCGGGCGGCACCCATGAGGAGCACCTCCTCAGGTACCCCCGCACGGGTTCCCTCCCGCCAATCGTGAAGGAGGCCCCCGGAAATCTGCCAGGCCTCCTTGGGATCGAGACGCCTCACCCGAAGGGTGCCATCCCCCCGCGTGTCTTCCAATAGCACGGGGTAGTGCCCGGAGACTTCGTCAGGGTGCCAGAGTGGGCAGTCAGGCCCGCTGCTCATCGGGCTAAGGATGACCCTGTCGTCTCCCTCCGACTCCCGGGTGCTCTTCCAGGTCCCGGCTGCCTGGAGGGCGGTGGGGCGCCCTCCCTCCCCGCGGTCGGCCCTCTCAGGGACCTTGAAGTGGCGCCAGTGGGCCCCCCCCTCCTCCCCCTGCATGTAGAGCTCCGGAGGGACTGCCTCGGGCGTCAACTGGGCGCTACTGAGGTTCAGTGGGACCAATCGCTCGCCCCGCCGCAGGAGTGCGAGTGCGGCGCTCCCCCAGTTCCCCCCGTCTCTCCAGGCAAGGAGGAGGCGGCGCGACCTCGCGCGCCGGTCCCCAAGGAGGTGGGTGTGCACTACGCTTTCCGCAGTGTCGTACCCACCCTCCTGCAGGACCTCGCGGGCTTCTCCCAGATCCTGGTCCAGGGGTCCGCCCAGCACGACGAAGGTGGCGGCGTGGGAGAGCGCGTGCCGCACGAAGTAGAGGGCCTCTCGGCCGGTGGGGTCGCTGCCACTGGAGCAGGTGACCCAAGTCTCCTTCACCGCGGTCCTGGCCCGCCCGGCCCGGTCGGCCACGAGTCGATTCTGGTGGACCTCCCACCAGGGGTGGCTCACAGCTGAAGCGGGATCGGGGGTGGTGGCTCCGATCCGTGCCCCCATCTCCCCGGCCACCCGGCAGTAGGGGGAGAGGGTCGCACGCCACTCGAAGACCTGCACCCCGGCCAAGGGTCCGGCGGGCGGCCCCTGCGACCGGCGGCGCTCCACCAGCTGGTAGGCCAGCCGGCGTCCCTCCTCCGAGTCTCCAGGGAGGACCAAAGGGCGGCCCTTTTCCGCCCCCGCGAGCACTTCCCTCCAGGGTCCCTTGAGGTCGATCTCCTCCAAGCCGAGGCGGTTCATCTCCTCCTGGACTACGCTCCTCGTCTCCCGGGAGATGAGGTCCATGCTGCTATTGTGCTTGGTCCAAATTCCCGCCGTAACCGCGTGGAACCCGTGGCGGGTCTCCCGGAGTTGGAAAAGGCGCAGTCCGTAGCGGGCAAGGCGGTTCTTCGCCGTCCGCTTGTTGAGCCAGATCTCCGTGTTGGCGTTGTCCGTGACGTAGAGGACCAGGCGCCCCTCCAATTTCGGGGCCTGGGCCACCGCGAGCACCAGGAAGGTAAACAGCTCGCAGATGGCGATGATGTCGGCTCCCTCCCCAAAAACCGCGCGGAACGGCTCCATGACCTCCTTGACACCCATGACCCCGTATACCCCGTTTGACCAGTCGGCGGCCCCCACCCGGGTCTCGGTGGCGCCCCCTCCGGTCCAGACCAGCTCCTCCATTCCGCCGGGGAGGGCGAGCCGCTCCTGGGGTTGGAGGACCCCCTTCAAGCCTGCGTTAAAGTGGGTGGTCCAGGCCTGGGGCGCCCCCGCGTATAGGCGGAAAACTTCCAGCGCCTCCCGCCACTCATCCCACGCGTCCTTCTCCCTCCCCTCGCTGCCCTCCTTGATCTTGACCCAAACCCCAGCCGGGTCCGCAGTGCGGAGGAGCCGGTCTACCGCCCCCAACTCGGGGCGGAGGGGGGGGGCAGGTGATGGCCGCGAAGTTGAAGGTGCCGCGGAGGACCTGGACATCCTTCAGGGCTACCTGGGCGTTCCCCGTGTCGTAGGCCGGGTCACTCAGCAGGATCCTGATCTTGTTGACCTTCTCCTCGGGAAGCCGCAGGGTCTCCTCCTCCGTGTTCACGTGGACCCCCCAGCAGATCTGGTCCACGCGGAACTCTCCTTCCTCGTCCTTCTTCTCCGCGTTGATCGCAAGAGGGCCGAATACTCTACGGGCCCCCTCCTCGGCCAGCCTAGCGGCCATCCAGGGGCGCCGTCCTAGGAGGGGCTCGATGAGGACGTCGTCGTCCATGAGGAGGTGCGAGTGGTGGGGCACGTCGTCGCGCCATCCTGGGTCGGCCGGCCGGTGGCGGTCATGGTGCTGCTTCAGGGCCGCCCCGAAGGCCATGTACTCCCCCGGGCCCCCGATCCACCCGAAGGTGAGGACGAGGTAGATGGCCACCAGGTTGCCCTCCATCCCGGCCACCTTGCCAGGGAGCTCCGTGGCGAACATGCCGGCATCCTCCGCCCGTAACCAGATCCAGCGGAAGGCCTCCGCTATGTCCCGCTTGGCGATCAGGATTTTTACCCCCGGGTGCCGCTCCTTCCACCAGGTGATCTCTCTCGCCAGTCCCCGATGGCGGGGCTGCAAGGCTGGGGGGTGGAAGTGCTTGTGCCCCGTCTCGTTCATCGCCCTCTGGTCGTGGATAAACCTTCCTTCCTCCGAGATCGCGCGGTCGGGGTTCATCTTCGGCACCCTTCCCCAGGGGGAGGAGAGGGCCCCGCTTAGGTAAGGTTCCGAGTCCTTTCCGCAGAGGAGGGCCCTCCCCCTCTTGGCGTCCTTCCACAACTTCTCCATCGCCTCCTCCATGTGCCCCTGCACGCTCATGTGCGGTTTGGAGGGGGCCCGAACCTGGGCCAGCGGTTGGCGGGCGGGAACCCCGCCCTTCACCATCTGGTGGAGGTAATCCCTGAGGTCGGGGTCGAGCAGCTCGCATAGCTCATCCTTGAAGACCCCGTCCAGGTTGTTCCCCCACCGGCTCGTCCAGGGAGTACTTGGGGTTGTCCGCGCAATGAGTGCACAACTCCTGCGCCCAGTCCTGAGCGGTTCGGCCCGCTCTCCCCGGCGCCTGGTTTCCCGATTCCGTCCCGCTTTCCAGGCTGCCAGCTGCCCGTTGGGGAGGCATCCAGGGCCCCTCTCCCCCCCCATCTTGGCCCCCTCCCGCGTCGTCCCCTTCCTCTCCTGAGGGCCTGAGTTTACCATCTCCCGTGGCTCCCCCCCCCCTCGAGGGCGTGGTGGGTGGGTGTTTCGTGGCCGTCCAAATGGCCAGCACCACGGCGCGGGCGAAGCGCGGGGGGTATTGGGCGGCTTCCCGTGCCCGCTTGATGCCTGCCCCCGGGGCGTTATCCCTGAGCTCCACGCGCTGGTGCATCGGGGAGAGACCGGGGCAGGGTCTCCGGAGCTTCGTGAAGAAGGGGGCCAGGTTCGCGGAGACGACCAGCCAGCACCCCTTGCGATAGAACTGATGGAGGGACGAAGCGTCTGAGGGATGGAGGCCCCAGGCGCACATCGTTCCCGGGATGATCACGGCACCGGTCTCCTCCAGGATTTCCAACCACTCGGGGAGGTCGTAGACCTTGGGATATATCCCTCTGTGCTCCTGGTTCTCGAAGATCCATCCCTTCCTCCATTTATGAAGGTTCCGTATGCACCTTACCGTGGTCTGGGAGAGGGCGTTTCCCAAGGCCTCCTTGGCGTTTACACCGGTCCCCTCCGGCTTCTCCCAGGTGCGGGCGCCCCCTTTGGTGTTGTGGTCGCAGAAGGAGGTACACGGGTTTTCGAACATCCACACGTTGGCCACTCCCGGGCCCGGGGGAGTATCTGCCTCTTTGACCAGGGCCTCGGCGACGTCGGGGTTCGAGAGGTCGTGGTCCCCCCTCCTCTCCGACTCCTTGGGGTGCAGGGGGTTCCGGCACAGCTCCACAGGCTCATCCGCTTGGATGCCCAGCTGCTTCACCGCGCGGGTCACCCCCGCGGTTCCCGCGAACACTTCCTTGAAGCGGGGTCCCCAGCGGAAAGCGGGCGTGCCCCCCAAAGCTCCGGGGTGCTCCGAGACGAGCTCCTCCCACAGCTGGAGGGCGGCCCTGATTGCGGGTGCCCGGGCAGGCTCTGCCGTTGCAGCCCTCCGGCCCGCCCTGAGAGTCGCCTCCCTCGCCGCGGGGCGCTCCTCGCATGCCTGGCACTTGACGTAGGTGCTCCAAGAGACCTCCGTGCCTCGGGCGTCGCGGTTGAGGAACTCCTCCCAGCCATTCATGATCGTGGCCTCCCTCCGAAGAGTTTGATGGAGGGCTTTCAGGCACGAATCCCCTTTCGCTTCTCCCGAGGTCAGGGTTCGGGGGCGGAGGGCGCGGGCGCGCCCCCGGTGGATCAACATCCAGGCCTGCGGTAAGCCCTCCCCGGAGCGGGCTCCTTCCAGAAGGTGTGTGGTCACTTTTCCACCGTAGTCCATCATCGCGACGTTTAGGACGACATCCTCCAGGAGGCGGAGGGGGAACACGACCAGGGTGCGGTAGTCCTTGTCGTGGTGCGGGGCGGCCGCGTCGTGGATGAAGATCCGGAGGTCCGCCTCCCCGACCACCAGCTTGGCCTCCGGAAGCCCCAGTGATTCTTCCGCCCGAACTGCTTGGTCCAGCTGCTCCGCTCTGGCCGTGAGCGTGTGCGCCCAGACCTCCGAGAGGCTGGGCGGCCCCCTTCCCTCGCGGGCCCAGAGGGCGGCGCCTACCGCGCTCAGGAGGACACACTGCTTTCTCTCACAGTCCTCCTGGATGCCCAAGCGCTCCGCGAGGAGAGGGTCCTCTCTGAGGGGGGGGCGGTCGTGGAAATCGAGCACGCCCCACTCCCCTCCATCCATTTGGAGGGTCCCCCGCCCTACCCCGTCCCCCTCGTCCGGGGCTTGGAGGAGCCGGGCGCAGCCCCTGCGGTCTGGGGGGCGGACGTCCCCCCCCCGGGTGCCGCCGGGCTCAGGCGCGAGCCGATCGAGGCAGTCGGCGGCCCCCCTGACCAGCTTCCAGTTGGGTCCGTCCACGATCCTCCGGAGCACGGCAAGCACCCCTTCTGTCGCCGTCGAGGCCAGGTGCTCCTCCAGGAGGTGGTTCTTGACCGCGGTCTCCAGGTGCCGGGAGGGCCCCCCCTTAAGGAACTCTCGCACATCGGGGCGCGCGTTAATGGCCTGCATTCCGGCCTCCCGCGCCTCCTCCTCTGGGTCGTCTGGGTCCCCCACTGGGTTGAGGCGATGCGCCTTATGGTGGTTCTCGGTGAAGCTGAAGTCCGGACCGTTGCAGTACTGATCCAAGACGTCTTCCCGCCCGGGGAGGGGGGTGAACCAGTCATATTCCCCCCTGGTCGGGTCCCAAGCCCGGACGTGCGTGGGCGGCTCGCCCCCCCGCTCGGTTGAGGGCCCCCCATGGAGGGCGGCCAGCCGCGCCGGTTGATCCTGTTCCGCCACCACGGGCTGGTCCTTCCAGCCCCCTCGGCGCACCAGCTCCCCCATGAGTGGGGCCGGCAGTCCCCGAGCGGGTCCCAAGTCGCAGCGGGCGTGGGGGCAGGCCCCCCCCCCTCCCTCACACCCCCGGTGGCTGGCGTAGCCCCAGCAAAGCAGGAGCCCCCTCTGGTCCCTGGGAGTAGCCCCCCGCGCCAGTGCCTTCCGCGCCGCGCGGGCGTAACCCGGGGATGTGGTGGGGGGGAGGGCTCCCGCCGCGGGGGCTGTCCCCTCCCCTTCCCCCTCGATCCCCGGTGAAGGACTTCATGGCTGACCTTCCCCCGGCTCCTCCTCCCGCAGTGTGCCGGCGGTAGTTTGGGCGGCGTGGGGGTAGCCACCCAGCATCTCCCCCTCCTCCGAAGTGGCGCTCTGGCTTCCCGCTCCGTCCCTTTCCGCCTCGAGTGGCGCGTCGGGGACCGGGTTGTCCCCGCCAGCCCGGGCGGCCGCCTCGTTCGGCGCATCCAAGGTCTCCTGGGTAGGGGGAATCAGGTAGCGGATCTCGCTCTCTTCGTCGGCCAGGCAGGTGTGGTTCTCGTTCGG
Source organism: Prorocentrum cordatum (assembly GCA_963575745.1). NCBI lineage: Eukaryota > Dinophyceae > Prorocentrales > Prorocentraceae > Prorocentrum > Prorocentrum cordatum. The sequence continues at coordinate 380,850 of CAUYUJ010020337.1, forward strand.
CACGAAGCCTCCCGGCGGCGCACTCGCCGAGCGAGGCTGCCGGGCTCGGCCTCCGGTGGCCCCTTCCTTCCCACGAGAAGGGGGGGGCTCCGGCGACGCCTGCCTCGCGGCCGGCCCCACCCCGTCTTCTTCCGGGTGGGGGCTCAAGGCGGCGCCCCACTCCAGGGGGTCCGCCGGCAGGCTTGATGCTGCCGCCTCCTCCCCCACAGGGGGGGCTCCTCCTCGCCCACCTCCTGCGCTCCTCCGCTCGTGCGCGGGTAGGCGCAAAGAAGAGCGCGGCCGAGGGGGGGGGAGGGGCCCTCGGCGGGTGGCTCCCGATTGGTGTTCGGAGGGGGGCGCGGGAACGCGCCAGGCCCGCGGGGGGGTTCTTCCCACCCACGTCCGCCCCTCGGACGCACGGACCCGGGCACGGGGAGGGTTCCCCCGCCCCGAGCCTGGCAGGGTCCGATCCTCCCCCGACGAAGGCGCGGGGCAACGATCCGATGGTAGTACTCCGTGGGGTCCTCGACGACGAACGTGCGGGGGATCTTCACGCGGGCTCTCCCGCGCACATCCGGGGCTGTGGCATAGGCCGTCTGCTCCGGCAGCGCGGTTGGGTGGGAGCCAATCTCGGCCTCCACGGACCGGAGCTCGTCCCGCATCTTCGCCCACCAGTGCCACGTGAGCTCCTCCCAGACCTCCGTCAAGTCGGCGAGGGAGTACTCAGGCCGGTCTTGACGTTCGCGTAGCAAGAACCGTAAGGCGGTGGTCCTGGGCAGTGAGTGCCCCTGCCCATAAGTCAGGGCGAACACCCGGATCTGCGTCTGGGCGGCCTCCGCCCACGTGCCAAGGTCTGCGGGGGCCGGCGAGGGGGCCCCCTCCTGCGTCCTTCCGCGGCGACGAGGGGCCCGGCGTCCGCGCCCCTTGCGACCACGAAGTCGGCCACCGTGAGGACGTTCGGGTCGGCGGGTCCCGCCTTAGGGGCACCCATCAGGCAGGCCGCCAAACCATACGCAATCCGGTTGCTGAGCGGGAGGGGCCAGCCGACCCCTTCCAGCAAGGCGAGGGCCCCCCGGCCGTGCCCGCGCAGGGTCAAATAGAGCTCCCGCCCAAGATGGGCAGGTCCCACGGCCACCTGGAAGGTGCCGCATCCCCGCGCAATGGGTGGCATACCCTCCGCGAGGCCCCTTGGAGGTATATGAGGTTCCCCCCCCCTCCTCTCCCCTCGCGGGGGGACGGCGCGCCCGCAGGAGCGCGGGAACGGAAGAACCCTTTCGCTTCCTTTCTCCGGGGACGACGGCCTGAGCCGATTCGGCGGGGGTTCCCTCCACCGGCTGGAGGGCGCGGGGGCTCTCCCCCCGCCTCCATGGGGGCGTGGGGCGGGGGTCCTGGGGCTGCAGCGGCAGCTTGGGGGAGGTCCCCCGCGGTCGGAGGGCGAGGGCCCGCACCGCGCCCCCTGCCCTTCTCCGTAGGTCAAGTTGGGCAGTGACCTCCTCCAGCCGAGGACGCACCGAGGGGGGGGGGAGCGGATTCTCCAGGTGCTCCCGGGCCTGCTCCAGAATCGCGATCCGCACTCGGTGTGGCTTCCGGCCCACGGCTGCCGCCACCTCCAGCATCTTCGCCCCCGTCGGCTTGGGGCACCCGCCTGGAGGTGCAGCCCCAGCTCCGTGCTGTTCGGCTCCATCACCGGCGTTCCCCCCGCTCGGCGCCCCGGGGCGTGGCCCCTCCCCAACCTCAGCAGCTCTTCCTTGCTTGAGGGCGTGTGGAGCAGGCGGGCGATGCGACCGCCTCGAGGGGGCGGGGAAGCAGATCTTCCCTCCGCGCGCAGGATGGAGCGCGGCTCCCCAAGGGCGTTGCACAGCGCCCCCCCCCCCCCCGAGCTTGCTGCCCGGGAGGGGTGACCCGCGCGTAGGGGTGGGGAGGGCACCTACAGGTCAGGAACTTCGCCCACTGCAGCAGGTCGGCTAGCGTACAGGGCTTCCCCCCGCCCCCACTTGCTTCCCCCAGCTGGGCACAGGTGGCCTCCGTGATTTCCTGGGCGTCAAATGGGGGGCGGGAGGCGTTGAGGCGCCCCTCGGAAGAGAGGCTCCAGGGTCCCACCGCCCATAGTGGGAACGTCAGCTCAACCTCCACTCCTGGCATCCAAATCCCCGCCCAGTCCTTCTTTCCTCCTCTCCCCCGCGCCTCTCCCCGCCCTATCCCTCGGGCAGTAGTGAAAGGGCGGGCGCCTTCCCCGGTGTCGGCGGGCTCGTAGAGGCGGATCAAGTACTTCCGTCCGACCGTATCCTCCGCCTGGGTGGGGATGGTCGGAGGTGGCGTAGCCCCCCCCCCATTCACAGTCGCGGGGGCCTCCCCATCACCATCGGGGGGGCCTTCAGACATGAGGGCGCCCGGGACGCCGTGCGTCAGCTGGTGGCAGTCAGGCCCCACCGGCACGCCAGGGGCGGCCGCGGGGTTAGGGGGCACCTCACTGGAGGCGGCCGGCTCCGCGGGCGGGGGGGAAGGAGGCTCCCCGGTTGTGCCCAGCGCGGGCCCCCCCTCCGCAGGGCCCGCAGCGGGGGCCGCGGAGGGCTTAGTGGCCGGCCCGGCATCGCTTAAGCGCGCTGGGTCAAGGGGGGACTTGCTAGCATCCGCCCTTCCCTCCCCCTCTCGAGCAGGCCGCGGAGAGGGGTTCGCGTGCCTGAGGCAGAGGCGCTTCCCACCGAACCCGGGTTCCCCGATGTGCCAGCAGCCTGGCTCCGAGCACTGGAGGCTCAGGCGGAGGTTGTGGTACTCCAGGCCGCGGTAGCGGCACAAGCAGGCCATCGGCGCCCCTCCCCCGTTGCGCGGCCATCCCCGGGCGTCGGACGTGGGCCCGTCCTCGATGAGCAAAGGGGTGGGCTTAGGTCCCCTCCGATCCTCGCAAGTGCCATGCTTCTGGAGGCAACAGTACCCTCCCTTCGCGTCTACCCAGCCCACTGCTTCGGCCATGCAGGGTTCCCAGTCGTCTTCTTCCTGCTGAGGTCCCTGGGGGTTCGCGGTGACCTGGCGCGGTCCCGGCCGGTGCAGGCGGGCCCCCCTCCGGCAACAGCAACAACCCTGGGCCAGGAAGGAATGGGCGATGCGCTGGACCCCACCCCAGAATGCCCTCCAGAGGGTGCGGAGGCCGGCCAGGAAGGGGCTTCCCAGGTCCCTGTCCTCGGCGAGGTCGAAGATGGCCTTGGCGTCGACCGCGGTATATTTCCGGAAGTGCATGGCGAAGGCGTCCACGCTGGAACAGCCGTCCACGGGTCCCGCCCTGCAGAGGTGGACTACCTTGGTGTCCGCACCCTCCAGGCGGCGTCGGAGGTCAGGGTCCGTGCAGTCATGCACCCGGGCGTACGGGAAGTCCTGGCCCGCCCGCTTCTCCTTCCGGATGGGGTCGCCGTGCTGCCCTCGATCCAGGCGCGCCCGCTGGCCCCCGACTTCAGCGACGAGGTGATTGGGCAGCCTCGGGGGCTGGTCGCTCCTCCCACGGATGACGTCCTTGAAAAAATCGTCGTCCACGGGTTGGGCATCAGGCCCCCTCCAGTCGAGGTCGAGGAGGAACCGGCGGTTGTCCTCCACCCGGGTGCAGAAGTCGCGGAAGGTGGGGGAGCGCCTCAGACGGCGGTAGAACCAGAAAAAGGGGCGGGCCAGGTGGTCGAGGAGGAGAACCAGAAAGCAGATTCCCATGGCGCCCAGGTAGAAGGAGCCCAGCACGTACACGCCTACCTTAAATAAAACTCACCCACCTTTCCCCCGCAAAAACGGTCAGGCCGGCATCTAGCCATCCGTGAGACCACGCGACGAGGCGGAAGAAGAAGTTGGGGCTCGGGACGCTCCGGACCTCCAGCACCACTTCCCGGCGGCGGCCGGCAAACCAGTGGTTCTCCCACCAGGGGGTCGCGCCCGCCTCCTCCTGCTCCTCCTCCGTGGGGGTGGGAGAGGCCCACTTCAGCCACTCCACGAACTCTTCCGCGGAAATTTGCTTGGACCAGGGTAGCCAGTCCCCCGGCTGCGGAGCGGGGGAGGTGTGCCCCCCGCGGAGGGCCGTATGCGGCGGGGGGACGGTTCCCGAGCCTGGCCCCGCAGGTGCGGGTGGTTCGGCGGGGGCGGAGAAGCTCCACCAGAACGGGGTCGGTGTCCCACCTGGGGTGTTCTTCGGCGGGGTCGGCGAGGGCGTCCTCCCTTCGGCGGGACTCACCGCCGGCGTGGCAGACGGGGGGGCCGGCGTGCGGGCCCCCCCAAGGGAGTCGCCCCAACGCACGGGCGGCACGTCCACGCTGGTGGGGCTGGCCTGCGGCGATGCCGGGGCGAACGCGAACGACGCGAGTTCCCCCCGCCAGAAGGGGGTAGGCGTGCCACCCGGAGTGCTGCCTTGGGCCGAGCCTCCCGCCCTGGCGGATCTCCCCGGGATGGGGGAGAGGATGGGAGTCAAAGTAGGGGCGGCGAGGTTGGAGGTGGTGGGGACGTCCCCTCCCTCCCCGAGAGATAGCTCGGGGTGGTTCCCGGCCTGAGCGGCGGCCGGGTCTGGGGCTGTGGGGGCGTCCAGCCCAAGGGCTCCCTGTCTGGGGGGAGACTGCTCCTTGGGGTCGCCACCCGGATAATGCTCTAGTGGATCAGGTGGCGTCATCCAGCCCGCAGGTGATAGGGTCCCGTGATAGCCAAACGGGGTGCCCATATCCCCTCCGCGCCCCGTGGGGCGGGTGGGTCCCTGCGGCGAGACGGCCCACTCCACAGAGGGCCGAGGCGGCCGCACCCAGCGGAACCGCCAGCCAAGCCAGGCCAAACATGAGTTGAGGGGGCACCCCCTCCGCAAAAAGCACAGCTCTAAGCACAGAAGGCTGCGGAAGAGGGGAAAGGAAGGAGGGGGAGGAAGCCAGAGCACTACGGCCAGGGGGAATAAAGACGTTTAGGCGCATGCCAAGCGAGACCATAGTACTAGTAGTAGTAGTACTAGTACTAGTACTAGTAGTAGTAGTAGTAGTAGTAGTAGTAGTAGTAGTGGTGGTGGTGGTGGTGGTGGTGGTGGTGGTGGTGGTAGTAGTAGTAGTAGTAGTAGTAGTAGTAGTAGTAGTAGTAGTAGTAGTAGTAGTAGTAGTAGTAGTAGTAGTAGTGGTAGTAGTAGTAGTGGTAGTAGTAGTAGTGGTGGTAGTAGTAGCAGAAGAAATAGTAGTAGTAATCGCAGTAGTAATAGTAACAAAAGTAATCGAAATAATATGGTTCCTCATGGCAGTCGTGTGGTCGTCCTACGGCAAGTGTATGGTGTCCTATGGTAGTCGTATGGTTTCCTATGGTAGTCGTATGGCTTTCCTAAGGTAAGTTATGGTTCCACATGATCGTCGTAAGGTTTTCCCCCGGTAGTCGTATGGTCTTCCGATGGTAGTCGTATAGCTTCCCTATGGAAACCATATGGTTTTCCTATGGTAGTCGTATGGCTTCCTTAAGCAGTCGTGTAGTTGTCCTATGGCAGTCGTACGGCTTCCGACGGTAATCGTATGGCTTTCCGATGCTAGTCATACGGTGTTTCCATTGTACCCGTACGGCGTTCCTATGGTAATCGTGTCACCTGTGATAGTCGTGTGGTGTTATTATCGTATTCGCGTGGTTTTCCTATGGTATTCGTATGGCTGCGTATAGTGTTCTATGGTCGGATGGTTTCCGATAGTAGTCGTATGGTGTTCCTACGGTAGTCGTCTTTTTTTTTTTTTTTTTTTTTTTTTTTTTTTTTTTTCGATGGCAGTCGTATGGTTTGCCGATGGCAATCGTCTGGTGTCCTATTGCAGTCGTATGGTGTTCCTATGGTAAGCTGATGGCTTCATCTTGTAATCGTATGGTTTTCCGATGGAAGTCGTATGGTTTGCCTATGGTAATCGAATGGTTTCCTGTGGTAGTCCGATGGTTTCCTCTGGAAGTCGCATGTTTTTCCCCTGCCAAGCGTATGGTTTCCTATGGTTGTCGTATGGCTATCCCATGGTACTCGTACGGCTGTCATATAATAGCCCTATGATGTTCCGATGGCCGTCGTATGGCTTCTCATGGTCATCGTATGGCTTCATATTTTAATCGTACGGCGTCCCTTTGGTAGTCGTAATGTCTTCATATGGTAATCGTATGGTGTTCCTATAGTGGTCGTATGGTTGCCTTATAGTATCCGTAAGGTTGTCCTTTGGTAGTCGTATGGTTTTCCTGCGGTCGTCGTATGTGTTCCTATGGTAGTCGTATGGTGTTCCTCTGGTATTCGTATGGTCGTCCGATGATAGTCGCATGGCGTTCCTGTGACAAACATATGGCGTTCCAATGGTAGTCGTATGGCGTCCCATGGCAATCGTGTAGTTGTCCTATGGCAGTCATACGGTTTCCGACGGTAGTCGTACGGCTGTCCGATGGCAGTCGTATGGTGTTCCTATGGTAGTCGCATGGCCGTCCGATGGTTTTCGTATGGTGTTCCTATGGCAATCGTAGGGTGTTGCTGTGGCATTCGTATGATAGTCGTACGGCTTTCCTATGGTAGTCGTAGGGTGTTCCTCTGGTAATCGTATGGTTGTCCTATGGCAGTCGCATGGTGTTCTGCATGGTCGTCGTATGACTGTCCTATGGTAGTCGTGTGATGGTCCTATTGTAGTCGTGTGGTTTTCCGATGGTGGTCGTATGGGATTCCGATGGTCGTCGTATGGTGTTCTGATGGTAATCGTATGGTGTCCCTTCGTATGGCTTTCCTATGGTCGTCGTATTGCTTTCCTATGATATTCGTATGGCCTTCCCATGGTAGCCGTAAGGCTTTCCTATGGTTTTCGTGTGGCGTTCCCATGGTCGTCGTCTGGTTTTCTGGTGGTAATCGTATGCGGCGGCACCTCCGCTCAGAATCCCCACCCTCACTTCCTTTACCCTAAGAGTTAATTGCGCAAACAGAAGAAGGTCAACCCCTCTACTACGACTGCAACGGCTACTGTGGACCCTACTGATGCTTCTAAGAAGCTGTCTGATTTAGGGGGGGGGCGTTTGCTTGTTACGTACGCTGCGTTGGGCGCTGGCGTAGATGCTGATGGAGCCGTTGACGATGCTTTTGGGTATACTGACGTAGGTGCGGAGGTTGGTGTGGCGAACATGTTGATGTGGACTTGGGGGGTGGGGCTCGTGATGTTTCCATGGGTGAAAGCGTCTACGAACCAGAACCATAACAACGCCCTTACAGCGTGAGGTAAGGCACCTAACATTTGAAAGCAACACGACAACTCCACATGTAAAACCCATGTTGACTAGCATTGGCCCAACACGATGGCACTGCCCTGTGAAGGTGGAGCATGTATGCGTTATAAGCGATAACATGTAAGCTATGTGGGTCAAGCTGAGCCGTGTAAGCTGCGCGGTGTGAGCTACGCGGTGCAATATCTACAGTGCAATGTACGTGGCAGAAGGTGTATTGTATGATATCGCTGGTGTGAGTTCTACGGCGTGGGCTTTGGTGTGCACGTTACGTGATGTAAGACAAGGTGTGTGAATTATGTGGTGTGGGGCATTTGGTGTGAGCTACGTTGCGGAACACATGTTGTGTGAGCGACGTGGGTGAATGATAGGTGGTGAGCTGCGTTATATTAAACATGGTGTATAATATGTGTGGTGAAAGCTGTGTGGTGTAAGCTATGTGGTGTGACCTGTGCGTTGCAAGCTATGTGATGGTACAAGCTATGTGGTGCAAGCTATGGTGTGAAGCTGTGTGGTGCAAGCGCATGGGGCGCCCACGGGGCGCCCATACGCGGGCACGGGCGCCAACGAGGTGCAACCCTGGGAATACCTACTCAACGCACGGGGCGCCCATGAGGCACCCACAAGCGGGCACGGGCGCCAGCGTGGCGAACCATCGGGACACCCGCCCAGCGCACGGGGCGCCCACGAGGCGCCCACGAGGCGCCCACGAGGCGCCCACGAGCGCCAACGCGGTGCATTCTCGGGAAACCATCCAGCGCACGGGGCGCCCACGAGGCGCCAACGTGGCGAAAGCCAAGGTCCCTTAAGAACGCCAAGAAGACCCCCTAAGTGCAAGCGCTGTTTGGGAAATGCGTGTACAAACTTGAACAAGCCAAACATGCCTAAGAAGCCCCAAAGCTCGTTCCAAGATCGCCTGTGAAGCCCCCAAGAGGACTCCACGACAGCCAAAGAAGATCCCAAGACGCACCAAGAGGCACCTAAGATGGCCCCAGAAAGCCCCAACAGGACCTCAAGAGGGGCCCCAAAGAAGTAACTCGACCTGACTTTCCGAGCCCCCAGCCCCACGAGGACCCCCGAAACCGCAAGCAGCCGCCCAAGGAACTCCTAACAGGCCCGAAGATACCCTCAAGAGGCCCAAAAGAGGCCCCCTGGGGGTCCCCAAGGGGCCCCAGAAGACCTCACCTGTAGACTTATTTCCTCTTCTGGGGGCCTGCGGAATGGCGTAAGCCTCTTGAATCCGCCCGCCCACCGGGCTGAGGGGCGTGTGGGATTTAATTACAGAGCTTTAGCCCCCCCCCCTTCTTCCCCCCCCCAGAGGCCTCCGCCATTCCGCCGCCTGGCTGCGGCAATGCCCTTTTTCGGTTTCCAAAACGGCTCCACGACGGCGTCCAAGACAAGCTCGATCTTGGTATCGTTCTGAAGACGCTGCCGGGGCGCCTGTGGGCTCCATTTCGGCCCCGTCGGGGCCCCTTCTTGGCCTCCAATTTCCGCTCCCGGAGCCCTCGACAGCGCCTCTTTGGCTCATTCTCGCCGGCATGTGGGGATGTAACAAAAAATAGCAAATACCATGGTTTTGGCCTGATTTCGGCTTCCCCGGGGCTGTCCAGGACGCTGCTTACAGTTGACTTCCGGGCTCGCGTGCGCCATTTTTCATCACTCCCTATTGTTCGCCGTTTTTGGGCGCGCTCCGGGGTCCATTTTGGACGCTGCGGGGCCCATGTTGGGCTGCAAAACGGACCCCAAACCAGGTCAGACCCCGCCCGGTTTTTACTGCAAGACGGACGCGGTTGCGACCCGACGCGGAAGTGCTGTCGCTTGAGCCGCCCTGGGCTTCCCCCAGACCGCCTCGGGGCCTTTTTAGCCTCTTTTTGGGCCCTTTTCGGGTTCCTCTTCGGCCCTTCTTGGCGCCCAAGAACGCCCAAGGGCGGCCAAACATCGGCCCAAGGGGGCTCCAAAAGGCCACTTTGAGGGCTCCAGAGGAGAGGGCGTCAATGGGGGGCCCCGCCCCTCGTGTGACCGATGGCCTCCAAGGAGGCCCCAAGAGCTCCTCCTCCGAGGCTCCAAAGGGCCCCCAAGAGAGCCCCAAGAGAGCTCAAAGACCCCCAGGCTTCCCGAAAGAGCACCAAGAGGACCCCGAACCATTCAGAGGAGCCCCAGAGAGCAACGTCAACAGCAGAAGCACCACCAGCAGCGGCAGCACCACCACTGCGACCAGCACCAGCAGCAGCAGCAGCAGCAGCACCACTGACAACAGCAGCGCCACCACAAGCATCAGCAGCACTAACACCGGCACCATCAGCACCAGCGCCAGCAGCGCCAGCAGCAGCAGAAGTAGGACCAACAGCAGCAGCGGCACCAGCACTGCACCGTACCACCAGCAGGAGCGACAACAGCAACACCAGCAGCAACACCAGCCGCAGCACCACCACCACTAACAGTAGCAAGTACGACAAACCTACTGTCGAACAGCCACGAGGCATGCCTGAGCATAGTAGGCGATAGCATAGGAAGAGAGAACGCGGGACAAAAACAACAAAGCACACGACTTGTATGAATTCCTGCCTATGTTTCTCCCGTCATGGAGCCGTCTTCGCCTCGTCCGGCAAAAACTGGAATGGGCGGGCGGTGAACGCGAAGCGTCTTGAATCATCTGTGAGCTACGTGGTGCAATATACAGTCAAGTCGCATAACAAGGATGCGCAGTAAGGATACAAGGGCCTTGGAGGACCATGTTGGCGTTTTCGAACAAGGTCTGCCAGCGAAAATCGCAAAGGATGGGCCGAAGGGGCAAGGATGTAAGGGTAGCCCTGGAGAACGGCTCATCCTTCCCATGCGACCTGACTGTATACGTTGGCACCCATGAGGCGCCCACACACGGAAATCTCTGCATACCTCCCCCCCCCCCGTGCAGGGCGCCCAGGAGGCGCCTACGAGGCGCCCAAGTACACAAGGCGAAAGTTCGGCATATCCCCCAGCGCGGGGCGCCCACGAGGCGCCCGGGCGGGCGCCAAGCGAACTCTTGGCATACCCCCCAATCGCATGGCGTCCACGAGGATCCCGCGGACGCCCAAGCTGAGAACCCAGACTATCCATCCAGCTCCTCAAGTGACGACCTACAAGACCACGCCAACCCAACCCGAAGACCCGAATCAGACCCGAAAAATTCTGGTTGGCGGGGGGGTACGAGCTTCATATGTGTGTTTCAATGCTCCCCGACCACCCCCTTTAAAATTGGAGGGCAAATCGGGGCCTTCGGGTTGGGTTGGGGTGGCTTGGTGAGCAGTGACTAAGAAGCCGGACAACGAACCTCTCCGAATACTTAGACATGTCTGCTGTCGTAGGCTGCGTGGAACTCGTTTACAAACACTCTGCCTTGTATCGTTCTATCTCGTAGATGTCGGAGTGTGGGCCGTGGATTGGAGCAAGTGTCGTTCAAGGCGACCGCGCCGTGGAAGGTGGGAAGAGGAACCAGATACAACCCCACGCAAGTGAGGCAGGCTCCGCTACACATCGGGGAAATGCTTGATGCTAACAGATCCTGGGTCGTGACATCGGCTTCAACGGAATGGCATTGTGAACGATGTTTCAAGTCACAAGTACATGATTGAAAAACGTGCTACAATGGATACATATATTTGGCAGGCGTGCTCATAGGCCAACGCAGCAGGGGCGCAACCTCTTTCTTTTTACATTCGCTGCCCCTAGGCAAGATCTTGCAAGGTGGGTCATACGGAAGGCATTCATGCAGAATTGCGGTGCTTTCTTGGGGGCTGTGGGCGTGCGAGGCGCCGTCCCCGAGAGCAGGAGGGAACGGCTCAGCGTCTACCCGTTCCGTGCCAGGCATCAGCAGTCTCGGTTTCGCGTCTGGTGCCCGATCGGTCACTGGCGAACGAGGCTGCGGTGCTGCTGCACCAGTCCCTGCCTCCGCGGAGGCGTCCTCATTGCGTGTCTTCCTGAACTCCAGCAGCGTCGCCGTTTCGATTGCGCCCCAGGCCGCCCAGGCCTCGTTCCTGGATCTGCATGCCTTTGAGCGGGCCAATTCGCTCAGGCAACTCTTCGCAACTGGACAGCCCGCGAGGCATTCGGTAAAGACGTCTGTACATAGATCCGCCTCCCTAATGCGGACCCGCTTCGGCTCGGCCAACAAATTGGAAGAGGTGCCTCCAGGTCGCGTGCGTGCGGAACGGCACGATTGTCTCCACTGCCTCTTGGTCCAAGCACCGCTGGTTCTGATCCAGCCTGACCAACCCCGTCGCATGTGCTGCCGAAACATCACTGACGACCCAGGACTAAACAAGGTTTCAGAAGAGCACTTCACGAGGTCCTTACGCTTGACCGCGCGTGGCCGTTCGCCTGGCATCTCCCCGTTTTCTCGCCCCCGAGAACCCTGAATTTCGTGAGCTCTCTGAAGGAGGGCAGGCTACTCCAAGGGGCTTGCCCCTGCGCGTATCTCACGCCACACGCTGGTCGCCCGAGATGCTACGGAAACGTGGCGGTAGAGAGATCGTTCGCCCAATCGGTCAGCGCGCGCACCGTTGAGGCCATCACCGACACACAACTCGTCGGCATTGGCCGAGAGGGTGCGCCAGATCCAACGGGGCCTACTCCGCGCCCACGGACCCCCAGGCCGCCTCGCCCACTAGGCGGCCAGGGCCGCCTCGCCGTCTGTCAAGCTGGAATATGCTCAGAACAGGAAAAAAAGCACAGAAACGCAAAGGGTTTTATTGGTTTTACGCCGGAGCGGGGCGTCGTTGAGAAGGTGCCTGGCACGGATGCGGGGATCGGGGTGGCGTCGGTGTTTGGAGCCACCGGTTTGCGTGGCAAGTGCGTTTAGCTGGTCGCATGTGTTCGGAGCGCGTGACGGGTGGAAAGGCCGCTCGCCAGCAGCTGGCAGTCCTCTGCCCGCGGGCCAGAACAAATCGTCGCGCGCTCGCAACGGGGCGTGGGAAAGGGGGTTGGGAAGAGAGCGCGAGTCTCATTCCCAAGAAGTCCCTTCGATAGGCAGCAAACAATTATGTTTCTATTCATCTGCCTCACGGCCAATCGAACGAACGAACAACTGTCTCGGCGCGCAGTGTTAGCTCTGTTTGCGCGCATCCAGGTTTCCTTCCGTTGCTTCCTTCGTTTCATTCTCGCCCTCCTCTTCTTTTTCCTCTTCCCCTGCTTTGCCTTGTCCCGCCCCCCCTTCCTTTCCAGCTCGGAGCTGTCACCGCGCGCGACGAGCGCAACCCAAAGGGGGTTGCTGTAATCCCACCAGCCCTCTGGGCGTAGGTGGTTCCGGGAGTTTCCTCTTCCAATCTCCTTCATCCCCTCCGGGGAGGGGTTTACCCCTCCCCCTAACCCCCTCCCCTGGACTTGGACGGGGGGGGCCGCTGGTAGTTAGAACGTCCAAAACGGCCTCGGCGAGGAAGCCAAAATCATAGGTTTTACTTGGGTTTTGACCGATTCTGAGGCTCCCGAGGGGAAGCGCTAATTGGGGGACCCCCTTCCTTTGATCGATCACCTCCAAGATGGCCCCAAGAGCGCTCCCAAGGCTCCCCAAGAGCGCCCCAAGAGAGCCTCAAGAGGCGCCCAGGAGGCCCCAAGAGGCGACCAGGAGGCCCCAAGAGGCCTCCAAGAGTCCCCCAAAATACCCCCAAGAGGCGCCAAGAGGCTCCCACGAGGCACCCAAGACGGTCCAAGAAGCTCCCGGGACCGCCAAGAGGCCCCCAAGACGCCCCAAGAGACCCGCGAGGCATTCAAGAGGCCTTTGAATCTTCTGATCGCCCTTATCCTCCTCCTCCCCCTCATCATCATCACCATCATCATCATCATAATCATCATCATCATCATTACCAGCACCATCACCATCGTCAAGACCACCACCATCATCGTCATCATCAACATCATCAATATCAACATCAACATCATCATCCGCCTATTCCTCCTCCTCCTTATTCCTCCCTTCCCACCCTCATCATCCTCCTCCTCTTCCGCCTCCGACTCCTCCTCCATCCCGCCCCCCCCTGCGGGTACGACGGCCTCCCCACCCCCTTGTTCCTCTGTATGCTGCCCCGCTTCCATGATCACCTCTACTCGCCTGGGCGTCGTTTCTGGATGGGCTGGTGGGGATACTTTTTTGATCTGCGGCTCCAAGGACGATTCCAGAGAGCGGGTCGTATCGAGCATGGGGCAGCACGCCAGATAATTGCCAGCGGGCCAGAAGCCAACGCCGGAATGCACAGGTGCCAAGAGGCGTAGCAAGCTTGGGGCGGCAAGCGAGATAATTGCCAGCGGGCCAATAGCCAACGCCAGGATGCACGTGCGAGGGGGGAACCCCATTAGGCCCAGCAAAAGCAGGACGGCGAGCAGAAAATTGCCAGCGGGCCAAGAGCCGACGCCGGGGAGAAAGCGGGGGAAAAATGAACCGAATACCGACGAGCCCGGCACCTGGTGAAAGCGATGCGAAGCACAGTGGCGCCAGCACCCGACGACCGGGAAGAGTAAAAGCACGGCGGGCAACAGCAAACCAGGACCCCTCACTCACGGAGCAACTGAAAGCTCATGGCCGGCTGCACGCAGCCAGTGGGGGGAAGTTCCACTCACGGTCGTCAGGACCGAAGTGCGTCGAGGGAGGCGCGGGCCCACCGGCCGCCGACCCCATCTGGCCAGAGGCGCCCAGGCGGGCAAAAGACCATGTCCGTGAACGGAGCCAAGTGGTGAAGCTCTCGTAGGCGCCTGCCAAGGGGGGGTGCACAAGTGTCGACGTAGAAAGTGCGTTGTGTGGAACGACCGTGGTGGGCCTTAGGCTGGCGGTCCCAGCCGCTCGATGGCCCAGGCGGGCGAGGCGGGCCCATGTCCGAGAGAACCAAGCCAAATCCGACCGTGCGCGTGGATTATTTCAGCCGACGCCACACGGGCTAAGTCCACGGTGTACCGTGGAAAGCTAGTCGCAGCGCTGCCACAGAGATGTCCCACATCCAGGGGGGGGGCCGGGAGTGCCACAACCTGTCACTGCGGTGAAACAGCCACGTCGAACGTCCTGCTGTGGAGGTCGAGGTGAAGTAGGGGGGGAACGCAGCCGATAGCCGCAGGTCAGTTGAATACGTGGGGGAAGGACGAGTGCCCAGCGGTCGCCGTCAGCCAAAAGGACGCCGCCCAACGTCGTCGGAAGGTGGCCAGGAGGGTGCCTGCCTGGTGGGGGGGGGAGCGCCCCCAGGTCGCTGCCGTCGGATGCGCTGCTTATGGAGCGAAAGGGGGGAGGGCCTTCGGCCTGCACCCCCAGCCATCCAACGTGAGTGCCCCGCGGGCACGCCGGGCCCATGTCAGAGAAAAGGCCAGAAAGTGAACCGTGCGACGGAAATATGGCAGCCGTTACCACACGGGCTAGGGTCCACGCTGCACCGTGGGAGTCTAGACGCAGTGTGAGTGGCGCACCTCGTCCCCAGGAGGTGGCACAAGCGCATTGAGGCCGAGGCCTGTCACTGCGGTGAAACCAGCCCCTGCTGTATAGGGACAACCCACGGAGGTGGCCTGCGGGGACAGCTGTCCACATCGTCTCTATCCTCCTGAATTGCTCCCCTGTGGGCAGCAAAGGGGCGGTTGAGGACCATCGGGCTGCCAACCCACTGTGCCCCGCAAGGCACGTCGGGGGCCCAAATGGCCCACAGGGTCAGCGCGATGGAGACCAATTTGTATAGGGGGGTGGAGGCAGCCCCAAGCTGCCCGAGGTCGTTGTCATCTAGGAAGCATGCGCTGCGCTCTGAGACGGGTTGAGTGGCGACTCGTAGCATTGACATAATCAGGGGGGAAAGGCCTTGAGCCGCAGACGAGCTGCAAGAGAATGCGATGGAGCCCTCTCCGACTGCCCCTCGACGAAGTAGCTGCCTTCCAGGGCCTAGGGAGAAGCACGGGGGCAGCGCTCAGAAAGGGGGGTCGACCCGTCAGGCTCACTTGCGGGCGAAGTCCCGCCCGCGCTGCCGTTTGTCGGCGTACTGAGCGTCTCTTCTTTGGGGCAGTGCGTTTCTCCCTGGTCCTCCAGTCGGAGTCGGACCACGTGTCCTGACGGTGGTCCCACCCATCCCAGGCCTGCCATGCATCCCATCGCGCCGCAGCACTGGGTGGGCCTGTCTGTTCGGCGACCCCGTAATCGGTGTACACCGGAGGGGAGAACGTGGCGTCTTTTGGTTTGCTCCATGGGTACCGTCGATCCTCCCCGGTGGATTCGCTTGAGGCAGCTGCTTGCGCGGGTTCCCTGCCGTCGGCGGGCACCGGGGGGGGCATGGCGTCGTCCTGCTGCCGTCGGCCCATGGATACGGGCGACCGCCACCCCTGGGACCTTCGTGGGTGTGCGTCTTGGTGTCACGCTGTAGTTGCTTGCGATGCCTGTCAGTAATGGTTGGCCAATCTACGCGGAGCTGGTGCTCTTCGTCCATCTCGTAGGCGTCGAAGCCTGCTTTGCCCCATGCCTGGAGGAAATCTTCGCATAGCTGCACCGAGTTCCTCTTGGGGTCGGACTTGATGTGACCCATGGGCCCCATGTTTGCTGACTGACTTACGGACCCAGGCGGCCCAGATCCCGTTGAAGGCGCCTCCCAGCGTCCTCTGCAGTCGGCTGGTCTTGTCTTGTGCTGGCTCGTCCTTGTCGGTGTCTGCTTCGCTGATTGAGTTCAAGTACGTGGGGAGACCGCCCATGGGGTCATCAGGGCGCGCTGGTGGGATGGGTGCAGCCTGAGGCTCGCTACCTCGGCCTGTGCTGCGATGCTGCCAAGAGGCTGGTGGGCTCAGTGGCGGGCGGCCCGTGCGGCCGAGTGAGGCGTCCTCAGGAATAGGGGGTGGCCGGTGCTCTGACTTGTTTTCAACTAGCCTAAGCCTCCTGTCGTTCAGTCTCCTGTCGTCGCACATTGCAGCCTGAAAGGTTGCACGCATGCCCTGGCGCACGGCGACTAGGCTTTGGACTCGACCCGCTGCGGGGGCCTGGTCCACAGGATCGGCGGACTGCGCGAGGCCTCACTGTCGCTTCGCTCCGGGGTGTCGGACTCGACGACTTGGCGTGCTGGACTGGCCTGAGCCTCGGAGTCATTCCTGTCTGGTTGGACTCCGTGTGTCTGCCATTCTGTCTCGGAAAGGTCCCAGTCAAGCTCTTCTTCGCCGCCGCCACTTCCATATTTGTGCGGGGACGGAACCTCGCCTCCCTCACCGCCAGGCTGTCCTGGTGCGGCAGGAGGCTGGGGGATAGCGCGGTCAGGGGTGGGGTCGGGTGAGGTCGCCCGGGGCCTGAGCCAAACGGCATCAGCGCTGCAGGTCTTCGGGTCCTTCCGCGACCTAGCGAGGAGTTCGATTGTTCCTTCTGTGAGGTCGTCCTTTGTTTGTGATAGAAAGGTGATTAGCGTGTCCAGTGGCTGCCGCTGGGGGCACTGACCTTTCTGGCTGTCGAGTTTGTCAACATAGCATCGCCATGCCTCCTGGTACTTCGAGCTTCGCTCCACTAGGTGCGTGACCACATTGGCCGCAGCTGCCCTCCGCCCGTCCCACTGGATGTGCGCGGGGTGCCCGTTCCTAGGTATCTCGTCCCCGTAGATGGACTGCAGGAACTGCGCCAAATGCTCGTGGGACCACCCCGACTCGTCTGTGACCTCTCCCACGACGTCCCTTCCCCAACGCTGGGTGTGGGCCACCCAGAGGGAGTAGACTGAGTGACTCCACTCGATCGAGAACTTGACCAACTCGCGGAAGGGGCCCCTCGACTGCCCCCCACCGAGACGGCGGGTGGAATATGTGGGTAGTGGGGGTGCCACGGGTGTTGGGAGAGCCGGTAGTGAAAGGCTGTGAGCACCTCCTCCGTCTGTGCCTTCTTGCGGGCGCGGGGCGAGCTCTATGCGGCCGTCGGCAGTTATCGTCGGCGGGCTGGAGCTCGCGGCTGGCACTGCGCTGTTTGGGGAAATACGCGCTGACATGTCGTAGATGCCCCATTCCTCTGAGATCTCGCTCATGGCTGGCCTCTTGGTAGGGGGGGCTGGGTATATCTCGTTGGAGCATTGGTCCAGTATCAGGTCGAGGGCGCTGGGGGCAATGTCCCAGATGTGAACCAGGCACCTCCTGCAGGCCCAGCTGGCGTTCCACTGCCTCTTGATCCACAGTGTTGGCATTGCGTCCCACGGAGGGAGACCTGTCTGCGCAGTGCAGTCCGCATCCGTCTCTGCGCGCCATATGAAACAGCCCAAGGCTGGTGCGCCTGGCGGCCACTTAAGCAAGGGGGAAATGGGGGGACCGAAGTCACAGGTGGCTGAGTAGCATTTGGTTAGGTGCACTTCGGTGCCAAACCTGCCGTCGGTGAGCCTGTGTGGTGGGAGCGTGGCGCCCGCGCTGGCTGGGCGGAACTGGCGAGGCGTACGTAGGGCGAGCTCCTTGAGAGGTTGGGGCTGCGGCAACTGGTGTCACTCTGAACCCCAGCGGCAGTCGGGCCAGGGTGGGGAGTGTCCTGGCCCTTTTCTGAGCGCGGTTATCGTCCAGTCTGCGCTTGTGCTCCTGTAGTAACCACTGCATGGGCATCCTGCAGTTGCGCTCTGTCGCGTCGGGTTCAGGGAGGTGCATCCCTTTCCGCTCTTGCGAGCTGACCCAGCATTGCTGGCAGAGCCATCTGCAGTTTTTGCCTTCCGCGTACGCCTGCGCTCGGTTCTGGGCTAGAAGCTCCCGCGTGTCGTCGTCTTCCCAGGTGCCTGCTGTACCACTTAGCCCGACGCTGGTGCATCCGTCGCAGTTGTAGGTGGCATCCTTCTGTTGCCTGCAGAAGCGCCCGTCGCGAACGAATGGGGGGAACAGTGGGGTACCTGGGGTACCTGGGGCCGGGGAGGCAGGGATGTCCTCGTCAAGTCGGTGGTTGGAGAATGCCGCCCCCCCCCCGGTGTACTGGAGGTCGGCCATGGTTCCAGGGCTGCGCAGTCCAATCTCTGACCCCGCCAGGGCTGTGTGCAGCTGGCAGATGGAGCACCCTCCACTGTTTAGCCGCGTGACGTCGGCTGGCCGGACCAGAGTCTCCAGCACGCGTAGGGGAGCCTCCAGGGTGAAGTCGTGCGCCTGCATCCCTGCCCATGTCTTCGGACAATTGTGCTTGCCGGCAACCTCATGGTGATGGGCATGCGTGGCGAAGGTGCTAGTGTGGTGTATGACCTCTTCTAGCTTGGTGTGGAGGGTGGCGAGGTCCGCGAGCTGGAAACCCCACGTCTCCGCGAACTGGGTGCGGAACTCCTTGTGAGCCTCCTGCCACGGAAGGCACAGGCCCATCATGGCCTCAAGAATGTCGCCTGTGGCCTCAGGGCACGGGAAAGGCCAGAGTGTGGCGCGGGGCTCGCGCAGCTGTAGCATCATCACCACTAGTAGCACTCGGAGCGTGGGGGGGTTGAGGGGCTGCTTGTCGTCACCTACTAGGGCCTGAATGAAATCTGCACCGATCTTATCGGACTGGAGTAGGGCGTGCAGGTTCTCCATGCCTGGGTGCACCCTGTGGCGTCTGCATCGGCAGGTGGAGCTGCTCCAGGCCGCGGGAAACTGTAGGAGCGTGCCCTGGGGGGTGCATCGGCTGGAAGCCTTGGGGCGGCGGTTGCACCCAACCTTGTGGGGCAGCGGCAGGAGCGATTCGTATGCGACGCCGAACTGCTCGTCGTGCCCAGACCAAGAAACCAAACCAGTGCTGCCCACGTGAGGTTGCACACGAGGCTGCTAGCGTCAATTCCGACCTCCACGTCCAAGCAGTAGCCAAGGTGGCTCCAGGCTTTCTTGTCTAAGCTGCCAGGCTGTCTGGGCGTGGCCCTCATTTGCCACTGGTGGGGGTGCAGTCCGGACACTGTGTAAAGAAGGATGGCCATCATGGGGTCGTCCACCAACTTCCTTATGCTATCCGAGAGAGCGGCGCTCAACTTATCCCAGGAGAACTGGGGATCGAGTGGTGCCGCGATGCGGTCGGCAAAGGTGCTCACCATTCTGGCCTTGGCCTTCTTGATGGCGTCGTCTAGGCCCTTTACGCTGTCGTCCCCTGTGTGCGTGGGAGCAGCGGGAATCCATGTCTCAAGGTCCGGGACGGGGTCAAACTCCTGATCGGTGTGCAACGTGGTTCTGCTGCCCAGGTTGTCCCCCTGGAGGCGGACCCATAGTTTGGCCATCCTCCCGTATTCGGAGAGCTCCCTAAGGTGTGCTCCAGTGGCAGTGCTGAACATCCTTCTGTCCCCGATGATGACCACGTTGGAGGTGGCCCGCGTGATGGCGACGTTCACCCTGTTGGGGTTGTCCATAAAGCCCCAGTCGTGCCAAAAGTTGGAGCGCGTGGCAAGGTAGATCACGACGTCCGCCTCTCCACCTTGGCTTGAATCAATGGTGGAAATGGTGAGTCTGCCGTTGGCGAGGTACTCCTCCGCAACCTGACGTAGCCCTTGAAAGCGTAAGTCGATTCCATTGAGGGGGGAGCTCCATTGCTCGAACACGCTTTCGTGTCCTTTGTGCTCGCCTACTCGCTCGGGGGGAAGAGAGGTGTAGTCGTTTGTTCTGATGGCCTCGCCTCTGCCGACCCCTTTCTCCCTGGACCTGGACTGCCCCAAGGTGCCGCTGATGTTGCGCCCTGACTGGGGCCAGCCGTTCTCGAGCACAGCACACTGCAATTGATAGCCAACCACCGCGAGGACAGTGGCCCCCTTCTCCATGGCCGGCAGGAACGCCCGAACGATGTCCACCGTCTGCGCAGCCTCAGGGAGATTAGCGAACCCTGCGCGGAGGTTGGACAAGACCTCGAGCGAGGGGTTGTCGACCAGGAGGAACCGATGCCTCTCCTCCGGGTGCTGTGCGTGGGGCTGCAGGTCCCAAAGTAGGTCCTCCAGGCCCTCCGGGGTGGGCTTGATGGCCTTGGCCAGCTTATTGAGCCGCGCCCCGTCCCAGGGCAGTATCTGCTGCCATGGTAATCCCATCACCAGTGGCCTCTGTCTGAGGGGGTCGGTGAGACCTGTCTTGACCGCCTTGTTGTAGAAGACCACGTTGGGCCAGGACAGTAGGAGGGGGCGCATGCTGTAGCAGAGGGTCAGTTGTACCACCGCGGAGGTGTCCTCATCTAGCGCATTGTGCAGTCGGTCGAATATCGAGAGACACAGGCCGCGGTCGGCCACCTTCCTGGAGAGGACGGTTGGGGGGAGCTGCTTGGGATCGCCGATCAGCAATAGGTGTCCGCCAGAGCGCATGACGCTCACGAGGGACATTGCGGCCATCAGTTCGTGCGCCTGTCCTGCCTCGTCGATTATGAGTAGGGCAACGGGGGAAGCGAGTTTGATGGACTCTGCCGCCTCGTGCGTCGCAATGATCATCTTGGCGTCCCTCAGCAACTGCGCGCGGAGGGTGATGAATTCCTTGGAAGGTCCGCTCAGGTGAGGGTGGCGGTTGTGCGTTCTGTCGAAGTGCCCTCCGGGTGTGAGATGGGAGAGCTTGGGTGCTACCCGTGCGTCCTTTGCCAGCCTGACGCACCTGTTGGGGAAGCATGTATCGGGCGCCAGCCTGCCCCCATCGTACGCCTCCCCTAGGCCGATAGCGGGTTGGTCAGCGGCTGTGTTCGACCCTGCCGTGAGGGCCACTGCCTGTCCCTTGGGAAGCGAGCTTGCCCAGGCGCCCATCGTGGCAACTGAGAAGAGTGTTTTGCCGGTCCCTGGGGGCCCATGCACCACTGTGACATGGTGTCGCATGGTGGCGACCAGAGCCTTGCTAGCGTCCTCGTTGAGCCGGTGTCGTAGAGCGGCGTCGTCCAGGTTGGTGATAGGGGGGGGAAGGCTCCTGACCCGCTGGAGCACCTGTCCTGTCGCACCCTCGACCTCATCATCCGTGAATGGGGAGTCGGATGGTCCCTTGCACTGCTGCGTCCGTTGTGCTGCGCCGTCCATCTCGGCTGTGGGGGGGATACGGACCTTGGCTTCGATGGTGGCTCTTGCCCTGGAAAGAAAAGAGCTGCTGCCCATCCTGGTATTCTCTACTGCATTCGCCCGCGTCCTGTCCTTTTTGTCGATGGCGCGGTGGTTGAGTAGGAAAGTGAGGACGCCGAGCGGTGCGCCCACCAGGTCGTCTGGAGCCTGCTGTAGCTTGTAAATCTCACTGACGGCGTTATAGATTCGCCAGTATTGCAACTTGGATGGAGCCTTGTCCAGTCGATGCACAACGTCGCCTTCCTTGCCAGACTTAGCGGTCGCACCATCTGGGAGTAGCTCCTCGGCCTGACTGGAGTCGCACCATGCCAGGGCTTGGTTGGTGGGGTACTTGGAGCCTGCCCTGAGTCTGAGGACGTCGCACTCATTGCGGGCAATGGTGCCCCCGAGGTCCAGTGGCCACACGAGTTTGAGGGTGGTGATCTGGTCCTCCTTTGGGCCAGTGAGACTGAGAAGCAGTGTACGTGATTGAGCGTCCATTCCACCCTCCACTCCTCGTAGCATCAGCTTGAACTCGACTGGCCACTGTAGGTGTAACAGCAGCTTCCCTTCCTGCGGAGGGAAAGCGTTGCGAAGGTTGTACTTGTCTAGAATGTGGCAGGTGGACAGCTCGCTGATGGGGGTGACAGCCACCTCCAGGGCACAGCTCTTTTTGCGAGCCAAGTCTGTTCTGGCCTTTGCGGAGCCGTCCCAAACTGTCTCCGTGGCTGCCATGTGCCCGGCCCAGGCTAACCTGCAAAGAGTGCTGCCTCTTTGTCGTAGATTCTGCTCCCAGTGCTTTGGCAGGTTGACTGCGTTGGGGACCGCACCCAGGGGGGTGTGGAGGCGGAATTGCGCACCTGGGCTGTCCGCGGGTATGGCAAATAGCCGCATGACGGCCTTGGCCGCCGTGTCCGCAGGGGAGTCCTGTGTCGTCAGGCTGGCCTGGCGGGGAGCGCCGCCTGCCCAATTGTCCTCGTCCACCAGAGGCTGTCCTGCACGATCCACCGGGTCCAACGAAGAAGCCCTGCTGGAGCCAGCGCGTCTCTCCTTCTGAGTCGGTGCTGCGTGCGGCACGCCTGCTGCAGCTGGGTTAGGGGGGAGCGGGTCGGCGCCCCATGCCCCTGTAGTGCGCCCAGCGTTGGCCCCCCAACCGTATCGGTATAGGCTGGGAGGACGGAGGTCCTCCGAGCGCACGGTGTCGGTGGAAATGGTGAAATCGAACAAGTCGTCGCGATAGGGGAAAGAGACTGGCACGTGGTCCCAGTCCTCGGGAAAGGTCCAGCCCGGCATATACGCGAACAGCTGCCGTCCTTGACTGCGCCAGGAAGCTCCCAGCCTGGCCATTTTGGTCTCTCAATTTTGAGCCCTGTCACGCTGTCTGCGGTCGATCCTTGGGTACTGGTCCAAAGGTTGCCTTGTCCAGTGTATAATCTGGGGTCCGGCCAACCAGTACCCCTCTGCTTCATGGCCTCGCCGAAGTGGTCCCCACACAAGAGGTGCTCCTTGCCGACGCAGAGCTTCTGGCAGATCTCACACCACCAGCACCACTCGTGGTTGAAGTGTGCCCACCTGAGCCATGGGCATTCCCTCGCGCGGAAGGGTAGGAGAGAACCCTCTGCGGTTGGGCCCTGCGCTCGCAGTGCTGGAGGGGGGGAGGCCTCTGGTCAGGGGCCCGCCGTTGCTCTTCCTCTTCTTAACCATTCTGCTGGCGCGTAGGGGGGACATGCAACCGATAGCTGCGTCACTGGTCAATGTGCGCGCGTGGGGGAAACTTGAGCCATCGTAACGGAACTCAGATGCTGCGGCGATCAAGCTCGTCGATCGGATCGAAGCAGGGCTGAGTGGGAAGCTGAGGGGGGGTCCATGAGTAGGTGAGCAGCTTCAGCTGCAGCGATGGGGTCGCAGAGGTTGATTTCCCGCAAGTCGATGCCAGGAAAGTGTGGAGGCGGGGAGGGGGTGTTGCCACTCCACTGCATGCGAGAGGTGACCGCGGCAACGCCCTCCCTGCGGAAGGAGTCTGCCCAGTGTACCCCAATGGTGGCCAGGCTATCGCCGGCTTTGTTCAGACGGCGCCTGACGGCCTGCCACGTGAGAACCCACCCTGCGCCTTCAACCTGCCCTAAGGCGTCCTCCATCTGCTGTGCCAGATGGAGCCTACGGTATCTGGCGGTGCCGGCCCCATATCTCACGGCAGCTAGGTTGTCGCCCACAATACGAGCCATGCGGGTAGGACTATCTATGTGGGGAAGAAGCGCCAGTCCTGCTCGGCAGCCTGCTACCTCGGCCATCTGGGCATTGTCGCAGACCGGGAGAACGACAATGGTTATGGCGAATACCCGGGGTGCCCCGGTGTTGGGGTTATGATGCCAGAGGATAGCTCCGGCGCCCGACACCTTCTCGCCACCCCCAAGGGTTCTTGCCCCTCCGTCGAAGGTGACCTCGTACGGCCATTGGGTGGAATCGGAGTCGGGAAAGGGGGAGTCGCGAACAGTGATCTCGTCACCGGGCTCGAGTCTTGTGTTGGCTGCAAGCGTGGCAGTGTGGAGCCTGCACTCCCGGCAGAAAATGGACGACCAGAAGGCTGTGGGGAAATTGTCCGTCCTTGGGCAAGGAAGCCAGCTTCTGCCTGGAGGCATCCAAGCAGCCCGAGTGTGCGAGCACTGCCAGACCACGATCCTGCCCCCTGGTTCATGGTGCCTGGTGACAACCAGGAGCCTGCGGATCTCGCCTCCTGCCCTGCCCGCGTGTCGCTGTGAGTGGGGCCTAGCAGCACCGCAGACCGACCCGGTTGGGGCTGGACAGGGGTTGCACGTGCGACATGCGTCTCGCAGGACAGTCCACACTGCAGTCTCGTCGGGACCGTTGACCCTTGGGGGCTCATCGCCTCTGTGCTCCTCATCCTCGCTCTCCTCGTGATGATCATCGTCGGGGGTGGCCAAACCGCGCATGATGAGTCTGGCGGCGTCGCCTGCTTCGAGCGGGGAGGCTGTGAGGTTGACGCAGTATCTGAAGGAGATCTGATGCAGAATCTTGGCGAGTAATGGCTGGTGTTCACCCTCGCTGGTAATGGCTTGGGCGAGGGTCGGTGGGTCGTCTGGCCCTCGCATGGTGTTCCAGACCAGGGCAGCTGCTGGGCACCAGTGCCAGACATGCTCGGTAGTCGCCTCACCCAGCCCACAGAGCGGGCAGCGCCCATAGGGCCCTACTCTGACGGGTGGCCGGAGCCGCCCACCCGCACTTACATATGCGACAGCCTGCCCCCTAAGAGGGAGCGGTAGCATTTCAGGGCGCCAGGTTTGCCAGAGGGCGAAGGTGCGCGGGCCAGCGCCAACGCACCTTGTACACCAGGCCGCTCCCTCGTCGTTCGGCCCGGCGGTGATCCGCACTTTGCTGGCGGGCGCCCCGCAGGTGCACCTGTGTGGGATTCTTTCGCCGCCACCCCGGTGTCTTGCCGAACCAGGAAGGCCGTTACACAGGATCCCCATCACTTGGTGCGCCGCCGTGAAGGCGGGGCAGTGGCGTAGCAATTGCCACTCCTCCCCTCTGGAGTGCTGCCATCTTCTTCCTTGGCTGGCATTCTGGAGCCATTCTGTGAGGTGTCGGCTATTCATTTGGGCCCAGGCCGCGGTGTAGGTGATCCTGCCGAAGCGTCTGCCTTCCAGTAGGTGGGGCTGCTGTTCCGCGAGGAGCAGGGCCCGTGTGTCCTTTCGTTCGGTGATCATCTTCGGACGTAGGGGGAAGGCCTCGGGCGTCCGCGCTGCGCGGGCTCCCCATTTCAGCAACTTGTTCCATCTAGATGCTTGCTCGCTTTAGGAGGGTACTGGGCCCACAGAAATAAATCGCTGAGGGCGAATGCTCTTGCGGCGACTGCGCGAGCCGTCGCAACGGGGCATCTGGGGGCGCCCTGCACTTGGAAGCGGACGCCCAGTCCGGGCAGCACGAAGTCGGGGACCCAGGATGCCCCAGCCATACCGCGAGCCGTCCTCAGTTTGGCATGTAGCTCACGCTCTTGTACCATGTCGGGGGGGGGGGGGGGCATAGTGCGCGGCGTAGGGGGCCAGGGAGGATCGGGTAGGCGTTCCAGGCGGCAGCAGTACGGGATGGCGACATCTTGGCAAGGTGCAACGCGAGGGCCCTCTCCTTAATTTTGGGAAAGGGGCGGTTCCACGTGCCTTTGCAGAGGGCTTCCTCTTGCTCCTTGGGGAGTCCCCCGTTTTGTTGGGGATCGTCGCCTTCTGCCGCTCGAGATACCACCACTGCCCCCAAGTATGGCCATTGATCTCTAACCGCTGAACCTCCGAAAAGGGGTGTGTTCCATAAGGGTGCGCCACCACTCTTGGTTGCCGGCTGGGACGCGTGCTGTCTTGAAGGCGCAATTACAGACATGCTGATAAGGTGTGCATCGAGTCGGCCCCCGGCTGTCAGCGTGTCCTTCCACGAGTGCCTTGATCAGGTTTCCTGGTAGTCCTGAGATCAGCACGTCGACCCCGTCCTGCTCGAAGTGAACGGGCACTTCCTCCGGCGCAGCACGGAGGGTGGGGGAATCCTCGGTGCGAGTACCTCTGCATTTGTGTGCCTCGACCAGGACGCCGGCGGCCTTGGCGGCCCAGGGGGGGGAGATGGCGGCGCGTAGCGCTTGCCTCGTTGTGCTGAGCAGGGCGGCGAGGTCATCCACACAGGTCGGGTCGTCGTCCCCAGTGATGGACGAGATAACGGCGATGAGTGGGTCGTACCCCAGGCTCCACAGGAGGGGAGAGGCGGTTCCCCCCATGCCCACAGACCTCAGCAGGCGCCGTTCAGGGCCTTTGTATTTCCCCATGCGTGTCATCTCCCTTCGCTCCGATACGAAGGAGTTGAGAGAGTGCAGCAGCCGCGAGGGAAGTTCCCATCTCCGGAGGAGACTGTCCATCCGTTGGAGTGATATTCGCTCAAAGGCTTTATTCTGGTCACAGAAGATTGCCGCCGCACACGGGGCGTCACCCACCGCAGACGCCGCCTGCTCGACAAAGTCCTCCACAATTGCTGCGTGTTGTCCGAGGAGCGCAGCCCATCCGGGGCCCGCCTCCTCTGGTGGCTTGGGGGAAGAGCTCAAGTGTCGGGTGACCTTGGTAATGTTGGGCCCGCATTGGCCACCCCGCTTGGCGGCCTGGTTGGGGCTCAGAAGTGGCTCGGCGGCTGGGCCGAGGAGGTCGGCCAGGGATGCGCCGTATAGTCGTCGAATGCATGTGGGGAGTTGCAACGGCCTCATGTCATTGGGACCTTCCGCGCCAGGCTTCTTCCCTATCCATGCCAAGAAGTCCACGGAGGGCCCTACCACCTCCTCGATGAATGATGGATTGAGGTCGGCTGCGTACCAGGCTTGGGCAACGAGGCAGCCGACTAACCTTGCCCCAGGATGATAAGCCTCATAGGGTATCCCGTCCACCCCCGGTGCGCTCCCGCTGGGTGTGAGGACGGTAGACGCAAGCTTGGCCCACCTGGGGCGAGGCCTGTCGGGGACGTCGACCCCGGGGTGTCCTTGGAAGCAGCGGTCAAGGAGCCTGCCCGAAGAACCCGGTAGGGGGGGGGGCGGAGTGCCATATTCCACGGCGACTGTCCCATAGGACATTGTCTATCTGGCTGGGCCTGTCGTGCCATGTGCCGTTGCAGTCCCTGACGCCCAGGATGGCGTGGGTCTTCTTGTATATCTCCCGCCCTGTTCTGTAGTGGGCCGCAAGGGGAGACCGCTCGGCTCCTGGACCTCTTTGTGCAGGGGTAAGTCGGGCCGCTCTTCTCTGCGCGAACTCGGCGTCCCAGGTTCTGAGCCACCGGCCCGCGCCCTCTGGGGAAAGGTCCTGACCGTCCCATCCGTACTCGTATAACCAAGCTGCAAGGACCCCCACTGGGCGCGTCGCTTCTTGCTTTTGGCTGGCCGCGGCAAGCAGCAGGCCTGGGGGCGTTCGCGCCCTGTGTGACCTCCACTTCTTCCACCAGTCATGCAAAGCCGAGGAGAGAGCGTGCCTGCCGAACCTCATTAGGGTGGGCAGGATGGGCGGGGAAAGCCCGTCGTCACGTGGCACGCTTGGCACTTGGTGTGTCGGGTCGAAGGGATCACGGGAGGGGTCGCCATCGTCGTTATCTGGGCGTTGATCGGGGAATCCACCTGGGCGGGCGGGCCAAATCCAGTCGGCGGGTTGGATCAGGCCGCTTCGGCTGACGGGCGGGACCCCGAACAAGTGCTCAAGGTGAGCATAAAGTTGCAGGAGTTCCACGTGCGCCGCTGTAGGAAGGCTCCTGGGGTCTGCGGCTTTCATGGTGTCATCCCTTCTGGCTCTCTTCGCGCCCTGAGGTTCGAACGATATGATGGCGTTGTCTGACAGCGTGGGCCTCCACGATTTCCGGGGCTCGTAAGCGTATACATGGCTGGCAGGGCAGGCACACGTCAATCTGGGACTCACTATCCTTGTCGATTCTAGTGGGGCCATGCATGTGCACCGCCGTCGAGCCGGAGCTGGTCATAATGTCTCTCAGGAGGGCGGCTGCCTCTACCTCTCCGTCTCTTGGGCGCTCGAGCTGTAGGTTGACATTGACATCGCCTCCCCAATGTGTGTCGAGTTGCTCCAACTGCTCCACTGCAGCGGCAATGTCGACTAGGGTTTCTTCCTTCCTGGTAGGGGGGAGGTGCGCTGAGTTAAGGCGAATCCTTCTTTCGCCCTGCTGAACAATGGCCGCAACTGCGCAGCCCGGGACCATGTCCCGTTGTTCCAGGAGGGAAGTCCCATGCGGGAGGACGATACCCACTCCTCCAGCAAGGCCTCCGGTCGGCCGAGGAAGCCGGGGGAGGCCACTACCGTCCTAGCTGGAAACATGGTCTTCCACACTTCGGTCTCGTGCTCGGACCAGTGGGTCTCTTGAATGAGAGCAATCCTGTTATTCATCGCGACGTGCGTCAATAGTGCGTGTTTGACCTGATTCTTGCTGGCAGTGCAGCTTCTGAGGTATCTCACGCTCCAGCAGCTAAACCTAGGAAGGCTGCCCCGTGGGGTGGCGTTGAGTGCTTGTATCACATCGTCGAGCGTGCGGTTACCGCACATGCTGTCCCATGTGGGCTGAGTCCAGGGGACTGTGTGTAGGAGTGGCCAGAGGCTTCTTGGTCAGCGTATCTTGTGTTGACACCTGGCTTCGAAGGCTTCGTTGAGGGCACGTCGTGCCTGCGCCCAGGCAAGCGTGCGCATCCCCGGCGCCGGTGCGCGTGGGGGGGGGGGGGGGGGGCAGCGCTCTGTGGAGCGTGTTGGGGCCCCTGGTGAAGTCTAGGGGCGTGTTGACTCAGGAAGGAGGGCCTCCTCGCGCCCCATCTGCTCTGCGATGTCGTCTGGGAACGGGTGGTTTCTGAGCTGTGCCCACGGGCATTGCCTCCCTGCGCATGCACGCGCTGTCGCCCATGCCTTAGCTATCTGGGCGCCCGTCGATGCGGGGGAGCAGGCTGTCGCCTGTTGCCCCCCTGCGCTCCAGGCCCGCATTGTTGTGACTATCCTGCGTTGTAGGCAGCGGGGGTCGAAGTGCATGCCAACTGCGTCGTAGAGAGCCCTGTCGCTCAGCCCGAGCCCCCTGCAATATCCCGCTAAGCCTATGGCTCTTGCTCTTTCGCCCGCACTGGGAGGCCTGAGTCCGTGGGTTCTTCCTTCTCTAACTAGCCACCTCTCCCGCGCCTCGACCTTCTCCTCAGCGGCCAGGCTCTCCCTTTCTTCACCTCACATGACCAGCCCGAGGCCTTCTGTGCACCCTGGAAGCCGTTGCTCTGCGCCACACTCGTCGAGCACTTGCCTCGCGCCTTGCTTCAGATCTGACGGATTCCGAAGGAACCACCTGTAGCTGCTGTCTTCGTTGTATAGAAGGCAGAGGAAGTGGGTCTGGTAGCTACTGGGCAGGATGGCGGCAGGGTCCTCCTGGGCTGTCCTGGATTGTGTCCACGTGGGGGTTCGGCCGTCGGCCCTGGGCTCCCACGGGCTGGGGAGCCAGTCGTAAACTATGGCGCTGGAAGGGGGGGGGGGGGGGGGGGGGCTTGCTATCCATAGCCTCTCCCTTGGGCTGGCCACGTGGTCCCCAGCATTCATTCTGACCACCCATTCTTGGGTAAGTTCCCCCATGGCGGTCCTCATGGCATCTCGGTGCACCAGCTGCATGGAAGCAACGTTCTCGACCAGCACAAGTATGGTGATATCTGGTCTCCTCTTGTTCGCGAGGTACCGCGCCGTTGGGATGGCGAAGAAGTGGGAGGACTGTGTTCCTGCCAGACCGTCCCTACCAGCATGCGTGCCCGCAGCCGACAGGTTGTTGCACGGGGGTCCCGCCACTATTCGGAGAGTGCTTCCTGGCTCGAGGGTGTCAAGGTGCTTCTCCCAAGGGGATCCATTGTCGTGGGGGTCTTTCCGCCTGAACAGGTCCCACACGTCTTCGGCTATTTGTCTGCGCTGGGGGCCTCCATCCTGGGGGTCTGGCGCATTTGCCCACCTGCGCGCCGCTGCCTCAGCTGCCGTCCTGTTGTGTTCCACGAAAACGGATGTACGGAATTTGCTAACTGCGTCTCCTGTACGTGCGGCCTACCCGTGATGTCGTCGGCTGTTTGTCCCGGTCCTAACCGGACGGTGCCTTGCTCGCGCAGGGAATGCAGTGCCTCCCGGATGGTGCTGCTGTCCAGTCCAGTTACCTGGTAGGAGGCAAGTACCTGGTTGGGGGGGGCACTGGGGCGAGCCCAGTTTCACTGTCCCTGTGCTGCGACCAAACCTGTTGTAGGACGTCGATCGGTTGAGGGGCTGCAGTGGGTTCACTGGGGGCGGGAGGGTAGATTCTCGCTCTTACCCTTCTGGTTCCGGCTCCTGATCCTTGTCGCTCGGCTAAGGTGCGCGCACGCCCCCTTCGGAGTCGCGTCTGTGTCGGCGGTGCCGACTGAGATTCCCGCATTGTTATCAGGGTCTGGGGGTTGCTCCCTGCTCTCCTTGGCGCCCCCGCCCTTACCCTGCGTCTTAGCCTGGCTCCCCGGTGGCCTGTGTGCTGGGTCTGTCTGCTTCGACTTCTGCTCTGCGGCCGTACCGCGCCCCTCCGCGCCCTGCTTCTGCCCTGCCGCTCAGTCCCCTCTGGGGGCTGTTGCTGTGGTGCAGCCCCTTCGGCTGCTATGTCCCCTGCATGCTGCCCCTCGGGGCCCCGCCTCCCTCGTTGGGAAATTGGGGGCGGTGGGGGGGGGGGGTACTGCGTCAGCTGCTTGCGAGGGTCGCTCGGCGGGACACCCCTGAGGCGGTTCCCCCCGGAGGTTGAGCCAGGCGGGGCCGACCGTCCTCAGCCTGCCGTGGCCGGAGCCAAGGCTGCTGCCGGCGGCCGCGGAGAGTATCTCTTCCAGGACCATCTCCGTTAGGATGGAGAATGGGCACACAGGTCCGCCAGCGTCGGGGCTTCTGCCTGTCGCGTCTTGTAGGCGTGCGCATGCGTCATCCGCCGTTAGGGCCGCGCTTTTTGATATTACGTTCCTTCCATTGGGGCCCCCTGTGCCAACTGGTGGGTGACGCGCCCAGAACGCCTTGAAGGGGGCGATCAAACTGTGCGAGATAAATACCCTGGTGAACACTTGTCGTAATTGCTTCTCCAGTTGCAGCATACAAGTGCCCCAAGCTATGGCGCTTAATACTGTCCTCCACTTCGCTTCGTCCGTGCACCCCAGCCCGGCCCATGGGCCGGAGGGCCGAGGGTGCGGAGCGTCTCCGCCGCGCTGCCGAGGAGTTGCTCCCATTGGCGCCCCATGCAAGGTGGCAGGTGCGTGCTCGCTCTGGGGGTGTCGCCTCTCCCGAGCGGGTCTCCGGGTGGTGTTCGGGCGACGCTGTCTGGGGGGGGCCTTGGTCTCCCCGCTTGCGCTTGTGGCACGCCTTCTGCTAGGGCCTCGCCCGCTGGTTCCCGCAGGGCTGGGTCACCCTCTTCGGCGTCGCCTGTAGGGTGGTTTCTGACCGTCTGGGGGGCAGGTGTCGTTGACGCCAGGTGTGTGGTCACTGTCTCCGTTCGCTGAGGGGCCGGGTGCTGCGGGCACTGCCCGCGTTGGTGTTGCGCTCCCGTCAGTGTTCCAGCTTGTGGTGAGGCCCAAGATCGCGGGCTCTGCTGACCTGCGTGTTCTGCCCCTTGACGTCTGCCCCCATGCTCCTGGCTGGGGGCGCTTGTCGTTCCCGTGTCTGGGGTGGCGCTCGCGCGGGCGTTTCCTGGAGATGCCGACGGAGTGGCGTTGCCCTCGCCGATGCCTTCCCCTTCTCGGTGTCTAGGGATGCCCGTTGGGGACTGGGCCACTTGGCTGCCCTGGCCCCCGGTCTGCGGCGTACCCGTCTGTGCCGCAGGGGAGGGGTTTGATTGTCGATTCGGGGGGCTGTTGGAAGGGGTCTGCACGCCCTGTGAGGGAGCACGGTCCTCTGCCTGAGGGCCGCCATGCCCTCTGTCGCGCGTCCCTTGTGGCTGCCTCTGCCTGATCCGCGCGTTCCGAACTCTGGCCTCACTAGCGGGGTCCACTTGATTCCTTCGTGGCCTGGGCGGCCCCCCCGGGTCGCGCCGCAGTCTGTCCTGGCTGGCGGCCCTTCGGAGCCTCTCGTCTAGGGCTTGCGCACCTTCAAGCGTACCTGAGGCCATCCTGCGCGTTGTGTCACTGTCAACGTCTGCACCTCTGCTCCCAGGGACCTCGAGCCAAGGGTGATGCGCAGTGTATGTGGGGTCTGGTTCTGGGGAGAGCCATTGCGCGAAGGGGGGCTGCCTGGTGACCTCCTCCTTTATTCCAAGCTCCCTGATGAGCTGGCGGAGGTGGCCCCTGTCCAGCGTGACAGGGTCTGTCAGCTGAAGGATCCAGATCGCTGCAAAGAGGTCCCAGTTGTATCTTCTGATGGGTCTTCCCTTCTCCTGTCGTCTTTGCTCCAATACCCAGTCTGGTTTGTATGCTTCTTCCCAGGTCGTGTATGCTCTGCTCGTCAATGCACGCCTGGAACCGGCCGAGGATGCCTTGTGCGCACGCTACGGCATCGCTTTCTGCTCTGACCAAAGTGTCTCCCGTCTGGGTCCCGTGACGGGTTTTATATGTGAGCACCTCTGCGAGGGGGGCACGTTCTCGGGCGAGCCGGGCCTGGAAGTGAATCCACCGCCGCGTGTCTTCTTGGAGGTATGGTCGTGCTGTGGGGTTGGCTGGTGCCAAGTCCTAGTTCGTCGGGAGTCGGTGGAGGTGTTGGCGTGGCGTCCAGCTTTGCCGGATGCACGGGTCCGCGTAGCAACTGCATGGATACCCTGATATGCGGGCGGTCGGCGCCTCTGTAGGCTGCTCTCAGTTCGGCCTCAGTTGGTAGGGCGATGGTGATCACCCTCCTGGTGGGGAGTGGCCCGCCCATGGTGCTGTCCACCTCGCGTGGCCATTCCTCGTGGATGGCTGGGGGTGGGGCTCTTACCAGGCTCGCTCTTTCCCCACTGTCAACTCCCTCTGGGAGTGGCCACGCCCTTGTGTGTAACCTTGCTCCTGCGGAGCCGATTGAGGCCGAGAACATCCTTAGCCTGGCGCGGCTGGGGACCCACGGGTCCGGACGCATTGGCCGCGGGCGGGGGGCGCCGATCTGCCTCCCATGCTTGTCGAAAGCTGTAATCTCCAATATCTGTGGCTGCGCTGCCCTTCTGGGGGCCTGTCGCACTGCCTCCTCGGCTATGGCTGCGATGTGCTCTGCTTGGGCCCTGGGAGTTCCCGCGTCCCCTCTGATCTGTTCTCTTGAAGGGGCGGCCGGAAAGATCCTTACCACTTGCGACCCCACTGTGATGCAGCTGGCCCCGCAGAAGGCTGCCGACATGTTGGCAGCGGCGCTGAGACGGATCCTGGCCTGCGTCATGTGGGCGTATTCGCCTGTGTCTGGGAACCAGGCTAACACCGTGGACACCTGCCCAACCGCTCCAGTGCCTATTGTGGCCTCTACTGCACCCGTGATGTCTTGGCGACTGGTCTGTCCAAGGTCAGCAAGGTTCCATCGAAGGTGGTGGCCTTCCTCAGGGCCGGCGGGTCTGATGAATGATGGGCCGCCGCCCCAGCCCCCCTCCATGAGGATCCTTCGGGGGCAGCGCGCAGGAGCGCTGCTCGCCGGTCCGAATGCCCGGGGAAGCTTCGCCTTGAGGTATCGCAGTATGGGAGCAGCTACCCTTTCGGGGGTCTTCAGTAAGAGGACTCCTCCCCCCTTGAGGCCCGCTCTGAATCCTAGGGCTGCCGCCGCCTCTGCGGCCGTTGTCAGAGCGATGCAGGTGGCGGCGGAAGAGACGGGGGTGCGCGCGGAGTCGGACGCCTCACTGGACCTCCAAGTGCTTCCGTTGCTGTTGGTCGCTAAGGCGGCTTGTGCCGCAACCTGGAGGGCTTCTAAATGCGAGTCGCCCGGGGTATGGCCTTGCGTCGTCCTGTCAGGAGGGCACCTGACCACGTGGTGGTATAGTGGCTCTAGATCCTCTCTTAGGAGTGTCTCGTCCCTGGGTAGGGGTATCCTGGTGGTGGCCCACTCGACGCCTCCCGGCGCCTGCTCCGAGTCTTCTAACTCTTGCCTCCACCTTAGAATCTGGGCCACCACGGCGTCGTTCCTTTGCTCCGGCGCAAGTGCGTGCAGCGCGTCGCTGATGTCCACGCCGTTACCTCCCCAGCGCACTACCACAGAGGGTGGGATCACCGTTCTTTGGGGTTGCCTGCTATGTCGAACTGCGCCGCTACTGGCTGCACCAGGGGGGGATTGGTGTGTCCTGTTATCACCAGGTTCCCTATCGGGAGCAGGTGTGTGATCATGTTGGTGGCACGGTATCCCCACTGTGCGCTGGCGATCGCGATGAGTTCAGTTGGGCCAGGGCCTCCCGTCGTTGGGACTCCATGCCCTGTCAGGGCCATGATCCTGCAGGGGCCCCGTCCCGAGGCTGCCGCCGCCAGCGCAGCCTGCAGCTGGGAAGCGCTGGCGTCTGCAATGAGGATAGCGGGGGTAGTGTGCTCATCCTCTTGGGCAGTCCTGTTGTTAACTAGCTCTTTCACCTGCTCGTAGGCGCTGGGGCCGAGCATCGCTATTGCAGTGTCCGGGCCGTCCGCGCGTCTGTCCCCTATTAGCGGTTCTCTTGTGATGACCAGTTCCGCCCTCAGCTCCTTGACCGCCGCCATGGGCAGGGGGGCTGGGAAGGTCGGCGGCCCCTTCTTTATGGATCCTCCTTGCGGATGTCTGGCTAGGATGGCGGACCATCTGTTCTGAGTAATGATCGGGGTAGACCACATTCTTTCCTGCCTGGATGGGGGAGCCGGCGCGCTGCCGCCTCCTTGCCCCTCTTCGTCGGCGTGGTCGGAGGGTGGAGTCGAACTGTCGTGGTCGTGGTCGGTCTCATCGTCCACGCCCATTCCTTCTGGTTGAGCTGGGGGCCTTCTGCTGTCTGCTACATGCTCTTGGACTATTTGCATGTTCCTGACTGTGATGTAAGTGCTCGGTCTCCGCATGGCCATTAGGTCGGCCCTGAAGTAGCCAAGCTCCGTTGCCAGCGCGGCTGTCGAGGCTGCTAACTCGCTGTATGTGATGTGGGGCCTTATGGGGGCCAGTATTCCGTCTCTCAACTGCAGCGTCGCTTGTGCCTCGTCAGGGGGGGGGGGGGGGGGGGGCCTGGTAGCAACGCCGCAACGCTGCCTCTGTCGTTGGCTCTGCAATGCGGGCAACGAACGGGCATGGTGCCCCCCCCCCCCCCCCCCCTCCCTGAATACTCCTGGCTGGCTAAGTCTCTATTGCTCAAGGCACTGCTTGTGGAACCGATGCCCACATAATCCTAGGACTTCAACCACTCCTCGGAGCTCCCCAGTGCAGATGGCACATGTTTGTTCCCCTTCCCCGGTGTCCCATGTGGGCATTTGCTCCGGCTGGCCTGCTCGTAGAGCCTCCTCAGCATCTCCAGGCGGGTCGGACGAGTTGGCAATGGCTGCGCCTATGCTTTCTATGACGAGTCGTGTTGTCGTGACTGCCTCTTCCTCCGTTAGACACGCCTTGAATCCAGCGGCGCTCGCAAGGAGGGGCATTTGCAGGGGTCCAAACGGGGAGTAGGCTCCGGGAGGGTGCCCCCCCCCTTCGCTCAGTATGCGTCTGATGTCCGCGGGGGTGTGGATGTCCGCTATTTGCAGCCACCTGCTGAGGACCTCGAACGGTCGGTTGTCGATGCTCCGAACCTAAAGTACCGGCCGCAGGAGGGGGGTGTAGTGGGGCGCCAGACAGAGCCATATGGCTCTTGATATCCAGTTCACTGGCTCGAGCTGAGCTCTGGTTTCCCTGAG
Organism: Prorocentrum cordatum; assembly: GCA_963575745.1. Lineage (NCBI taxonomy): Eukaryota > Dinophyceae > Prorocentrales > Prorocentraceae > Prorocentrum > Prorocentrum cordatum. The sequence goes on from CAUYUJ010020337.1 coordinate 416,247, forward strand.
CAGTCCTTCTGCCACTACCTGGGCCTCTGATCCGTTTAAGGAAGTGCGGTCTATACACTGCTGCCTGGTCCTGCCTGCGGCTTCGTCGTCTCTCTGAGTCGCATCTGACGCGCGTATTAGGGCGTTCAGGGTTTCCCCTCCGCTAAGTGTCTGGGCGGCTGTTCTATGGCTGCTGCCAGCTTGGTCGCCCAGTATCTGCCTGATGTCTTCGTGCCACGGTGTGGTGGTGTCCTGCGCTCTTCCTCCTGTGGGGGAGGTGGGCCGTTGTTCTCCCGATGTGTTGCCCCTTGCCGCGCTGCTCCTATCCTGGGCCCTGGCGTTCCCCAGGCGCGCGCCACGGCCCACCGCGCCCCTGTCCGCCGTTAGCACTGGCTCCTGCAGTTGGCCGCGGGGGTCGAGCCATCTCATGATACTTTCCTGCAGCTGCGAATCTATGTATCCCCCTGGAAGCGGGGCAGCGATTGCTCTTCCTGTCTGTTGTGTCAGTCCAAGTCTGTGGTGTGCTCCTTCCAGTGATGCGACGCCCGCCTGCTGCCATCTCTCGCCCGCGTGTCTGGCGAGGGCGCGGGGGATTCCAGCGGCCCCAGACGAAGGGAACGAGGAGTCGGCTCCCAGTCATGTTGGGGGGAATGGTGTCACTCGCCACTTGCGAGCGGATCTCGCGGATCTCCTGTAGCGCACGTCGCGCGTTCCCTTCGCCTCCCGGTGGGGGGGTGCGTTGTCGGGCTTTGCCTTGGCATGTGCGTTGTACGTGCTTCGTTCTCCTCACTTATCGTGCTCCGCTGTTCGTCCCTTCTGGCTACCGGAGCCCCCCTTCCTCGCGCCCTCGCCCGTAGAGCGACTGCTAGACGCGCCGCCTCCCCGCGCGAGCTGCCCGGAGTAAGGCTGTATGCTATGATATTAGCTGCTATGATCCTTCCGTCATTCCTGGCGGCCGCCACGATGGCCCTGCAGGCAACCTCAGTTGCTTCTGTCGCTTCAGCGCTCGTGTCCGTTGCCCAGGCCCTGTCTGCTGGGGTGATGGAGAGCGCCTGGTCTATGAACGAGCCTCCTATCTCTCGCCGGAGCCACTCCACGTCCTCGGCCGGGAGCCTTTCAAAGCATTCTCGGCACCTTGTCCTCGGATCCTGCGCGCTGCCTGCGGGGTTTACCACTGCTGGGGATCGAGCAGATATTGCGACAGCATCTTGGCACCCAGTTCCGTAGCTGGCTGCCGGAGGGGTGCTCCCTGATGGTGCGCTGAATGTGCGTCATTGCTTCCATAACCCATCCCATCGGGGCACAGCAGAGTCTGGCCAACCAGCCTGCCGCTGCACGAACTGCCGGTTCGCCCCATACTCTCGCACTCACCAGGCAGTCTCCCTCAGCGGCAGGGCGCGTTCCAAATAGTGCTTCCCTGCCGTTTTCCACTGCGACTTCCGTCGCGTAGCACCATGCTGCCGGGAGCTCAGCAATCAGCCACGACGGAGAGAACTTGGTGGCATCTGGCGGGGGGAGGTGGGAGTCTATGTGGCTTGCGATGGGTGCATATCGAGCTCCCACTCTGGCTTGCTGGAAGGTGAGCCTTGTGCCTAGTAAATCCAGGGGGTGCTCAGGGGCCTCGGTGAATTGACGGAGGAGAGGGGGGGGGAACGGTGATGTCTCTGCTCGCGTCGTCCTGCGGCGGGGGGAATGCTTCGTCCTCCCTTCGGCGTCTGGTGTCATCACCACCTGGGCGTCCTTCTCCAGCTGTCCCCCGTGCGGGCTCCGCGTCCCCACCTCCGCCCTCTGTGGACTGAGCTGCGTCCGTCGCTCGGGCCCATTGTGAGCCGTCCGCTCCTCTACGCGGGGAGGGGGGAGGCGTGGGGGGAACTGGGATGCGCTCAGGATTCGTCTCAGAGTCCGGGCCACCCACCCGCACCTGGGAGCCCCCTTCCCCCGCGCGTGGAGGAGGTCGTCTCGGATTCGCACTCGGTGCTGATTCTGTCACGCCTGTGGGCGAAGGCTGCTCCGTATGGGGGGAAAATGTCTCGATCGGTGGCAGCGCTTGGCCTCCCGAGCCGTGTGCTGTACGATCCGCGTCGCCATCCTCTCCATCGTGCGGGTCAGCCATCGTCCGCGTAGCCAGCGGGGGGGACACGCGGCCCTGGGCTGGAGGAAAGAAGCAGCGTCCGGGCGCCCCCTTGAGAGGTGGGAGACTGCCCCGGAGGGGGCAGGCCCACCAGACAGCCTTGAGCCAGATGGCTACGGAGCTGGTGGGGATACGCGAAGCGTCAAGAATTTCTTTGTGTGCCACGAAGTCTCGTGTAATTCCTTTGTGTGCGGTCTGGTTACACTGTCAACGCTGGGGGGCGCACAAAGGAACTTCCTTTGTGTACGATCGTTTTCGCCGCCCCCCACAAGAACATGCGCGATTCCTTTGTGTAAAGCTTGCTTTCCCGCCTCGAGGAGAGCGCGGGGCGTGGCGCTACAATCACAAGGCCGCGGCGCCTGGCAGTGCGATGCAGCTGCGCCCAAAACGATCCTACGTGGATCTCGGCTCTTCTGCCGGAATCGCGCTGGCAGCTGGCCAGCCACATCGCCGGCCCTGCATGCCCGCGCGCACTACTGCGTTCTGCTGCCGCGACGGGTGCTGCTGTCAACGGATGAACAAACTTACGTTGCACGGTGGTTTGGCTGTGCCAAACCACCATGGAATGTTTGTTGGTAGCGGATCTTGGGATCTTGTCGCCGCCGACAACCTTGCCACACCATACATGTCAACTGCATCCTAGAGCACGGCCGTGCATCAACCCTGGTTCGGATCGCTGGGGATCCAGTGGCATGTGTGCACATGCGTTGCACCGTTGGTGGTGCCAAAACCCTTTGTGTGACAATTCCTTTGTGTGTTTTTTCTGGCTCAGATGAGTGGCGGATGGCGGGTGATGGAAAAGCCGACTTGCTTGGACTCCAACTCCTGCTCCTCCTCCTCCTCCTGCTCCTCCTGCTCCTCCCTAATCCGTCTTCCCCTCCTCCTGCCCTGCGGGTGCACTGGGCATTATCAGCCAAAACGTTGCATCCAGGGTTGGCGACACGCAGAGAAGGATGGAGCAACAGGGGCGAACTTCTCAGAAGGCACTGGGACCATTACAAAACTTCTACACGAGGCCTTGGAGAAAGCAGGAGGCGTGTAAGAAGTCCCCTGCCTCCCCACAATCCCACCAGGAAACTGCTGCATCAAAAGAAGGCGTCGCATCCAAGAAAGGCGTCGCTGGCAATGGATAAGTAAACTCCACTGCGAGACTAGCTGTTCTGGGTTTCGCGGCGGTCCGCGCGCTTGTCCACCTCCTCCTCCTCCTGCTCCTCCTCCTCCTCCACACACGCTTTCTCGTCTTCCCGTCGTGCTTCTCCTCTTCCCTTCTCCACGATCGTCGGGACTCAACCATGGGACTGCTGACAAGTACCAATATCCATGGCCCCTGATCGTCTGACTGTTGGCCGCGGCAGTTGTAAGATGCCGACAACCGCCATGGACTGACACGAGGCTGCCCCGTAAACCCAAGAGAGCCTGATGCAGATCGAAGAGTCCTCGAGGAGGGAAAGAACTCCGTGAAAGGAGGGGGGCGCCCTTTGGCAGAGCACGCACCCGTAGCTGAGCGTGGGTTCAGCTCACTGGTAGGCCCCCCAAATGCTGTCGGAGTAGATGGGGTCAAAGGGTCGCGCTGCATCATTGATGCATCGTCGATGCATCGGCGATGTATCGGCGACGTCGGCGACGCGTCCACAGAGTCGGCGTGGAGAAAATCGGGCCCCACATCGAGCCGCATAGTCGGTGCCTCGGCGATGCGGCGCTATCCCCCGACCCCATCTCTCGCCATCGCTCGGACGTCCATTCCCCGTGCCTTTTTCGATTTCGTGCGTGCATTTTCCGCTAAATCAAAGATGCTCCTGGATATTCCTCGCCGAGAAAAAAACCACACGTCCCAGCGATGCCAAGATCTACTGGGACCCCATCCGGGAGGCCTGGACTGATGGCCCGCCCCAGCAGCGGCCTCGGCGGCGCCCTGCGCGTGGCCACTGCCGCCGCGCGGACGGGGCGTGGCCCCGGCCGGCCCCGCCGCAGCCGTGGCGCCAGAGGAGAACAGGCCTCTGCGGGCGGGCCGGTGCGCGCCGCACGCTCGCGGGGCGTTACGGGGGCCCTTCGCCTGTCTTCGGGGGGGGGGGGGTGCGCCAGCTTCCACCGACCAGCCCGATGGGATTTACAAAGAGGCCAGCGGGCGCGAGGCCCGTCGCAGAGAGAGAGATAGGGGCTATCGACTGCACGGGGGGTTGCGTCGCACTCGGCGCGCGACTTTGCAGGTCTGGGTTCTGCGGCGGGCGGTGGGGAAGAATGACGGCCGTGGCCCCCTGCCCTGGCCTTTGCAGCACGAGGGTTGCCCGCAGAGGCTGGGCGGGGCGGGCCAGGTCGAGATGGGAGCGAGAAGAGGGCTGAGCTCTGAAGCATCGGGTCGAGGGGGCGGCGGGTCGAGGGTGTCCGGGGGGTCCGCCGGGCAGCCCGAAGGACCTCCTGACACCCTCGGCCCGCCGCCCCCGCGGTCCGAGCAGCAGACCAGGAGCAGCAGACCAGGAGCAGCAGAGCCGGGAGCGGGAGAGAGTCCGAGCTGGGCTCTATCCCGCTCCCGTTCCTTTTTTGCTGCTCGTGCCCCCTCCTGCCAGTCACTCCGCATGCTGCTGCTGCTGCTGCTGCTGCTGCTGCTGCTGCTGCTGCTGCTGCTGCTGCTGCCTCTTCTGGGCGAGGGGCCAGCGAGAGGCGGTCCACGGAGGGCGCCTCGGACGGAGGTGAGTAAGTCCCACCAGCCCTCTGGGCCTCTGGGCTTAGGTGGTATAACGCGTTTGTCTCTTCTCTCTATCACTGTTCCCTATTAATACACACCCCCTCCCCCAGGCGACCGGGAGTCAACCCGGGTCCATGAGGGCCCCCCCCCACCATCCCTTGTGAAAAACAATACAAAACACAATATGCCCCCCCATCCCTTGTAAAAAACAATACAAACACACACTCTGTCTCCACATCCGGAGCACGCGCAGCGAACCCGATGCGGCCTCCCCCCACCATCCCTGACAAAAGCGAAACATAATACACTGGGCGGCGGCGGCGGCGGCGGCTGCGGCGGCTGCGGCGGGGGCAACGGCCGCGGGGGCTGCGGCGGTGGCGGCGGCGGGGGCGGCGGCGGGGGGCGGCGGCGGCGGCGGCGGCGGCGGCGGGGGGCGGGCGGCGGCGGCGGCGGCGGGCGGCGGCGGCGGCGGAGGTGGCGGCGGCGGTGGCAGCTGCGATTTGGCAGCGGGGACGGCGGCGGCGGCGGGGCGGGCAGCGCAGCGGAGGCGGCACCGGCGGACAGCGGCGGCGGCGGCGGCGCGGCGCCGGCGGCGGCGGCGGGCGGCGGCGGCGGAGGCGGCGGCGGCGGCGGCGCATTGGCCCGCAGTAACTGGCCATCCAAAGACGACTGCTGCATATGCTGCGGCTCGGGCCAAGCTCGGGTGCTACGTATGTGTTGGGAGGGCGGGTGGGAGTGAGTTAGACGGCTTGCGGGCGGAGAGGGCGTCTTCATCACTGCTCCCTATGAATAAACACCCCCTCCCCCAGGCGACTGGGGGCCAACCCGAGTCCATTCCGACACCCCTCCCACCATCCTTTTTGTTCCCAACCATCCTGTGGTGTTGGGTCCTCGTTTTGAAGAGACGGTGCCCCGCGTCTCCTTCCTCCTCCTCTCCTCCTCCGCCTCCTCTCCCCTCCTATCATCCTCATCGTCATCATCATCATCATCGTCCTCATCATCATTGTCATCATCATTATCATCATCATCGTCATCAGCATCAACATCATGGCCGCCATCATAACCATCATCGTCATCATCACCATCATCGTCGTCATCACCATCATCGTTGTCCTCGTCGCCATCATCGCACGTTTCGTGGCCCCATGGGCGGGGCACGCGAGGGCACCCAAGCTGACTTGGTCAGTGGATATATTCCGGCCCCCCCGCTTTCGGTTTGACCGACGCGGACTTCGCCGCATCCGTCGAACAAGGAAGACAAGAAAGAGTATCCTTAATAGAATTATGTCGGTCATTCCTCCTGCACTGTCGGCTATGCCGCCAGTGCGGAGCCAATGTCACGGATGACCAGGTGTGGTCTGTGCAAACCAACAATCCTTGCCACGCGAACATTTGTTTGTGTCTCTGAAAGAGCGGCAGATCATGTATTTGCCTTTGCCCTTGCCTTTCTTATTGTCTCCGTCATTCTTGCGTCTCTTGGAGTTAGTGCTGGAGGCTCTCGAGCCACCGTCGCCTGCTGACGACGAGACATTAGCGGCTGCGGCATTGGCTTGTTTAACAGTGCGCTCGCACCCCAGGGATTGCCCCGAATCAAGCCTTGCTTGTTCGTACTTGTCGCGATTAAGCTTCTCAGCATCAGTCAATCTTCTATGTTCTTTGTAACGGCCATCTGCTGGTCCACGACAGTTCTTGGAGTCTCGCGAGCAAGCGCAACATGGCATCTTGCTCTCTTTCCCACGCGATCGATTGGATTGACTCCGATTTCTCTGCTGCGCTCCCTTTCTCCGAGACCCCTGTAAAGGTCTGTGATCGGATCTGCCCCTTTCGGCCTCGGCATTCGGGCTTTCCAGATCCCCCTTCTGGGGTTCTTGTTTTGGGCTGGCGCGGCGTTAGACTTATTCCCCGCAACCGGCTGAGCCGGCGCGGCAGCCTTGGGCATCTTATGGTTAAAAGGGCAACCCTGTCCTGCGCGCGGGCAGGCCTGGCCTTTACGCACATGTTTGCACGTTGTCTCGCCCTTAGTCGATCCGCTCTTCGTGACCTCTGCGGGTTTACCGAGTCGAGCTGCCACCTCTGCGGGAGCGGCTTTGCCGCTGGCATTTCGACGATTGTCATTGTTATTACCTCCACTTCCGCCCAGTCGCGCCTGCCGAGCACGTTGATTCAAAGTGCTCTCATGCACATTGATGTTCCATTCTTCCTTATCACGTAACCTTAACGATTCAATATCATTCATGAGCCATTCATAGGATGTCACTCATGTTCCCAATTTATCTTTGGATATGTCATAAATTTGGCAAGCACAAGCTAACTTCTTGGGCCTCCTACGCTGCTCAATGAAGCGTGCATGAATTGAGGCTCGCATCTCGTCAGGCGGAGGTCGACCCCCATCTAACTCTCGGTAAACATCTGTCCATTCGTTATAGAAATGATACAAGTCAGCATCAGGATGATTGGGGCCAATGACTACCTTGAAGATGTCACGCGAGATGCGGTGTTGACCCAAATCCGACCGCACAGAACACCAATAGCAAATGGCTCGTATCATTTCGCGCCCCGTTAAGAGCCTCTCCTCAGCCTGGGCGCCGAACTCCATTCGACTGATCTGTTGAAGAAAGTGAAAGTGATGATTGGGTAACTTGTGGTTCGCACCTTGTTTCACTTCTCCAACAAATTTATGGCGATCATGAGGTCAAGACGTTGGAAGCGACCCGCATTTCTAAGCTGCTGGTCTTCCACGGCAGGGTTCATAGCTTCCATGATCCAATGCTGTGCTGCTTGAACTTCTGGAGACGATCCAGCAATAGCTCAGATGGCATGCATCTGCCACTCCCGTATGTTTGTAACATCGGGGATGTCCATCAGGTCGACCTTTTGATTGTGTCCAACTTGCCTCCATTGATCCAGAGGGATACTCTCGTCTAGTAGACCCCCCGCCGCCACCGCCTCCTCCACCCGGGGGCCCAGGCCCCCCGGACTCCCGGGAGGCGGCTTCTCTGGCGGATCGCGACAAGCATCATTTAGTGCCGGTAGAGTGTCAGTGCTCGGCGCGATACTACTGTCATCACCGTCCTCATCCTTCCCCCCCCCTGCCCGGCGGCTGCGCCGCTGGCGCGTGATCCTTATCGTCGCCTAACGGCTGAGCCGTTGGCGGTCTCACTGGTCCGCCCTTAGAGACGGATGATAGTTGACATAATTATTTCTCTCAGTCTCTCCTGTGAACTTCATCCTGATTGGCATGCCATGCTCGGAGGTGCCAGGCTCGGCTGGACCTTCGATTGCAGGGCCGGGGACAGTATAATGAGGTTTCATGGCAGGTCTTAGGGGCGCATGCTGTGAGAGTAGAGGTATATCAAACGAACTCGACTTCACTGATTTGCGCTGTTCTGTTTCACCATGTGGGAAGGGCTCAGTGATAACAGCTTGAAACTTCATCGCGTCTCTTCCTAATGCAGCTGCATGTGCTAGAGCCTCATTTTGATCCCGAGCGTCGATGATCGGTCCTTTTGGACTTATTCTAATCTGTTCCTCAGTTTGCTCCTTCACCCTCTGTGCACTGCATTCGTCAAGGAGCTTTTGTTGCCGGGCCCGGAAGTCATTGTCGGCGCTGTGTTTTCTCCACTGCTCGCCCCACTTCTCCTGTTCAGCTGGCAAACTCTTTATTTGAGTGCATTCCGAACATCTTCTCGCATTCGTGTCAAAGTGGTCGATGCAGCCCGACATTCCACAAGTGGCGCAGTCCCCGACTTTCGTGTTCGAACAAACTGAACATTGTTCTTCACCAGCCCCTTTCGCGGGTCGCGGTTGATTCGCAGCCCTCACTTTTAGCGCAGTCGGCATCGCGCTTCCCATGGTCATCAAAGCCAAGTGTTCTCGTGAGGACAATACGCCGGGCGGCTGAGCCGCCTGCAATGGTAGCCCCCCTTCCCCAGTCAGCTTAGCCGATGGGCGCGTGACGTCGGTTAGTTGCACCTACTGAAGGGATGCTCTGGCATTTTCGTGCAATCTGAGGTCTTCTCGTTGTTTATTCGTCAGATCGACTCTCGCCTCAGCTGCAACTTGGGTGTTAAATGCTTCCAGCCTGGCAATTTTGAGTTTCTCTTGAAGCTCTTGTTTTTCTGGTTCTGCCCTGACTGCAGCAAGTTCCCCCCCTTCTACTCGAGCCGCCGCAACAGCAGCGGGGACGGTTTTGGCATCAACAGACTGACTAATCGCCGTCGCAACGGCCTGTCGTTCGGAAGCCATCATCTCGGCATATCGGTTCTCGGCTTCTTCCTCCGCTTGCCGCTTGGCGACCGCGGTCTGATCCCGCCCCCTGGCAGCCTTGGCCAGGGCGAATCTTGCAGCCTCGAACGTCCTCCGAACATCCTCAATGGTTGCGGTCATCTCTTCTCGATCAAGTCGAGCCTTCTCGGCCCGTTGCACTTCGCGTGCCATGAACTCCTGCTGGGTCGTGGCTTCAACATATCTAGCCTGGTCCTGCGTGGCTTGCATGAGAAGATATGTGCAGTTATGCTCACTCATGGGAAGGCAATCTACACACAACCGCTGATTGCTACAATTGGGACACACATCCGAGCAATTCTTACACACTGGACGCCTACAGGCTCCATCTGGCTTGTGGGCTTTCCCCGGGCATCTGCTCTCCGCCTGCGGCCTGCACTCGGGGCCCCAGTTCCAGCGTGCTTCAAGCATGGATATAGAAATATTGCTCCTTGAAGCAGATCGAGCTCCTGACCTTGGTATCTTGGGTCTCCCCCTAGTCGAAGCGTTCGATCTGGGACACGTGTGCGTGCATTCTGGCGGTTTTGGCACCTCCCGAAGTTCCTCATCCCTTTCATCCTGACTTATCCACTCATTAAACGCAGCTGGATGTTCAACCATTTCTTCATCCTCAACCACAGTCGGTATCGAGGGTTGCCAATCGCCTGAGGCAACGGCAGAACGATAGAATCCTTCCTGAAGCGGTGAATCGTTCAAATCGTACTCCTCATTCCTTTGCTTTTTTTCAATTGAGGTGCAGGAGTCCGGCCAGTGGGCCCCCTATCGTGCTTCGCCTGATATTGATGTTCGATGTCAGCCTCGACCGCCTGAGGCGTCAGGTCACTTATATCAACAACTATCTGGGGACGACCTCTCGCCTTGCACGGGGTGGTCCGCGTCCATTATCAAGGACAACTCTCGGCTCAAAAAACTCCTTTGTTGGCGTATTCAAAATCTTCCTCCATGGAGTTTATCTCATGTTCTTTATCAAATGGTTCGCCACTATCTTGGCCGAACTGTCCGTCCAATGCTATTGGGATGGGAAGCGTCCCGCTCGTGCTTCCCCATCCGTCTGGGACGTCGGGGTACGCGCCTCTGGACTCGTGACCTTCTGCCGACCCACCGGCCTGGCCAGCGGCCGGCACGATTGTCTGTGTAGCAATCGGGCTAGAACTTATTGTTTCCGAAGATTCGGCGATCAAAGACGAGAACGCTCCTCGTCTAGTTATTGCTGTTCTGTCATTCCGTCTCTGCGGGTCCGGGGTTTGTTCACGATCACCGATCGGAACTCGAGAGGGATAACCATCTTCCGACAAATCAACGACCTCTCCACTACTTCTTCCCCGTGGGACCCGAGTGGCGATACCAGGAAAGGGAAGGCGGCCCTGCCCCGGGCCGCCCTCCTGTAGTTCCTGTCCGTCGCGTTGTACAACTTGCTGTTCAGCATTTCGCGAAGCGACGGGCATTTCATCTGTCTCATCATAGCTCAGACCCGTAGCGACTATGTCGCGGGCTTCGGCTGATAACAAATCTTTCCTCTGAGAATCGGGGTAAGATGACAAAGGGATCAAGATCTCACGTTCACTCTGCTCAGTGGTAAAGGGTACGGGACGAGACATCGATAAGACAAGTAACCAATACGCAAATGTACTCTAGGTATGGTAAGGGAGGGGGCCGGCCGGCCGACGCCCGCGCGCGACGCACAGCGGCGCGTTCCATTTTCACCTTCGAGCACAAACAGCTGCGGGATAGTACCGCAGTTACAGTCATACAGTGCGCAGCAAGGCAAGCGATATGATAAGCAGCATTAAGATGAGGCGGAGAGGAGCATATTTACTAGAGGAGCTGGGCTGTCGCCCCCCACACCACCCCACCCCCCGCCAGCGTTTGCGGGGCGGGGTGGTCCTTCTGGCGGCACGAACTGGCGCCCCTGCGGCTCCGCCCCTGAGGCTGCGCCTGGGCCCCCGTCTGGAAGAGGACTCGGGAGTGTTGGGGGAGAGGGGGGAGGGGGTAGAGGGGATGGCGGGGGGAAGGGGGGACGGAACGACTAGGGAGTGTTGGTCCGGAGGGGAAGTAGGGAATCCACCTCCCTGTTCCTGCCATTCTCGCTCCCCCTTTCCCGTCTCCTACGTCCGCGAAGGGCCCCGCTGGTAAGGACCGAAGTGGGGAGTAGAGGGGGAGAGATTCGACGAGGATTCGGAGGAGGGCGAGGAGGAGAAGACGAATACAACGACGCCGACAACGACAAGAACAGGGATCAGGGGGAGGAGCGGGAGTGGGAGGAGGAGCAGAGGGAGGAGGCGGGGCAGGATTCAGAACGGGGGAAAAAGGAGGGACGACGAGAAGTAAGTAGAGTCGGAGGAGGAGGAAGAGGAGGAGGAACAAGGAGGAGGAGGAGGAGGAGCAAGGAGGAGGAAGGTAGGAGGAGGGTGAGTGAGTCATGCCATTTCGGAAATGGTTAAACTGATGGGGCACAGGTATCCCTGGTCAACGAGAGCAAGGATATTGTCGCGCCTGGGCTCTCTCCGTGTGGCGCAGATTTAGATGGGTAAGCACACGCCCTCGGGGTCGGTCCCGAACATCAGCTCGAACCACGACTTTAGCAGAATGGGGGGGAGACATTAAAACGCCAATCTATCTCGAATTCGGCGGGGACCTGTGGAAACCGAGCTTGGAGGCAGGGCGTTTGAACCGGGCCAGAAGTCTCGATCGAGTTGTAAGTCGCATTCCTTTCATGATGCAAGCGACAACAGGCCCTTCGCGAAAACAGACGGCGGCTGCGTGGATAACAACTCCTGTAGATATCGAGCCACTATATGTCACGTCATGCCCTCATTCCAGCACGCTTTCCCCCTGCCCCTCCAGCCGGTACAACCACTAGTCACTGATGCACCGTATATTTAGACGCACTCCTTCTCATCCGCTCTCTCCTCCTATCCATTACTCTAAATGTTGTTCGGTCGGGAATCGCAACCAACCCTTTCGCTTAGCATCGAACATGGCAGCGACAGGATGTATCGGAAAACAAACGCGTGTGCATCAGCCAAGCGTAATTGGAGAGTACACGTATTCCGAAAACGACTCCTTTTGACGAAAGACAACACACTGACCCTGATGATCCTCGTCCTGCTCATCCTCCAGCCCATCCCTGTCCTCCACATCCTGTTGACCCTGCTCCTCGTGGATATCATCCTCCTCGTTCTGTTGGAGACTGCCCTGCTCACGCAAGAACTCCCAGGCGGCTGCATCGCCACCACGGGCATCATCACTGTCCTCGGCCGCACAAGCCGCCCGCTGTTGCAACAAGCTGCGCACAGGGGCGTTTACGCACATCTGTGTAAGCTTGCGACGCGCATCCATTTATGCCTCGCTCGCCTCCTCGTCCCCTACCCCCTCCACAACATCCGCCGCCGACTGATGTTCCTTTTCCCTCGCGCAATAACATCCGAATCAGCTCCCCTACCCACTTGTGTTGTTTCTCTCTCTCTCTCTCCCTCACACACACACGCTGGAGCAGCATGAACCTTTCCTGCCCTCTCGAGTACGCAGAACGCACGTTCCAAGTCGGACTGAGCCCACTCGATCATGTCGAGGACGCTGAATGGGCCGCACGCGTACATAGCAGCCAGCGGCGTTGAGTGGAGTGGAGATCATGGCTGGGAACACTGCGACATTGTTTCGCGACATTGTTTCGAGCACATTCCCGCGTACGCCTGGCACCCTCTTCGCTGGCCTCTCCCTGCAGACCCCTTGACATGTCGCATGCATGTATACCTCTCCCCGTCCCCAACAACATACCATGGCAACCATGCCATTGCGGCCCACAACGCGCACATCAGAAATTACGGTGTCTTTCTTGTTCCTGCTCCTCTTCCTGCTCCTCCTGCACCGTCTGCTCATCATCCTGGCAACCGCCCTCGTCACGCCTCCCTCCTTCTCCCCGCACTGGCCTCGCCGCTGGAGGCCATACTGTCCATGTCGGAACCTGTGGGCGGGACAACTACTCAGGATGACAGGCCGGCCCCAGGGACAGGGTCGAGAACTCCAGGAGCGTGCGCGTCGAACAAGAAAGATTCGATGGAGCCATGGATCTCCCGCCTCCCCCCCCCCCGTCCTGCGAATCCCACCCGCCCTCTGGGCGAAGGTGGTCTTCTTACGAATGTGTATGTTCCCTTCCCTCTTCCAAACCCTCTTTTCCCTTCGGGGAGGAGTACCCTCCCTGTTTGTGTTGCTGTGTTTTCTCCAAGGGGGCACGATGTGTCAGAGTGTGCTTTTTGCCAAAGATAATTCCAAGAGGGCCTCCGGTACTCCGAGATGGCCTCCAAGATTCTAAGATGGATTCAAATGACTCGACATGGTTCGAAATGGCACCCGTCATGCTTCCAAGGCCCCATAAAGGGCCACACTAAGGCTCGAAGTGCTCTCGGAGCCCTACATCCTTAACAAAACGTCCCAAACACCTACGGACAATCCATGTGTTGTACCGTCTCGCCGTTTCGCTCCCGCTTTGTACTTTTGGAAGCCTCGAGATGGCTCCAATATTGTTCAAAATAGCCCCACGAAGGGGCCCAAGAGGGCTTCAAGACAGCCCCAAGAGCGCCCCAAGGGCACCCCAAGAGAGCTCCCAAAGGCGAGGTATCCAGCCTCAAGGGGGGCTGTATGGAAGCCTTCCCCCTTTTTGAGCCATGGGGCCCAAGATCCCCCACAGAGAGCCCCAAGACATCCCCAAAGAGCTTCAAGGTAGCTCCAAGACCCCCACCAAGAGCCAAAGAGGGCCCAAGAGGCCCCACGGAGGGCCCAAAGAGGGCTCGAAGATGCCTCCAGGAGTCCTCCAATAATCTCTCACAACAACAACAAATCAGCACATGCGGCCTCTTTGTCGTGTTTGTCCTCATCTGTTCCTCCCTTCTTTCATGACTCCTTCCTCCTCCTGTTCCTCCCCGTCCTCCTGCTCTTTCCTCCTGCTCCTCCTCCTCCTCCTCCTCGTCTGTCCTTTTCCCCCTTCCTCCGAATGCCAAATACGGCGACCTCCCAGATTACCTCCAGGGGGGAGCCCAAGATATCTCAAAGATGTTCTCCAGAAGACCCCAGTGAAGCGGCCGTGGCATGATAACTCTTGTTTAATCATGCAGCACATGTTCCCGCCGTGTGTTCTGCGCGCTCAACACACTTTCAAGGCAGCTGTTCCACAGCATGCGCCTACATTTGCATGATCATGGCAACTCGCCTGCCGATCGTTTCTCGATGTGCTGGTGGGGATACTTTTTGGTTCGCGAGCACAAACGAAAAGGCCGCGCGCCGTCCAGGGCTACAGCAAACAAGCCGGAGCCTAAATTGCACACGAGAGACAGAGAGAGGAAACGAGAGAGACAAAACAGAAGAAGAGCGGAGCTGGTAGGGATACGGGACGCGCCCGGAAATTTGTTCAAAGCAGCGAACCAGTGGTATCGAACCAAGGATGACAATCGATGACACATCTCGAAGTACATGTAACTCCAGTGTTAAACAACGCGTGGTTGATTGCGAAGGACTGCACAGCAGAGCCTAATGTATGGTTGTGGAGGCGTTGAGAGAACGTACTCCTCGGATCGGCGATCGAGGATCGATCAAGGATCGAGGATCGATCGATGATCAGGGATAGAAGGATCGAGGACTGGAGGACCGAGGATCGATCGAGGATCGCGGATCGAGGATCGAACGAACCAGTATCCCGCGAGGGGACGAAGCCATTCCGCCCCTCGGTTCCCCGCCGCTGGCTTCGAAGGCGCTGGCCTGCAGCCTACAGGCGCTCCAACCAACTCCCACTCCCCCGGCCCAACCTCGTGTTCCTAGTGCTCCGTGGCCCAGCGGCCGTCGTCTTCGCATGCGTGTCCTCACCCCCTTCTTCTTCCTCCTCCTCCCTCTCTCACTCCAGCCCTGACTCTCCGTTTGCCCCTCCCTCTCTCCATTCCTCTGGCCGCTGCTCCCTCATCCCTCGTGCTTCCCCCCTCCTGTTTCATCCCTGCTGCTTGATCCCGACTGCTCTTTCCTGTTTCTCTCCTCCTTCCTGCATCCTTCTTTTGCCCAACCAGCACTGATGCTTGGCTGCTACGGTGACGTTCGCGCTACTTCGCGCACGCGTCGTCACCAGGATATCCCTGGGGAGAGCCCGATGTGCCTTTGCGCCCTCTGGAACTTGGGCCCATGCGACCAAGGACATGCAACAGACTGCTTGCTTTTAGCCTCCGCTTCCTTCTCTTCCTCCTTCTCCTCCTCCTTTCCCTCCCTCCATCCCTCCCCTCGCACTTGCAAAGAGCCCGCGCTGGACGGGCGCGAGCAGCACTCGCCGGCACCCGCCCACAGGTGAGCATCGCAGCGAGGTTTCCAGAAGCCGGCGCCTGGGCAGTCTCTCGAGGAAGGCCAGGGAGCCGAGGGCAGGCGAATCGGGGGTGATAAGGATGACAAAATGAATGAGAGAGGTGGGGGGGGAAGAGAGGGATGGGGAGGGAAGAGCGAACGAACAAACGAATGCAGGAGACGTGCGCGCTCCACGTGGGAGCCCGCCAGTACCCATTTAGGGCATGACGTGGAGGACGTACCAAGGAAGACCATGAACTCAAGCGTATGAAACGTATGCTCACTCACGTGATGACCACCACTCCGTGCTCTCAGCGGCCGAGATCCATCGTAAATCGTTCGTGTTGCTGTGTTAGTAGTGCCGCGGTTGGATGGCTGCCCTGATATGTTCATGCCTGGCTTCGCCATTGCTGCGTTGGTCGCCCAATCTGTGCGGAAAGCCGAACTCGTCGTCACATCGATGCGGCTGCCCTCCACGCTGACGGCGTCCTCGCCCACGTGCATCAAGAGTCGGGGTTCCGTCGGGTGCTCTCCGTGCGTGGGAGGGGGGGGATTCGGGAGGTCCCCCCCGCCCCCCCCGCAACCAGGGCCCCATCCAGGGACCACCCACGGGCCCACGGGCGGGCCGCCGCCGCCCCCTCGGCGCGCCAGCGATGGAACGCTGTGTCGAGGCACCGCCGAAGGCGGGAAGGAGGGCCCGAACCTATTCCAACACCGGATGTGGATGATCAGCGCCACCACCGCAAGGGCTCCTTTGGACCTGCCGTGACGTAGCCGTCGTCGACGCCTAGGATGCCCATGAAGCCGCTGATGATCGATTACAGCTCAGGACCGCTGACCACGAAGCCGAAGGAGACCACGAGAAACCAGCGAGCCACCTACCAAGAACACCTACAATGCGATGATTTACACTCCTGGCGGCAGTCCACAGCACGGGCCCGCTGCGCAGCAACGCCCCAGTACGAATCGAAGAAGCTAGACTCCGCAGCGCACCTCCACAACCCATGTCGGTACTCTGCCCTGCAGTCATCCAGGTCAGCTTCAGTCGACGAGTACTCTTCGAAATCCACGCGCCGCCGTCGGAGCGGAGACCGACACTCCCAGCAGTGCTCAATCGCAAAACATGTGCGCTTTATCAAATGAACCCAGCGCGACTCCAATCAGGGGGCAGCCTATTGTATGGGCGCATCGCTGGGCACATTGCTTTGCATGGGTTGGCATTGCTCGGCATTGCTCGGCACTGCTTGGCACTGCTTGGCTTGGGGCAACCTGGGGCGGTTAACCAGCGGACCCCGGGGAACCCGGGGAACCCGGGGAACCCGAGGAACCTCCGGGAAACGGGCAACGTAATAATAGGAGGCACCGTGGGCGGAGACCCCGAGGAACCTACGAGGAACGGGCAAAGTAACAACGGGAGGCACGAACATTCAACCAACTGAGAACTGTGAGAACACCTTAGCCCAGCGCAACTGCGGAAAAAATGCTCATCATCAGGCTCCCCATGGGCGTCAAGACGACCCGGTGTGTCAAGAGCAGGAGGACGACGCCGAGGGCGAGGGTCTGCCCCAACGCCAGGACACCATCGCCAGCTCTCTCGTCATCTGCTCTAGGGATTGCTGCATCTAGGCCATCATACGAGACACACTCTGGAGATCAGAGTCAGCATGAGCATCCGAGTCCGCACGATCAGCTACCAGAATAGCCACATCAGGAAGACCAGCCTGCCTGTCGCCGAGCTCCTTCGGCAACGTCTCGGCCACCCTGTTGGACTCTAAATGCGTCCCAACCGTCCTCGACCGAACGATGCTCATACATCACCTCGTCCGAAATATGTGTTGCGTCATGCGCCGGCATCTCCAACTCCACCAGCAGCTCCCCGCCCAACCAACAGGCCCACCTGCACACAACTGAATCTGCATCGGCCAAGGTGTACAAACAGCGTCACTGCCAAAGCGGCACCGTACAGTGCACGATGAAAGTGCAGGGACTGCAGCAAGAAGAATCGCCCAGGCTCAATCTACCATTTCGGGCGCCGGGGAGAATCGGACACGACGGAATCAGCCGATTCAGGCGCAAAGGGGGCGGAGGAGCAGGAAGAGGAGGACGAGAACGAGGACGAGGAGAAACAAGAAAATGCAGCAAAAAACTTGCGCATACTGTTATCGTGGACTGAATCCCGAGACAGAAGCGGAATTGGCGAGCCTCGAGAGGACCTCAGCCATGGACCGGCCATCATGAGGTTGAAACCAGCACCGAGCCTAAAAACCTCTAAGATACCAGTCCAACGAATCAAGATTAAAGCGAGAGTGCCAAGATACTCATCTCGTCAGAACAGCCACTCAGGCTCAGCACCTCCATCTCCTTGAATACGAAAGCGGGGGCATCCACGTTCTACAAGGAGGTAGGGAACTGCATCAGTGGCGTTTCCAGTCGGAATCAGCTCACTGTTGACAACGACAGCCCACTGAGTACCACCGTAAGCCGCCGAGCGCTGATGCTTGAGCCGAGGGCCTGAGCCAGCAGTGACCCATGGGTCAGCACCACCACGTGCATGCCAAGGGTCACGATGTCTTCGGTGCCGACCGCCAGGGCCGCCATCCTCGCCTGGATCTGCAGCCGTCCCATCATGATCGTCTCCATCGTCATCAGCAGCAAGCCGCTGACCAAATGGAGGTGCTGGATCCAGAACTCGATGATCGAGGCGTCCCGCGACATGGACTTGTGGCCCTTGTCCCAGACAGTGTGCGTGTCCAGGGCCCGGTTCACTGCAGCAGTCGCACTCAGCAGCACTGGACGAAATGAAAAGCCCTGACCGTAATCATCGTGAAAGAAAAGCTTCTCCTTTTCGCGGCACACCTCAGGATTGTAGAAGAAGGTGACCACGACATTGCGCCCGAGAGCCATTTCGTTCTCAAGCCATCGCAGACGCGCAACCGCCGGCATCGGGGAGGGAACAGCGACACGGGGCAGGCGCACCAAGAAAGTACCGAAGAGATCAAGCAGGTGCCCAAGCCCAAATGTTTACTGCAGGGCGGGAATGGGGAGGGACAATGAAGTAGGGGGAAGGAGAAGGAGAAGGAAGGGGAAGGAGGAGAGGTGGTGGGGGGGAGGGGGAGAGGCTAGGAGGAGACAAGGAGTAACGGGGAAAAGAGGGAAGGAGGAGGTTCGCCGCTCCAAGGACACGCGCCGATCAGCTTTATCGGGCCAATGTCCGCTCAGGCTTGAACATGCGACGCCCGTCCAAAGCAAGCCGGACGGCTTCCGCAAATTCAAGCGCATGCGCCTCAATGATCACTACGTATTCCCTCTTAAGTCTTCTACAAGCTGGGGGGGTGGGAAATTCTCCCTCCACCCCCAAAAACGGGACCCCCCCGATCTGTGGCCCCGGGGGCGCCCTGGACGCCCCTGCAGACGTTTCCCAAAGTTTTCCAGGGCTGCTGGAAGCCCTGCTGGGCCCAGACGGGCCCAAATCCGTCAGGAGGGCAGCCGAACGGCCCCGCGAGAGCCCCAAAAGGCTGCAGACACCCACCAAACGCCCGAGGACGCCCCCCAAAAGATCCCCCAAAGGCCTACGAAACGCCAAACAAAACATTGATTCCCTAATTATGGTGTTTGCATGATTTGGGGAATGCTCTTCGATCTTCCGGGCGTCCGAGACCGCCCAGGAGGCGAGAAAATCATCCGAAAACAACCCAAGAGAGGTTCCAGACAGTCCACGAGAGCCCCAAGGCGGCCCAACAGGGCTCCAAGATGGCCCGAAGAGAGCCCCATGACGGCCTAATGTGGCCTCAAGACGCCCCCCCGAAGCACTCCAAATCGTGACCTGGTCGTTCAGGGAAACCGTGCTTGGAAGAGGGGTGGCCCGGGGAAGCCCCCAGAGGCGCCCAGAAGGAACCCAGGAGGCCTCCAGAAGGCCACATGAGGCCCTCAAAACTTTCGTGACGCCCCCAAGTAAGAGGCTTTCAAAGGAGGAGCCTCCGCGAAAAGGACTGAGGATGGGTGCGACTTCCCAAGGTAGGGCGAGAATGAGAAAGAGGGAGAGGAAACATGAGAGAAATGTCCGCCGGCCCCCTTGTGGGGCCACCAGGCTGTAGGACCAGGGTTTGCTGTTCCCTGCGCCGGTTCCAATTTCCAGTTTCCACTGTTACAATTCTGCTTCTTGTTGCTTACTGTTCCTTGTTTCAGACCGCGCGAGGGGGGGTAGCCGAAAACCGCCCTGGTTAGCACCTCCCGGGAGGGGTCTCAGAATTTCTGAGGGGGATCGAAATTAACACCCCTCACGCAGATCGGCGGGGTCAGGGTCCAAAAGCACGTGGGCTTTGCCACATGTCTGAAATTCGGTGGCACCCCTCACGCAGATCGGCGGGAACAGAGTCCCAAACCCAATGGAGTTTGCCACATTTCTGAAATTCAGCGGCACCTCTCATGCAGATAAGCAAGGCCAGGGTCGAAAGACACATGGGACTTGCCACATTTCTGAAATTCGGCGACGCCTCTCACGCAGATCGGCGGGGTCAGGGCCCAAAAACACATAGGATTTACAACATTTCTGAAATCCCACCAGCCCTCTGGGCGTCGGTGGTTTAGGGCGTTTTCTCTTCCACCCCTCCCTCTTTCCCTTCGGGGAGGGGTTTCCCCCTCCCCCTCCCCCCTCCCCGTGGCCCTGGACGGGGGGGTGCCGCGGGTAGTTAGAGCGTCCAAAACGGCCTCGGCGAGGAAGCCAAAATCATTGATTTCACTAGGGTTTTGGCCCCATGTTGGCCTCCTGGGGGGGGGGGGGGACGTAATTAAGGATCCCCCCTTCGTTAACCGATCTCCTCCAACATGGCCCCAAGAAGCGCCCAGGAGGCCCAAAGAGGTCCCAAGATGGCCCCAAGATGGCCTCAAGAGGCCCCCCAAAGGCCCCCAGGAGGCCACCAAGAAGACCCTAAGCGGCCCCAAGAGGCCTCCCCCGAGGCACCCAAGACCCCGAAGAGCCCCCCAGGATATCCAAGAGACCCCCAAGACGTCCCAAGAGGCCACCAAGAATCGCCCAAGAGATACCCCAAGAGGCTCCGAGAGGCATCCAAGAGACCTCTGGCCCTTGTGTTTGCCTTCCTCCTCCTCCTGTTCCTCCTTCCTGTTTCTACTCCTTTTCTTCCTCCTCCTCCTCCTCCTCCTCCTCCCCCTCCGCCTCCTCCTCATCCTATTCATCCTCCTTCTCCCCACTCCCTCATCCATCCATCCACCTCCTCCTTTGTCCTCCTCACTCCTTTGCACGGTTCGGCCGTCCTCCTCTTTGCTGCCGCAATTCCCTGATCACCTCAATTCGCCTGGACATCGTTTCTGGATGGGCTGGTGGGGATATTTTTGTTGGTCGCGGCCGCGGGACAAGGGTCAGGCGGTGAAGGCAACGTCCGGGCCACGGGCGAAGCTAATTGGCTAAAACAGGAGCGTCGGCCGGCCCCCTCAGACGGCAGCTGCTGGCTGGGCGATGCTGAACTGGCTGAATACTGCAAGCTCGGGCACGTGCACTGGACAAAATGACCAGAATTCAAATGGCCAACGCAGGGTTCGCGCAGGACCCGCGGACCTCAGTGGGCAGGTCACTGTGCAAGGTGAGGATGGGATGGCCACAGGGGTGAGTCGCCGATGTGGCGCCAGACTCCAAACGGACGACCTGCGCAAGCCATGCCGGCTGAGCAGCCGTGGACCGTGGTGCAGCGCACTGGGGGGCGGAAGGTGGGCCTGAAGAGCTGTGCCTGACGCTGAAGGCTGAACCACTCAGCACGCTGGCAGTCCCAATTAGACCACATCACAGTGTCGGGGGGTTACCGTGCGACTGTGACCCACCCAGCGCGCGCCGGCGCGGTGCGGCCACTGGGAGTGGGGGAGCCCGCTGGCGTGGTGAGCATCGCCGGCGAAGAGGTAGAGATGGAGTGCACTGGGGTGGAGGCATCGCGAGGCGAGCCGGACCCGATCAGAGGGTCTCCAAGAGCACGCGTTGAGCGATACCTCGCGGGGGCCGCAAAGCGGTGTGCCGGCGGGGGCTGCACAGTGAGGAGCAGGAGGCCGGTCCGGCCACGCCCGCCGCAGGCGCATGCCACAGGGGCCCCGAGCCCGCCACCGTGAGCCCGCCACCGTGAGCCCGCCACGTCTGCCAGAACGTCGGTGGCCCCCGCGGCCAGAGCGGGGGACGCCCATCTGGCTCCAGCAGTGGGAGGCGGGGGGGAAGCCGCCTCTCCCCTTGTTCAAGTCCTCTCACACTTGGGATGGGAGAAGTGGTTGGTCCAGGGGGTCGCAGCTGATCGCCGCTCAGGTCCGTGAAGATGGGTGCGCCCTTGAAAGCTGGTCCTCGGGGGTCGCAGCTGATCGCCGCTAGAGTCGATATTGCCAACTGCGACCTGGACAAGTCGATCCGCCGGCGCGTGCGGGCGGGGGGGTCCCGCGGCCGCCCCCCCGCCACCAGCGGATGGGTGGCTGTCGTCGTCGGACAGCAAAGTGGGCGAGCCCGGGACCTGTCTGCACTGCGGGCGGGGCCCCTGTCGTTTCAAGGGGGTGAAATGTCGGGAGCTGGGGGGGGGCCCAGCTGGGCCCGAAAAGAGGGGTCGGTCCACTTGTCCAGTGCGGGCTGTCTAGCTATGCTGCGCCGTGGGTGAGATGCAGGGCAACCTGCGCCCCAGCCGAGGTTGCCCCTAGGAGTTGCGGCCTGAGCCGGGCGCGGCGAAGTGAAACTGGCCCCTTTGGGACACGAAGAGCGGGCAGGGAGGGGCAGTATTCTTTGGCCAGGGGCGCCAGAGGTGCTGAGGCGGGTCAGTCCGGCACCGTCAGCCCTAGGTGTAGGAAACGCCCCTTGCCCACCAGCGGGCGCGCTTGTCCGTGCACTGGTCGCCCCCCCCGGGGGAGGACCGCTTGCCCTGTTCCTTCCAATCCGAGTCCGTCCATGGGGCTTCGTGCCGATCCCACGAGCTCCATTCCTGCCAGTCCTGCCGCTGGCTGGGGGTGGCTGTGCCGATGGCACCGGCCCAGCGGTCCTGCGTGGCCGCGGCAGCGGCCGCTCTGCCCTCCGCTGCCCATGGGGCGGGCCTGCTGTTGCTGTCGTAGTCGCGCTGAGCGTGTGCACGGGAATCGCGGCGCATGATTTTCATGAGCTGCTTGTCCCTGACTGCTGCCCAGTTGACGTTGAGCCCCAGCTCACTGTCCATCTTGCAAGCATCGTGCCCTGCGTCGCTCCAAGCCTCGAGGACTTCAGCGCACGTCTGGACCGTGTTCAGTTTGGGGGTGCTCTTCTGGCTTCCGCTGAGCTCCTGTCTCAGGGCAGCCCGCTTGACCCATGCGGCCCATGCGCCATTGAACGCTCCTCCCAGCGTCCTGTGTAAGCGTATAATATTGTCCTGCACTGGTTCATCACTTTCCACGTCTGCAGTTGCTCTGGTACACATGTACATGGGAACGCCTCCCATGGGGTCGTTCGGGTCTTCGCGGCGTGGCTGTGCGATCATGGCGTGTCTGCAGGGCGCCTCGTGGATCTCCGCTCGCGAGGGGTTGCCCTTGGGTGATTTGGCGGCACGTCCTTCACCTTCCTTATTGTCTTCCGACGCAGGCCAGTGGCGCCCCTTGCCCCTGGCCGCGCGGCTGAGGGCGCGGTCGTCCCTGGCACCCATGATATCCCAGGTTGAGCTGCTTGCCCTGTCTGGGCTGTCTCTCGCCCTCCTAACCTCCCGGGTGGCAGCTCGATCGACGGTCTGTGAGTACGGGGTCCAGGCATTGGGCCTAGTGGGCGTGTTCTTAAAGACGTTTAGGGGGTCAGAGGGGTCCTCCTCCTCGCCTTCGTCCGCAACTGGTGTCGGGCTAACCGCCGGGCTCGTGTCTTCGGCCGTGTCTGACCCGCTTTTCGCGTCCTCGTCCCAGTCGGGGGCCCCCGGTTCGCCCTCGGTTTTGCCTGTCTGGTTGGAGGGGCCTAGTCTTTCCGCAGGAGGATCGCTGGCCCCGTCGGCTCCTGGGGCGTGGGGGTCTGCTCTGGAGGGGCGGCCTGGAGCAGCATCCGGCTCTGGGCCGTGGCTGTCTGCTGGGGGGGTGTCTGCAGCCTCGCCTGTTCTGTTCAGCCAGGTTGCCGCTGGAGATTCGGCTGCTGTTGCGGAGTCCGTGCCTGCCTTGAGCGGGTCTCGGTTGGCGAGCACATTGATGGTTCCGTCGGCGAGGGCAGCGGGGTCCATCCCCATGAGGTGTGTCAATCGGGTGCTGAGCCGCTGGCGGAGGGGGCACTGGCCTCGCTGTTCAGCTAGGTCGGCAGCGTACCTGCACCACATGGCCTCATACATCCCGTTGGCTCTCGTTAGGTGGTAAACCACTCGGGCCGCCGCGGCCCGCTGGCCGCCCCATGGGACGCTGGGGGGGTGGCACTTGTTGGGGATCGTATCTCCGTAGATCTTGACCAGGAACTGGCGAAGACGCCCTGGGGGCCACGACCCTTCATCGGTCTAACCGCCTGTTATCCCATCGCCGCATTGCGCCACGTACTCCGCCCATTGCTCGTAAATGGTGGGGTTCCACTCTAGCAGGTACTTGACCAAGGAGCGCATGGCACTGACGGATTCCTTCCCTGTGATCCTGGATGCGGAGTAGGTTGGTAGGGCGGGCCCCTCTGGCGGGGAGAAGTCGGGGAACGAGGATTTGATGTCCCGTGCGGCGTTTCCTGACCCGTTGCTCTCCCCGACTGTGCTGTCGTGGTCAGCGCTGATGGGGGGGGGTCGGCTCTCCGTCTGCGGCTAGTTGCCGTGTGTGCGTATCCTTGGCGGCAACATTGACACAGGCCGGGGTGAGGTAGACGCTGATCTCGTGGCTCTCCGTCTGCGCTTCTGCTGCCGCTGCCCGCTTGGCTGGCGCCGTGGGGCATGCGCTGGAGGGGTGCTGGTCCAGTATGCGGTCGAGCGTGCCTGGGGCCACGTTCCACATGTGGATGAGGCACCGTCTGCAGGCCCAGCCTGCGTTCCACTGCTGTTGGGTCCATAGGGTGGGCATGGGGTCCCAGGGCGGTAGCCCTGTCTCGGCGTTGGCGGGTGCCTCGGGTTCTGGGCTCCACAGAAAGCAGCCTAGTGCTGGGCTGGTTACCGACCACTCTAGCAGGGGCGACCCTGCTGGCAGACATCTTCTTGTAACGTGCCTCGCCCAGCGTGCGCTTGTACGCCTGCAGACGCTGCAGGAGTGACCTCTTGTTGCCGCAGTCGTGCGCGGCGAGGGGGACCTCGATGCCTCTCTTGTCCAAGGACTTGACCCAGCACTGTTCTCAGAGCCCCTTGCAGCTCTTGCCTTGCAAGTACGCCTGGGGGCGGTTTTGTGCAAGGAATTCCTTGTGTCGTCGTCCTCCAAGGCGCCGGCTGTACCCCTGATCCCTGTTTTGGGACAGTCGTCTCTGTCGCAGTCGAACCAGCCGTCCTCCTGCCCGACACGGAACCTGTCATCGCACACCATTGGCGGGATAAATAATGTTCCGGGGGCCGGGGAAGCGGGGGAATCTTCGTCGAGCCGCCTCTTGGGCATGGCGATTCCTCTCCCGATATATTCTAGGTCTGCCATTGAGTCTGGGCATCCGAGCCCTTCCCACTGAGTTCATTGTGGAGAGCGCAGATGGAACACTTCCCCTTGCCCAGGGACCTGACCACAGCGGGTTTGACTAGCTCCTCTAGGACTCTCATGGGGGCCTCCAAGGGGAGCTTGCTATTCAGCATGCCGGCCCAGGTTGTTGGGCGCCCATGATCGGCTGCAACCTTGTGGTGGTGGGCATACGTGACGAGCGCGCTGATGTGCTTGATGGTGTCCTTGGTTTTCCCGTGCAGGGATGAGAGATCACTCAGCTGGAAACACCAGGCGCTCGCAAACCTGGTTCTGTACTCCTGGTGGACGCTCTGCCAGGGAAAGCAAATGCCAATGGCTGCTTCAATGATGTCCCCTGTGGCCTCTGGATGTGGGAAGGGCCAGAGTGTCGCCCGAGGCTCGCGAAGTTGGAGCATCATGACCACAAGGAGGACCCTGGGCGTGGGGGTGTCCTGGGGGTGACCGTCGCTGCTGAGTAGGGAGCGCCTGAGCTCTGAGTGGGCTTGGCCTGCGCGAAGAAGAGACTTAAGGTGCTGCGTCCCTGGGTGCGCGCGGCGTCGCCTGCGTCTCCCAGTCTCTTGGCTCCATGCCCTTGGGAGCTGGTGTAGGACGTCGGAGGGGGGGGGGGGGGGGGGGGGGGGGGGGGCAACGGCTGGCGCCCTTCGGGCGGTGGCTGACGCCCTTCGCGCTGGGCAGGGGGGGAAGCGACACTTCTGGAACCGCTGGGCGCATGTCGCCCCAGGGGGTGCCCAGCCCGAGGAACCGCACCAGGGCTGCCCACGTCAAGTTGTAGAGGAGGTTGTGGCGTCTATGCCCAGTTCAACGTCGAAGCAGAACCCTAGGTCGCTCCATGCCTTGCGGTCGAATAGGCTCGGCTGGCTTGGTGCGTCGGCTATGGGGCACTGGTGGGGGTGCAAGCCAGACACGGTGAACAAAAAGATCCCCATGGCGGGGTCCTCGGCAAGCCTCTGAGGGCTGGTGCGCATGGCGCCCCCCAGGCTGCTCCACGAGAACTTTGAGTCCAGCGGTGCTGCTATCCTGTCTGCGGAGCTCTTTTCCATTGAGGCTCGGGCTTTCACGATCGCGTTGTCCAGCCCTTGGATGACTTCGTCTCCTGCGTGTGAGGGGGGCTCGGGCCGCTCGGGGATCCAGGTGGTGAGGTCCCTGATGGGGTCGAATCCTTCGTCGGCCGTGAGTGTCCATCGACTGCCGCTGTTCTCCGGATGTGGGAAGCGCACCCACAACTTGGCGAACCGGCCGCGCTCAGAGAGCTCACGGAGGCGCGATCCCGTGGCCGTGGCGAACATCCCCCCGTCACCGATGATAACCACGTTGCGGGTGGCTCTGGTGATTGCCACGTTCACCCTGTTGGCGTTGTTCATGAAACCCCAGTCGTGCCAACAGTTGGACCTGGTTGTCAGGAACTTGACAAGGTCCGCTTCGCCGCCCTGGCTGGAGTCGAGATGGTGAGCTTGCCGCACGCAAGCTGTTCCTCCGCAGTGCGCCGTGCACCTGGGAACCGTAGGGGGGCGCCTGTGAGTCCTGAGTCTCTGAACGAAGGCGCTGGCGTAGTCACTTGTGTCGGTGGAGCGCTCCGGGGGGTGGGCTGTGGGCCCTTGCCCTGGGCCATGTCGTCTTTCCCTTTCCCTTTGCCATTGGCCTTGGTCTGTCTGAGGGCACCGCTGACGCTGCGCACGCTCCGGGGCCATCCGTTCTCGAGGATGGCGCACTGCAGGTGGTAGCCGACGACCGACCGCACTGTGGCCCCTCCCTCCATGGCGGGGAGGAGGGCTCGCATGATGTCTACCGTCTAGGCTGCCTCCAGCAGGTTGGCGCATCCTGCGCGTAGCTTCGATGTAACCTCCAGGGGGGGATTGTCGACCAGTAGGAACCGGTGCCGTTCCCCGGCGGGTTGCTTACCTGGGTCGAGGAATCTAACAATTCTGATCCATGTCATCGCTGGTGGCGCGGGCTGCCTTCGCTAGGTCTACGACCCTGCTTTTGCTCCAGGGCTTGAACTCCCGCCATGGTAGACCCTTGATCTGGGGCCTCTGCGTCAAAGGGTCGGCTAGGCCGGTCCGCACTGTGCTGTTGTAGAAGACCCAGTTTGGCCATGCCAGCAGAAGGGGGTGCATGCGGTGGCATAGGCTGAGCTGCGCCACGGCGGACTGGTCCTCCCCTAACGCCTGGTGTAGAAGGTCGAAGATGGAGAGGCAGAGCCCTTGATCTGCTGCCTTTGTGGAGATGACTGTGGGGGGGGAGCTGCTTGGGGGCGCCCGCCAGCACCAGGTGCCCCCCTGAGCGGATGACGCTGTCCAAGGGCATGGCGGCCATTAGCTCGTGCGCCTGTCCTGCCTCGTCCACGATGAGAAGGGCAACCGGGGCGGCCTTCTCTAGTGCTTCCGCAGATTCGTGCGTGGCAATGACAGTCTCCGCGTCTTCGAGCAGCTGGGTCCTGAAGGCGGGGAAATGATTCGAGGATGACCCACCTTCGTAGGGGGGTCTGCCGTTGGCCCTGGTTGTGTCCTCTGGGGGCGAGCCCTGCCAGCTCCTTGGCCGCTTTAAAATCTTTGGCGAGGCGCGCGCACTTGGTCGGGGCCCCCGAGACAGAGCCCAGTTTGTTGGCTTTGTGGGCGGCGAGTAGGGCCAGTGCCGGCTGGTCGGCGGCCGCGTTGGAGCCTGCTGCCAGGGCGACCGTCAGTCCGGGGAAGAGCGCGTGCGACCATGTATCCAGAGATGCGACTGATGAAATTGTCTTGCCTGTGCCAGGGGGCCGTGTACGATCGCCACGTGGTGCTGGGTGGAGGCTGCCAGGGCCCTTGCGGCGTCGCAGTTGAGACTGTGGCGCTTGGTTCCTTCCTCCAGGGACTTCTGCGCTGGCAGGTCCCTGGCGCGCTGGAACACCTGTCCAGCGGCCTCCTCCACCTCTGCGTCGGAGAAAGGGGGGGCGGCAGGATGCCCGGCGGGGTGAGCGGGTAACGCCGAGACGGCGCCCGGCGCAGGCAGGTCGGTGCAGGTGAAGCGGACTTCTAGGGCGGCTCTGACACGTGCAAGTAGGGCCTGCCCACACTGGGCTGCGTTGAGGACGCCGCTGGCCAAGGCCTTGTCCTTTTTGTCGGCCGCGCGGAAGGTGAGGAGGTAAGCGATGACGTCCAGGGGGGGCCCGATGAGGTCGCGGGGGGCCTGCTGCAGCGTGTAGATCTCGGTGATTGCAGTCGAGATGCGCCGAAACTGAAGCATGGAAAAGGGGCCCTGTCCAGCCTGTGCCACGATTGGCCCACGTAGGTGGGCCTGTCGATGATGTCGTCCGCGTGGAACTCCCCGAACTTGCGTTGTAAGCGACGATGCATTCGTTGCTGGGGTGCCGTGCGCCCGTTCTGAAACCCAGAGCCTGGCAGTCACTCGGGGGGATTGTGCCTCCGAGGTCCGGGGGCCATAGAGGCTTGACTGAAGCGACTTGGTCCACTGCTGGGCTGGTGAGGCTGAGGAGGAGTACGTTGGCGCCCCGTCCCGCGCCCTGGCCTTTGCGGAGAACTCTGAACACCGAAGGCCAATGTAGATGTAGTAGCACCTTGCCGTCCTGGGAGGGAAATGCGTTCCTCAGATTGTAGCGGTCGAGGGTGTCACATTCTGAATTCTGATTGATTGGGGTGACAGAAACCCCTAAGGCGCAGCTCTGCCTTCTCATGAAGCCCGTCCTGGACTTGATGGAGTTGTCCCAAACCGTCTCGGTCGACACCACGCACTCGGTCCAGGCCAACCTTTCGAGAGCACGCCCTCTTTGCCTCAGGTCCTGCGCCCAATGAGGTGGGAGGTGGACGGCCTCTGGGATTAGCCCCAGTGGCGCGTGCAGACGAGACTGGGCGATTCCACAGCTAGCGGGGATGGGGCACAGCTGCCTGGCGGCGTCGGCAGCAGCCACTGCCGGAGACTCCAGCGTCACTCTCCTCACCCCCTCCCGGGAGCGTGCCGCCGTAGCCGCGGCGCTCTTCTCCCTCGATTGCTTCCGCGCGAGATCTGTCGGCTGACTCCTGAGACGAAACCCTGCCGGAGGCGTTGGGTCTATCGTCCCCCGATGGGATGCCTGGACGTAGGGCGTGGGTGGCGGGCGGTGGCTTGGCCGGGGGTATCCCTGTCACTGGGCCCGTCGGACGGTCTCGGCCCACCCCTGGCCGTCCTTCCCCAAGACTCAGACCTCCTTAGCTGCAAGTAAGGGCGTGTCTCTGTGGAGTGGACGGTGCCAGTGGGGGTGGCGGTGTCGAAGGCGTCATCCCTGTAGGGGAAGTTGACGGGGGCGCGGTCCCAGTCATCTCGGAACGACCAACCGGGGAGGTGGGGCTGCCCTTGGACCTCCACCGGTACCGGCGTCTTCCACCCGTGCCATGAGTACCTCTTGATACTGCAGTCGTGGACGTGGTCGTGCTCCTTTCCGTTGGTCATGGCCCACGGGTTGCCCGCTGACATGAAATTCTAAGGGTCGGGCCACCCGTTGCCCCACTGCCTGTCGCCTCCGCGCCAGTGGTCCCGCAATAGCAGGTGCTCCTTGCCGTCGCACTGCTTCTGGCAGAGCTCACGCCACCAGCACCATTCGCCGTTGAAGTGTGCCCGACGCAGCCAGGGGCATTCGCGTGCGCGGAATGGGAAGAGGCCGCCTACTTGAACGGAGCCGTCTGCCCGGCATGCCTCGTGCGCTGGCCATCGGGCCAGCGGCCCTTGGTTGCATTTGTTCCTGGGCATCCTCGGGGGTCGCAGCTGATCGCCGCTAGAGTCCTTTGAAAGAACTGGAGGGGCGGGGGGGGGGGAGGGGTGGGGACAAGCTAGGTGCGCTCGCGTCATATCTGACGTCCTACCCCACCCTCCCATCCCTTACCATGGCGCTGATTTTCTCTATCCGCGGACGCGTGTCGTAGCGGACCTGTGGCTCCGCGCGCGCGTGCGTAGTGGGTGGTGCACGTGCGTGCGTGCGTGCGTGCGTGCGTGTGTGCGTGGTTGTGGTGGTGGTGGTGGTGGTGGTGGTGGTGCTCGTGCTGGTGGTGGTGCCGGTGCTGTGTGGTGGTTGTGGTGGTGGTGGTGGTGGTCGTGGTGGTGGTGGTGGTGGTGGTGGTGGTGGCGGTGGCGCGGCGCGGTGGTGGCGGGCGGATGGGCGCGCGAGAAAGAGGCCCGCGCTGGGGCGAGAACGCCATCCTGAACGACGGAGGCCAAACACCGATCCGGAAATGAAGCCCACGCTGCAGCGGGAACACGATTCGGAACGATTCGGGAGCAGTAAGTATTTATTACTATTATATATATATATATGTATGTATGTATATATATATATATATATATATATATATAAACACACACACACACACGCGGGAAGCGTTCGGCCCGAAAATGACGCCCGAACCTCAGCGAGAGTCGTTTCCCGGGATTTCCCGGGCATCCTGCGTGAAAAAAACAATACGCGGAGAATGCGCGGCCATCGCCCGGACGCCATCAGGGGAAGAGGGGGAGTATTTTCATATTGAGAAATTGTGAAGGGGGAAGGGGGGGGAAGGGGGGGGAGGGGAGGGGGGGAAGGGGGGGGGGGGGGGGGCGAGGGGGGATGGGGGAGGGGGGGGGGGGGAGGGGGGGAGGGGGTAGGTGGGGGGGGGAAGGGGGGGGAAGATGGGGGACGGGGGGGGGGGGGGGGGTGCGCACCGCTGCAGGGTGGGCCTCGGCGGGCGGGGCGATCGACCGATCAGAGACCCCGGGCGAGGGAAGGAGGGGAGAGGGGAGGCGGAGGGTCTTCCAGACGGAAAGCTGCGTCGGCACATGTCGTTGGACCGCAAAGGTCAATATCTTGACCGTGCACGGATGGGAAGTGAGCGGGGGGGGGGGGGGGGGGGGCGGGGGGGGGGGGGGGAGTACGTGCGTCTGCCCATTGTATGTGAATGCGGCGGACTGCGAGGCCGCCTGGGCTGAGTAGAGCATCCGCCCAGAATGCCCCAAGGGTGGCGAGGCGATCTGCAGCCTTGTTTAGGCGGCGCCTCACGGCCTGCCACGACAGTGCCCAGCCAATGTTCTCCGCCTGCGCGAGGGAATCCTCCATTTGCTGGGCCAGGTGTAGCCTCCGATGCCTGGCTGTGCCCGCTCCGTATCGGATGGCGGCTAAGTTGCCCCCGGCGATCCTGGCAGCCTGGAGGGGGCCGCTGAGGTGGGGAAGAAGGGCGAGTCCTGCGCGACAGCCGGCTACCTCGCCCATCTGTGCGCTGCTGCAACTGGGGAGTGCTACTATGGCAACCGCCATAATTTTGGGGGTACCTGTAGCCGGGTCGCGGTGCCACAGGATCGCGCCTGCGCCTGAGACCTTGGCGCTGCCTTCGATACTTCGGGCGCCGCCATCGAAAGTGACTTCGCATGTCCATTGGGTGCTGTCCGTGTCTGGGAAGGGGGGGCTTCGGGCGGTGACTTCGCCCCCAGGTTCAAGGTCGGCGTTCGCCGTCAGCGTTGTGGTGTGTGCGAGATATTCTTGGCAGTATGCTGACGTCCAATTCACTGTGGGGTTGTTGTCAGTTCTGGGGCAGGGGGGCCAGCCCTGGCCGGGCATCATCCACCCCGCGCGCATCTGGGTGGCTTGGATGACTGCAAGCTTGTACCCTGAGCGGTGGTGCCTGGTGACAACCGGGAGCCTGCGCGCCTCTCCTCCCGCGCGTCGCGCGTGGCGGGTCACGTGCGGCCTGGCCGCTCCGCAAATGGCCCTGCCGGGGGTGGCGCGCGGGTGGCGCGTGGGACAGGTGTCTTGCATGGTTGCCCGCGCGGCGGTCTCGTCTGGGCTGTCGCGCCTCGGGGGTTCGTCGCCGTCATTGGCGCCCTCGTCGCTGTCGCCTAGTTGGTCGGTGCCCGCGGCGACGACGCCTTGGAGGGCGAGCCTGGCCGCGTCGCTGGCCCCGAGGGGGGCGGCGGTGAGGTTAGCGCAGTATCTGAATGAAATCTGGTGAAGCAGCTTCACGCGGAGGGGCTGCAGGTCACCGCTGAGGGCGATAGCCCGAGCGAGGGACTCGGGATCGCCCGGGCCCCGCGCAGCGTGCCAGGCCAGGGCGGCCGCGGGGCGCCAGTGCCACACGTGCTCTGTCGATGCCTCCCCAAGCCCGCAAAGCGGGCATTGCCCGTAGGGGCCCGCTCTGGTGGGGGCCCGTAGGCTGCCCCGAGCGCGGGCGCAGGCCTCGGCGGGGCCCCGCAGGGTGACGGGCAAGGAGTCGGGATCAAGCAGCTGCCAGCGCAGTGGGGCGAGGCCCTTGACTTGTGCATCTCGCGCGCACCAGGCAGCGCCTTCGTCGCCAGGCCTGGCTGTGATCCAGACGCACATGGCGCGCGCGCCGCAGGGGCATTGGCGCGGGGGCCTCTCGATTTCACTTCTCCGCCTTGCAGAGCCTGGAAGGCCGTTGCATAGTATGCGGATGACATGGTGGGCCTCCGCGTAGGGCGCGCAGTGGCGCAGAAGGCCCCACTCTTCCCCGCTCGAGGGGTGCCATCTTCTGTTTCGGCTGGTTTCAGCGAGCCACTTGGTGAACGAGGGGCTGTGCATTTGCGCCCAGGCAGCGGCGTAGACTACCTTCCCAAGGTGCTCTCCTTCCAGTAGCTCGGGCCGCTCGCGGGCACGGTTGAGTGTTAGCGCCGCCTTGCGCCCTGTGATCATTCTGGGTTTGGGCCGAGCCGTGTCTGGTTGTCGTGCTGTTTCAGCGGCCCACTTCAGTAGCTTGTTCCACCGTATTCTGGCGCGCTCTCTGATTGGCGCTGGCCCCCAGAAGTCGCTCAGGGCGCGCGCTCTGGCGGAGACGGCCCGAACCGCGGCAACCGGGCATCTTGGGGCGCCCGGCACTTGGAAGCGCATGCCCAGCCCCGTCGGGATGCTGTCGGGAACCCAAGACGCCGCGGCAAGCCAAAATGCGGTCCTGAGCTGCGCACGTAGAGCGCGCTCTCGCATGACGTCAGGGGTGGAGTAGTGGGCAGCATAGGGGGCATGGGAGACCAGGTGAGAGTTCCAGGCCGCTGCGGTGCGGGTGGGTGACATGTCGGCCAGATGTAGGGCCATGGCCCTGCCCCTCATCTTGGGGAAGGGGCGCTCCCAAGTTCCTTGTGAGGGCGTCGTCTTGCCCTTTGGTGAGCCCCTCCCCATCGGGGGGGCTGTTCACCTTCCGCTGCGCGCGAGACCACCGCGGCGCCGAGGCACGGCCACTGGCCCCGCGCTGAGGAGCTCCCGAAGGGGGTGTATTCCATGAGGTTACGCAACCACTCGTGACGTCCTGCGGGTACGATGGCAATCTTGAAGGCGCAGTTGCGCTGGCGCTGGAAGGGGGCGCATAAGTCGATGGAACGTTGCCCCACGCTTCCCTCGAGGACGGCCAGGATCAGTTCGCCCGGGGGCCCGGTGATCAGGACGCAGCCCCCGTCTTGCTCGTAGTGTACTTGGGCCTCCTCAAGAGCCGCCCTGAGGACCTCTGAGTCGAGCGACCTGATCCCTCTGCATCGATGCGCCTCCACCAGGAGCCCGGCAGCGTGCGCAGCCCAGGGAAGGGCGATGGCGGCGCGCAGCGTCTGCTTCGTGGTGATAAGCAACGCGGCTAGGGCATCGACGTTTGCGGGGTCGTCGTCAGCGGTGATGCTCGAAATGGCAGAGATAAGGGGGTCGTATCCCATGCACCATAGCAGCGGGGAAGCCGCGCCTCCCATTCCAACGGATCGGAGGAGGCGCCGTTCGGGCCCCTTGTACTGCCCTTTGCAGGTTTGCACTCTGCGATCTCCGACAAGTGAGTTCAGTGCGTGTAGGAGCCAGGGGGGCAGCCTCCATTTGCGGAGGAGGCTCCCGTCCACTGTAGGGAGATCCTCTCGAAAGCTTTGTTCTGGTCGCAGAAGATTACAGCTGTGCTCGGGGCCTCCCCGACACGGGTGGCAGCCATTTCGATGAATCTTCCAGCGGCGTCAGTGTGTCTGCCAAGCAATGCCTGCCAGGCAGGTCCCGGTTCTGCGGGGGGTTTGGGGGCTGACCCCAGGTGTCGGGTGACCTTGGTGATGTTGGGACCACATTGCCCTCCTCTTTTGGCAACCTGATTCAGGCCCAAGAGGGGTTCCACTGCCGGGCCCATCAGATCGGCCAGGGAGGCCCCATAAAGCTGTCGGAGGCATGTCGGCAGCTGGAACGACCTCATGTCGTTGAGATTCTCTGTTCTGGCCTTCTTGCCAATCCACGCCAGTAGGTCAACTGACAGCACGGCGTCCGGGAAGATGAGATTGAGTTCCGCCGCGTGCCAGGCCTGCGCTATGAGGCAGGCGACGAACCTGGCCCCGGGGTGGTGGGCTTCGTAGGGTTCCCCGTCCACCCCAGGGGCGCTTCCGCTGGGGGTGAGGACGATGGAAGCCAGCCTGCTCCACCTGGGCTGGGGCCTGCTGGGGGCGGCTATGCCGGGGTGCTGGTAGAAGTGCAGGTCGAGGAGGCGCGTGGCGGAGCCTGGTAGGGGGGGGCGCCGCGTGCCAAATCTTACTGCGACTGTCCCACAGGACGCGGTCGACCTGTTCAGGTCTGTCGTGCCGAAAGCCTGAGGTGCCACGGACTCCCGGGGTGGCGTGGGTCTTCTTAAGATTGTAAATTTCCCTTCCGGTTCTGTAGTGGGCGGCCAGGGGGGTACGTTCCGCGCCTGGACCCCTCTGAGCAGGGGTCAGCCTGGCTGCCCTCCTCTGGGTTGTCTCTGCGCACCACCTCCTGAGCCAGACGAAGGCTGCTTCGGGGGCAAGCTCTCGCCCGCCCCACCCATGCTCGAGCAGCCACGCAGCCAGGGCACCCACCGGCCGTGTCGGCCCGCTCCTCTGGACGGCGGCCGTCAGGAGGAGGCCCGGAGAGGCCCGTGTTTCTTTCTTCTTCGATGTCCTCCACGAGTCCTGCAGGGCGGCGGATAACGCGTGCCTCCCGAATCGCATGAGGGCTGGCAGGACGGGGGGGAATGGGTCCTGCGACGTCGTCCAGGGGCTGGGGGGGGGGTTGTGCGGAGGGGCGTCTTTCCCAAACCAAACGGGTCTTCCCAAAACAAACTTGAGCTTGGGTGACGTAGGCTTTGGTTTGGGAAGACCCGATGTGGTTTGGGAAGACCCGGTTCGTTTGGGAAGACCCGGATGTTGGTTTGGGAAGACCCGGTTGGTTTGGGAAGATCCGGTTGGTTTGGGAAGACTCGGGCGCGTGGTTTGGGAAACCCTGGTTGGTTTGGGAAGACCCGGTTCGTTTGGGAAGACCCGGGGAGTTGGTTCGGGAAGACCCGGTTGGTGTGGGACGACCCGGAGGTTGGTTTGGGAAGGCCTGGTTGGTTTGGGAAAAACCGGTGTGGTTTGGGAAGACCCGGTTGGTTTGGGAAGACCCGGTTGGTTCGGGAAGACCCGGAGGTTGGTTTGGGAAGACCCAGAGGTTGGTTTGGGAAGACCCGTTTGGTTTGGGAAGACCCGGGGAATTGGTTTGGGAAGACCCGGAAGTTGGTTCGGGAAGACCCAGATGTTGGTTTGGGAAGACCCGGTTGGTTTGGGAAGACCCGTTTGGTTTGGGAAGACCCGGGGAGTTGGTGTGGGAAGACCCGGTTGGTTTGGGAAGACCCGGACGTTGTGGTTTGGGAAGACCCGGTTTGTTAGGGAAGGCCTGTGTGAGGTTTGGGAAGGCCCGGAGCTGTGGTTTGGGAAGGCGCGCTTGGTTTGGGAAGACCTGGCAGTTCGGTTTGCGAAGACCCTGTTGGTTTGGGAAAACCCGAGTTTAGTTTGGGAAGACCCGTGCCTCGTGGTTCGGGAAGGCCCAGTCGGTTTGGGAAGGCCCGCTTTGTTTGGGAAGACCTCGCCGTTGTGGTTTGGGAAGGCCCGTTTGGTTGGGATGACCTGGTTGGGTATAGGAAAGACCCGGGGTCGTGGTTCGAAATGACCTGGGGGTGTGGGAATACGTCGGCACTTGGTTCAGGCAGACCCGCTTGGGCAGGGAAGAGGAGGGGGAGGAGGAGGAGGAGAAGGAGGACATGCAGGAGGATGGAGAGGAGGACGAGGAAGAGGAAGGAGGATGGAGAGGAGAAGGAGGAGGAGGACGAGGAGGATGGAGAGGAGGAGGAGGAGGACGAGGAGGAGAAGGAGGACGAGGAAAAGGAGGAGGAGGAGGAAGAGGAAGAAGGAGAAGAGGAGAAGGGGGAGGAGGACGAGGAGGAGGCCTCTTCGCCGACCCCATCTAGGAGCCCTGGAGCCCTGGAGCCTGGACCTCGGCAAGCGGCGGATGGGGATGCACTGCAGTCGGTCCCGCCAGGGGCCCGGATATGTCCACAGTCGCTCCTCCCCCTGGGGGTATGGGAAGCGCGGTCAGGAACGGAACGCTTGCCTGGCGAGCGACTCTGAACATGACGGGTTTGACTACGATTGAGTGCGAGTGTGTGTCTGTCTGCGCGCGATGAGTTTGCGCACGAGTGAGTCTGAGTGTGAGCGGGTCTGAGCGTGAGTCCATCCGCGAGTCGGTCTGAGTACGAGCGGGTCCAGTGTGAGGGTGAATGAGTCTGCGTGTGGATGGGTGAGCAGCAGGGACCCCAAGGAGGAGCGGGGCGGGGCGGGGCGGGGCGGGCGGGCGGACCCTAACAGGCGGGTCGGGTCGGGTCGGGCGGGCGGGCCCTAACGGGCGGGTCGGGTCGGGCGGGCGGGACATTCAAGTATGGTGCATGATCGAGCCCACGCGCGAGAACCCTAACGGGCGGGTCGGGTCGGGCCAGGCAGGTGGCTAACGGGCGGGTCGGGTCGGGTCGGGCGGGCGGGCCCTAACGGGCGGGTCGGGTCGGGCGGGCGGGACATTAAAGTGCGGTGCGTGATCGAACCCACACGCGAGAACCCTAACGGGCGGGTCGGGTCGGGTCGGGTCGGGCGGACCCTCGGGTCGGGTCGGGTCGGGCGGGCGGACCCTAACGGGCGGGTCGGGTCGGGCGGGCGGGGCATAAAAGTATGGTGCATGATCGAGCCCACACGCGGAAAACCTAACGGGCGTGTCGGGCCGGGCCGGGTCGGGCGGGCGGACCCTAACGGGCGGGTCGGGTCGGGTCGGCGGGCGGGCCCTACGGGCGGGTCGCGTCGGGCGGGCGGGATGTTGAAGTGCAGTGCGTGATCGAGCCCACACGCGAGAAACCTAGCGGGCGGGTCGGGTCGGATCGGGCGGGCGGACCCTAGCGGGCGGTTCGGGTCGGGTCGGGCGGGCGGGCCCTGACGGGCGGGTCGGGTCGGGCTGGCAGGACATTAAAGTGTGGTGCGTGATCGAGCCCACGCGCGAGAACCCTAACGGGCGGGTCGGGGCGGGCGGGCGGACCCTAACGGTCGAGTCGGGTCGGACGTGTGGGACATTAAAGTATGGTGCATGATCGACCCCACACGCGAGAACCCTAACGGGCGGGTCGGGTCGGGCGGGCGGGCCCTAGCGGGCGGGTCGGGTCGGTTCGGGCGGGCGGACCCTAACGGGCGGGGGTCGGGCGGGCGGGACATTAAAGTATGGTGCATGATCGACCCCACACGCGGGAACCCTAACGGGCGGGCCGGGTCGGGCGGGCGGACCCTTGTGGCAGCAGCAAGCGCAGTAAATGTTTTTCCCTTGAGCCAACAAGAGTACGCGTGAGATCATGACACGCACACTATATGCAAAACCTGAGACACAAATTATGCTCACCTGTTTCACAGGTAAGACTTTCTCCCAGGTTTTGCAGCCCCGAAGCGCTAGGCCCCTGTGGCCTGCGCCTTTCGCAGTACGTCTCCTGAGACGACTGCGCAACCCTCTTAAAGGAAAAGGAAAGCAGGAAAAGCATCCTGACACTCCAGCAACAGACTTACTGAAACATGGCATTGGAGGACAAAGCAGAGGTGGAGAGAGAGAAGGAGGAGGGGGAGGGACCACCACCACCACCAACCTCCTGGACCAGGTCTTGGAACTCCTGCCACGTCACCAGCTGCTGGCCCTCTAGAGTCTTCCTGGAGGCGGCCTGGGTCCGGCTCTTGAGTCCTGGCGTCGTGCGTCGTCGCTCTACCTCCTCGGATTCGTCGACGAGGATCAGCTTCCCGCTGATCATGAGGTCGAACAGTGCTGCGTTGCCCTTGGTGATGTCGTCCTTCGTCAGGGCGTCGACTGGCATTCGGCCATGGGGAATCCAGCGGATTTTCCCCTTCGCCTCCTCCAGGGCAACACATATGATGGCCATGTCGATGGCCGTCCTCCTATCCCGGGCGCTGGCGTTGCCTTCCTTCATCATGGTGTCGTAGATGCTCTTGGCGTCTACCACGTGGACCTGACGCTCACGAGAGCCTAGACGACAGTCGCTCCGGAGCATGGTCGTGAAGGGCCCGGAGCCACGACGGTGGTCCTGCACGTTGACATCCTGGAAGACCACGTCCCGGTACAGGATCTGCAGGAACTCGACTTCAGCGACAGCAGCACTGAGAGCCTGAGTCTCGCCAGCGAGAGTCGACGGCACCTTCCGGCGAAGCTTAGAGCTTCTCCAGGACAGCATCGAAGCCTTGACGGCTTGATTGCTGAGGACGTCGGCGTCGGCAGCAAGCGCCATCCAGGCCCCCTGCGTCGGGTCGTCGGGCAGGCCCTTGTCGTCCAGCATGTCTTCTTTGGCGCCCACGCCGCTGGCGTCCGAGAAGGAGACAAAGGCCATCCTTTCCGGATCCAGTCTCCACACCGTCAGTCCTCGAGAGGCGGTGGATCGGAGGTGGCGGACGAGACGGTTGGCCAACGACACGTCTCCGGTAGTCGGTGCCTTTAGCCTGCTGGCGAGGATCGAGGCCACTCCTGCTGCCTCGGGTCTGGTCTCTCGTCCTACCCAGTTGAATTTGTATACCAGTGATCGGAGGGCCTTGAACTCGGAGTGTTCGAGAGGGGAGTCTTTGCGGGCCAGGCGGCCTCGGGCCATAGATATGGGCTTGACTTCTTCTAGAATGTACTTCTCTTGGTCCAGCACAGCACGGCTTGGACCAATCGTCACCCTCCGGCCGGCAAAGTCGACCGGGCCCTCGTGACAGTTCCTGTACTTGCCGAACTTGAATCGGGATTCCAGCGTCTGTCGTAGCCAGCTCCTAGTCGTAGAGTCAGCGCTGGCGATGAAGAAATCATCGACCTCAAGAAGAACCATGTTCAGGATCTGGCCCCGGGAACCGTACCGCACCCACCAGCAGGGTTCGAGGAGGCTCTTGATGAACCCGTGCTGCTGGAGGAACTTGATCACCGTGCGTCTCCAGGCGACTGGGGCGTCGTCCAGGCCGTAGACGTTGACCCGCAGTAGAATCAGTGATCCCTTTGCCAGCTCTATGCCCTCGCACGGTTCGACGTAGATGTCCCCCTGCGACCGTGTCATGGGGTCGGACTGGCAGAAGGCGTTTTTGACGTCAGCGATGTCCGCCAGCATGCCCAAATTCATGAGCACCTGGACGAACAACATGATGCTGGTCGTCTGGGGAGTCGGGGCATAGACCTGGAGAGATCCTGAGTCTGGGTCACGGTGTCCGTGAACGCACCAGCGGGATTTGGCCGAGGGCTCCGATCCGGCGCCCTCCATGGGCTTCCAGCGCCGGACCATCCGACTCGAGATAATCCGCTCCGGTTGGGCCTTCCGCACGGCTTCCGCCTTGGAGGGAGGTATGACCTCCACCGCTCCGGTGGCCATCATCGCCTCCCATTCTTTCTGGTCGGCAGCTCGAAACTTCTGTCGTTCATCGGGCGTAAGCTGCTTGAGGCTGACCTCGCCTCCACGGCTGGCAGCGAAAGAGCCGCTCCCCGGGGCAATCAGTCCAGTCCAGTCGTCGCTGTGGCTACCCAAGACCTGGCTGGCCAGGACCGCCTGGACCCCCTGGGTACCACCACCACCACCACTGGGGAGGAGGAGGAACTCTTCCCTTTCCTGCTCCACTCCTGCCAGTCCCTCCTGCCGGTCGCGAGGCGACCGGCTCCGGCCTCGGACGCGGCCCGTCTCGAAGTCCTGGATGATGTCCGAAACTGGCCTCCTACCCTCGGCCCGAGAGATTGCCGGGCGCCCCTCCCCTTCTTCGCCGCCCGGGGAGGGAGGATGAGCAAGGGCGGAGGACGGAGCCGGCGGAGCGGGAGCAGAGGCCGGAGGTGGGAGACCCGGAGGAGGAGGGAGAGGAGGGCCCTGAATCTCCGTCGAGGAGTCGGGCTCTCTTGACCTCGGGTGGGCTGCTCGCAGCCCTCGATCTTTGGATGCACAAGGGCACGTCCTCTGGCTGCCTCGGCCTCGTTCTGGGAGTGGGACGGCTCGCCTCCGGAGGAGCACGAGGAGGAGGAGGAGAGGCGGGGGAGCCTTCTAGCTCAGCCTCACCCCCGACAGGTCCCGTCTCAGAATCGGGATCCGTCACTTGCCTGGAGCCTCCGCCTGATGGTCCAAGATCCTCCCCGGACCCCTCCGCGATGGAGGGAAGCCTGGTCCGCTCGCTGCCGGCTTGAGCGTCCACCGACCCCGCCTCCGAGGGGGGCCTCGGTCTTCCCAGGGCCTGTGACACGGACTCCCTTGGGTTGGGCGGAGGCCCAAAGGTCAACGGAGGAGAGGGAGGAGACGGCGCTCCGACACTCTCGGGATCCTGAGCCGACGGAGGGACGGGTCCGGAGGTGCTCGGCACCTGGGGCCCTGGGTCGACGCCGGGCCTGGCTGGTTCGTCCCAAGCCTCATCAGGAGGTGGTCCCTCCCGCTGTACGTCCACAGCGGCCGCTCTCTGGGTATGTACCTGGGCCAGGAGCTCCTGCCACTGTGGACTCTGGGCCAGCTGAAGACCGCACTCCTCCTCGGGACTCGCAAGCCTGACTTGCTCGACAGAGCATTTCCAGAGCCTAGCCCGAACAGCCACCCAGACCGTTCCCCTTTCGCACAGCACGACCACCCCGGGACCGGTCCAGCAGGCTCTCCTACGCCCCAGGGCGTCCGCCCTTGACGACGTCCTGCTGAGATTTCGCCACACGAACACCCACTGGCCTGGAGTGAACTCCTTGAACGCGGGTCCCCGGGCCCTCGAGGCACGGCTTATCTTCTCCCGAGCCGTGGTCTCCATGGCCAGTCTGCGGGCCACGGCTCGGACCTCCTGGGCTCGCGCAAACTCGGCCCCTGCTGAGTCTTGCTCAGAAGCCGGACAGGTGATGTCGTGCCATCCTGGGAGACCGCGAGCGTCGTCGGACAGAAGCTCGTGAGGCATGCGGGGGTTGCGGCCAAAGACTAACTGCTGAAGGGAGAACCCTCCCCGGCGCCAAAAACAGTTTTTATGGGCGACAAGCTCGTGGGTCAGATCATCAAGCTCCTCGACGCTGCTGGGGAGGGACACTCCGGCGTCGATTTCGGCCTTCAGGCGGTCCTTGACCCAGGCACCGTGGCGTTCAACCCTTCCGTTCTGCCACGGACTGTCGGCATCGCACACGTGATGGCAGACGCCCCACTGTTCAAGGCCTCGAGCGAATCGCTCTCCAAACTCCGCCCCCCCCATCGGATATCAGAAAGTCGGGAGCCCCGAAGGGCCTGACCCAGCTCGTGGAGAAAGCCCTCCACACGGTGACCGCCCTGGCGTCAGTCAGGCGGGCACAGACTTGCAAGATAGAGCCGTGGTCGACTATATTCATAAACGGATAGGTCGTTCCAAGAAACTCCAGGTAGAACAGATCGATCCCCACAATGTGGTTGAACCTGAAAGTCCTGGGCATGGCGACCTTCCGGTGGTTGCTCGAGCGCTGCCGTTCCTCACATTCGGAGCACCGAAACTTACATCGAGCCCACCGCACTAAGTGTCTTTTAACCCCCCCAGCCCTTAACACGCGACAGAACTTCCGGGAGTCCGGATGACCCATATTCACGTGCAATTTGAAAATGAGCCGCTTCTCTTCCTCGCTGGGATCGGGGTCGCTTGGCACTTCGGCCTTGCGCCGGTCGACTCGGGTCTCTGGCTCATCTCCGCTGCTCTCGGAACCTTCCGCCTCGGCTTCCTGCTCTTGGCCCGGAGGCTCGCTTCCGTCGTCTGCCGCCGGGAAAGCCTCGGAGAGCTCGGCCCACGTGGGTCGGGCTCGAGCTGAGGCGCCACTCCACTGGTCTGTCACCGCTCGGGCAATCCTCTTGACAAACTTGGGGGTGTACTTGGCAGCCCTTGAGGTCTGCTGGCTACCTTCTAACACCGCGTGGCTGTGTCCCCCCACGCAGAGGTGTCCCGAGAGCTCCCGAATGATGCCCGGGTGATTCGTGAGGATCCCCGTTGGCTTTTTGTTCAGACCCCTCGCGTCGACCTGGAGGCCGAACTGACACATGTCTATCCTAACCCTCTGAACCCCCGGGAGAGAAGCCACGTAGGACACGACATGGGAAGCCCAAGAGCTAGCGAACAGGGGGTGCTCAAAAGCGAAGTACCGGTCCTTAGCATGTCTCTGAGCAGCGATCTCCATGCACAAGATCAGGTCTCTCAGACCGCAGCGGACCTCCTGTTGCCAATCGCTCGGATCTCTCCGGTTCTTATTCAGACGATTGATCGCTGAGAAAACCTTGCGCTCGGAGCTAAGCCAGACGACCTCAGGGTCCTCGATCTCAATCTGTCGCCAGAGAGCCTGCACATGGTGCCTATTAGAGGAGTCCCAGCCCGTGAGGAGGTCCTTGCTGGGGTCCTTGCCGAGGGGCCCTCCTAATCTCCCGACTTCTGGGGCAATGCGAGGGGGAGAGAAGACTTCGAGGAAAGCGGTCTTGGCTCGAGACCGGCTAGTGTAGCACCCGTCAGCTGCTTCCTCGCCGAGAAACGCTTGCACTGAGATCCCTAGGCTTGATGTGGCCTGTCGCTCCAGGGCCTTCGACACTTGTCCTGGACAGGCCACCTCGTGATCATCGTTGGTGACATCTCCGTCCAGGTAAAAGGATTCGGGCGCCCCCGGACTAGCAACACTCCGAGGTTTCTCGGCCGAGACTCCCGGACTGCCCGCGGCGAACGTCGGGAAGCAGAAGGTGGGGCGGCCCTGGGGGAGGGGGCCCAAAGAGGAGCTCTGGAGGGAGAAGGAGAGCCCTTGTCCATGCGCCTCGTGATCATGACAGGCGCAGTCGCTGGAAAAATCTGCTGCCAACTGCAGCGCCAGAGCTGGGGCCTCTTGGGCCCTCGATCGTGTATGCGAGCCTCGCATTGGCTCACTCAGATGAGGTCCTTCTCCGTGTACGTGCCCGTGGTCGTCGTAGTCTGCGTGGTCCACGGGTCTCCGCTGCTGCTCTGGGCTCCGCCTCCGCCCTGAGCGCCGGAGCTCATGTTCGGCGTCACGTGCCAGTCCTGCGGGGCGTCGAGGTCGAAGTGCTGAGGTCCCGTACTGCTCGCTGCTGCAGCCGAGGCCCCCTGCCGCAGATGCCGGTTCTGGTTCTCGACCAGGCCCTGCACGGCGGTGCCGATGGACACCATCATCATCACCATCTGGTTGGTGGCCT
This sequence comes from Prorocentrum cordatum, assembly GCA_963575745.1. Classification (NCBI taxonomy): domain Eukaryota; class Dinophyceae; order Prorocentrales; family Prorocentraceae; genus Prorocentrum; species Prorocentrum cordatum. Next base: position 459,652 of record CAUYUJ010020337.1, read on the forward strand.
GCTCGATGTTCCCGGTGCGGGACACCAGGTTGTCCAGCGTGGTCTGGATGAAGTCGAGGTTCTCTCCGAATGACTCCATGGATCCCAGCACCCTCTGTATCGTGATCAGGGCCTGGTGGATCTGGAGGAGGCCCTCCTCCACCTGGCTCGGATGACTCTGCACGCTCTGAGCCACCTGGATCATCTGGTTGAGCGTCTCCTGCACGTTGCCGAGGGCCCTCAGACCCTCCGGAATGTTGTGCAGCTGCCACTGCAACGCCTGCAGGTAGCTCGCGAGCTGGTTGATCATGGTGAGAGCTGCCGCCCCCTGCTGGAAGCCGTCCGCCTCCTGAAGGATATCCACCGCCCTCTGGGCCGACCTGGCCGCCGCACGGGCTGCCTGAGCAGCCGACTCCGGACGATCGTCTGGTCCTCCAGGTCCCTGTCCGGCTGCGCCTGCAGCTCCCCTCGGTATCCAAGCGATTCTGGTACCGCATGCTCGACACTTGGAACCGCTTCCCCACTGGTTCCCGTAGTATTGGACCTGATCGGCTGGATGGGGGCACTCTGCAGCTGGAGTCGAGCGATCGTTCGAAGGCGGTGCCGCCTGTTGGCCCCCGATCGGAATGGGAGCTGGACCGCCCTGCTGAGGGGGAAGCCTGCCCGTCCGCGGGAATGGCTTCGGGAGCGGCGACAAGGGCAGTGGCGGCGGTGCTGGCTTCGTCAGCACGGGCGCCGGCTTCACGGGAATGGTCGGTGCACCCGCGGCCTGAGGAGGCACCTGTGTGGCCGCTGGGGGCCCCTGCGGCCCGCTGCTCGCTGAAGGCTGCTGCTGCTGTGGGGTAGTCGTTGTTCCCGGCTGGGGCTGCGCCCGACCCTGACCTGCCACCACCTCGGGTGGGGGATAAGGCGGCGGTGGCGGCTGGTACCCGAGCCCCTGGGGAGCGAGGCTCACCGGCGCTGGCTGGGGTGGCAGCTGTCCCGCTGCCTCCTGATTCGGAATCGGTACCGCCTGAGCCGCTGCTTGCTGATCCTGCTGAGCGAAGCCCTGCTCGCCTGCCACGTCGGTGTCGGAGTCCGTCTGTACCAGTGGGCTCTGCTCTCCACCGTCGCCGCCAACGCCCGCCAAGTACTGCTGGTGGAGCTCCTGCAGCGCCCGCTGAGTCGCGTGGTAGGCACCTGGGAGCTGACGAGGAGCTGGAGAGGGCGCCGCGGCCGCCCCGGTGAGGAAAAGGAACCAAGCCCAGAGCCTCTGGGCCATTGCTGGATGCCGACTGGGACTCTGATTGATCGGTGATCGAGTTGACGAAGTCTGACTGATGGCTCGAGCCAAGATGGGCTACGGACTCGCTGTCTGCCGGAGGTGCCCCGGATCGTCGGGACTGGGTCCTTGTCGCAGCCCTTGCTGGCCATGTCGCCTTAGTTGCCCCAATGGATCTGACGCTAAGCCCCCGAGACGCTAGCTGAGCCCTAGACTGGGAGAGCCCGAAGGGCTCGCACTTGATCCCCATCCGGTGCATGGCCACCATGAGGCCGATCCCCACGACAAAGGCACTGATCCCCGAGACAACCCTCTCGTAGGCCCTCTCGAGGCTCATCATCCGGGCGCCCATTGTCACGAACGGGATGACGGCAAGAGTGATGATGACCAGGATGATGTAAGCCCTCAGGACTCCCGACTCGAGCATCTCTGGCGCGTCGCCAGCGTTCAACTGAAACGAATTCTGTGAAAGAAAAGGGTACTTTCGCAGCGCAGACTCCGGCACGCCCAGCGGCATCTCGAGCGCCTGTACAATCGTGGCCATCCGGTGGATTGAGCCCAGACGTGTCAGCTGGATGTCCGTCTCTAGGGTGGCGGAGGTCATCTTGTTCTGGGGCAGGTCGATGACGCAGCCCAGAAACTCCAGAAGGTTGACCGACAAAATGTGCGGCACCTCTTCCAGCAGCACCGTCGTCTCGATGATGCCGAGCACTCCTCCCATGCACAGCGGGAAGAGAACCGAGGTCACCACCTTCGCGGCACCTCCCACGCCATGAGCAGCGCGGGGCCGCTGATGCTGTCGAGGAATCAGCTCGTACTTCATGCCGACGGCAGCGAGAGCCCTTGACTCCCGGTTCAGCGCCGCGAGCCCGACCAGGTCTGAACCCGCTCCTGGGTCCACCAGCCCCTGGGTCGCCCTGGCCACGAGGTACACGCAGCTGTTGTCCAGCAGCTCCTGGCCGACCTCCTTCCAGTCCTGCAGGGTCTCTGGGGTCACCGCCCACGAGCCTGCTGGGTCTGGCGCGACACCGTCGAACGTGTACGCGGCCAGGCCCCGCTTCTTGAACTTGGGGTCGTCCTTGTTGGGGCACTCGCGGTGCCAGTGCCCCTTCTCCTTACATATCCCGCACCGGGTGATCTTCATCAGCTGCTCGGGAGAGAGCCTGGGGCGGCGCCCCTTGCCACGGCCTTTGCCGCGGTCAGGCCGCCCGCGGCCGCCGCCCCCCGGTCGCGGGGGAGGTGGGTGCCCCGGTCCAGTCTTCTTGGGGCCGAAGTACTCCCTGTCGCGCTTCGCAGCGCGCTTGATCTCCTTATTCTGCTTCCAGGTACGGCTCGAAGGTCGAGACCCGATCATGGCCAGGGCCTCCTCCACCTGCGTCTCGTCCAGGTCGAGGTCCTCGAGCTCTGCCATGAGCGCAGCCTCGTCGTCCAGCTCGGTGTCGTCGCACTCCTCCTCGTCGTCTTCCTGGTCGTCGGAACCTTCTGAACCACCGACCGGGAAGGGTGAAGGAGGGAGATAATTCTGATCGCCGGGGCCCTCGCCCTCGGCGTAATTGCTCGACACCCTACCTGGCAGGAGCCGCTCAGAACCTGATGCATCCATTTGCCTCAGGGCCCAGCTCACGTCGCCGTACTCGAGCTTCCCTCGAGTGAGCGTTCTGAGGTTCTGCATGCCTTGGGCCGTGAGATTGGCTCCTTCCTCCAGCATGAGCCCCTTCATCTTGGAGGAGATCCAGAGGTCGTTCGTCTCGGCCTCTTGAAATTGAGCTTCACGACGACTCACGCACTGAATGAGCGTCTCCTTGTTCTCGCGAGACGCCTCGAACAGAGCTCGGCGGCCTGCCCGCCGAAGTTCGTCTCCCTCGCGTTCACCTATCATCAGGTCCATGCGGCCGAGCACCACGTCGATCCAGTCGCGGCCCGTGATCTGGGCCTCCGGAATGTCATCGAACTTTGCCTGCATGGCGTAGTCGAAGAGCTTCAAGAACTTTTCTCCTCGCCGCCAATGGGGAACGTCCGTGTTCGTGTTCCAGCGTCGTAGTGCACGGCGCCAGGGTCTGTACTGAGCCCATCCGGGCCACGCTGGTGGGTCGGAGTAGTCCCCTTTTCCCCAGCTGGAGCTGGAGTTCGCCCACCAGCCATCCTGCCACTTGTCGTTCTGGCCGGAGTTCTTCCAGCCATCGTCCTGCCACTTGTCGTCCTTGTCGCCTGGCTTGCGCCAGGACTGCGACGGGTCCTTGCCGGAGCTCCAGGGATCCGATGTTGCTGCTGCCTCCCACCAAGGATCCTTCGGCCTCCCGTCGATATCATCACTGTCTGTTGCTGTCTTCCGAGAGGAAGAGCCGGCCGCGCCAGCCGTCTCGGCAGCTGTGCCTGACGGTCTTGCAGCGCCCATGGTCTCACGAACAGTGCCGGCCACGATCTCTCGGAGCTGGTCCATGGAAATCGTCGCGATGTTGCCTGCAGCCGGCGTCGCCTCCGCCGATGCCTGCCCGCTGGGGCGGGCTGGGTCGAAGGTCGCGCCAGCGAAACCGTCGTCCTCCTCCGCGGGCATCTCCGCGGCCGCGCCGCCCGGGCGGCGCGAGCCTGGCCCTGGCCGGGAGCGCGAGAGCGGCCTCCGGGCGCAGCCCTCAGAGCTGCTGTCCCTCGCCGCCCATTGGCCCGCCAGCCAGGAACCAGGCTCCGCTACCAACTGTGGCAGCAGCAAGCGCAGTAAATGTTTTTCCCTTGAGCCAACAAGAGTACGCGTGAGATCATGACACGCACACTATATGCAAAACCTGAGACACAAATTATGCTCACCTGTTTCACCCTATCGAGCGGGTCGGGTCGGGTCGGGCGGGCGGGTCCTGACGGGCGGGTCGGGTCGGGCGGGCGGGGCACTAAAGTGTGCTGCGTGATCGAAATCACACGCGAGAGCCCTAACGGGCGGGTCGAGTCGGGTCGGGTCGGGCGGGCGGGCCCTTGCGGGCGGGTCGGGTCGGGTCGGGCGAACGGGTCCTAACGGGCGGGTCGGGTCGGGTCGGGCGGAGCATTAAATTATGGTGCAAGATCGAAGTCAAGCGCGCGAGAACCCTAACGGGCGGGTCGGGTCGGGTCGGGTCGGGCGGGCGGACCCTAACGGGCGGGTCGGGTCGGGTCGGGCGGGCGGACCTAACGGGCGGGTGGGGTCGGGCGGGCCCTAACGACTACATCCACTACTATCATTTTGGATGACCACTACTAGTAAAAGTACAGCCGCCACCAC
>CAUYUJ010020337.1:466638-621638 GCA_963575745.1 Prorocentrum cordatum
GGACCCCAGGAGAAGGAGAGCGTGGTCCGACAGCGTTAGCTTCCAGGCCTTGCGGACTTCGTAGGCGCAGGCTTGGAGCGCCGGGCGCGCAAACATGTCTATCTGGGATTCGTTGTCTTTATCGATTCTGGTCGGCCCAGACGCGCGCGCTGTCGCGGGGCCGGTGCCGGCCAGAAGGTCCTGTAGGAGGGCGACCATTTCGACCTCGCCGTCTCGTGAACCATCGAGCTGTAGGTTAACATCGCCTCCCCAATAGGTGTCAATGTGTCCCCATTGCTCGGTCGCGTGGGCGATCTCGGAGAGGGTCTCTTCCTTTCTTGAAGGTGGGAGGCACACTGAGACCACCCGAAACCTGTGCTCGCCCTGGCGAACGATGGCGGCGATGGCGCACCCCTGGACAATCGCCTCCTGCTCTAGGAGGGTGACGCCGCGGGGGAGAAGGAAGGATGCCAACTCCCGCGGCGAGTCCTCCAGCCGGCCCCAGATAGCCCGGAGATGCGACCAGGGTGCGGGCCAGGAACATGGTTCTCCAGACCTCGTGCTCTGACCAATGCGTTTCTTGTATTAGGCCGATGCGGTTGTTCATTATTGTCTGGGTGAGGACTGCGTGCTTGATTTGGTTCTTAGCGGCCGTGCAGCTCCGAAGGTATCTAACGTTCCAACTGACAAGCTTGGGGAGGTTGCAGGCGGGGTTGGCGCCAAGTGCGTGGATCAGGTCACTGAGGGCGCGCGTGCCGCAGAGGGTACCCCAGGTGGGTTGGTTCCAGGGGTCTGCGTGGAGGAGACTCCATAGGCCCCGCGGGCCGCGGAACTTGCGCCGACTGAGTGCCTCTATGGCCGACTTGAGTGCGCGGCAGGCGGTTCAACACGCCCGAGTACGTGGCCCGGGGACCAGCTGGTGCCTGAGCGGGGACCCCAGCGCCTGGTGAAGCGTTCTGGGGCCCTCTGCGGAGTCTAGGGGAGCGGCGACCGGGGGAAGAGGCCATCCGTCTGCAGCAGCCGCTCTGCGAGGTCGACCGGGAGGGGGCGCTCCCTGAGCTGCGCCCAGGGGCATTGCATCCCTGCGTAAGTTCTCGCTGCTCCCCATCCCTGTGCTATCTGCTCACGCGCGGGGGCTGGTGTGCAGGTGTCTCCTCCTGGGCGCCCCCTGCTCCATGCCCGGAGCGCGGATACTATCCTACGCTGTAGGCAGCGGGGGTCGAAGTGTATGCCAACCGCGACGCAGAGTGCTCTGTCCTGTATCCCGAGCGCCCGGTAGTAGCCGGCTAGGCCGACCGCCCTCGCTCTTTCGTCGGCCGTGGGGGGCCTGAGCCCGCGTGCCCTGCCCTCCTTCACCAGCCACTTTCCCCAAGCTTTGACCTTGGCCTCTGCGGCGGGGTTTTCTCTTTCCCTTCCTGCCATCACGAGGTTCAGTCCCTCCGTGCATCCGGGGAAGCGCTGCTCTGCTCCGCACTCTGCAAGTACACCTCGCGCCCCGTGCTTCAGCTCACTTGGGTTCCTAAGGAACCATCTGAGGCTGTTGTCCTCGTCGTACAGGAGGCAGAGTAGGTGGGTCTGGTAGCTACTCGGGAGGATCGAGTCTGGATCTCCCGGGGGTGCCCTGGACTGTGTCCAGGTCGGGATCCTTCCGTCCGGTCTGAAAGCCCACCTCGGTTCCCAGGGGCTGGGGAGGCGGGGGTAGGAGATGGTGTCGACTGGGGGTGGGAAATTCCCAAACCAAAGTCTTTCTCTCGGGCTGGCAGCAGCGTCTCCTGCGTTCATTTCGACCGCCCACTCAGGGTTCAGGTCCCCCATGGCTGTACACATGGCCTTGCAGTGCGCAGCGGGCATGGAGGCGACGTTTTCCACCAGCACCAAGATCGTGAGGTCGGGCCTTCGTTTGTTTGCCAGGTACCACGCTACTGGGACGGCAAAGAAGCAGCAGGACTTGGCGCCGGCCAGCCCGTCGTTTCCCGCGAACTGCCCTGCTGCGGATAGGTTGCTGCAGGGAGGGCCTGCCACGATGAGCAGTGTGCTGCCCTGCTCCAAAGAGTCGAGGTGCTTTTCCCATGGCGTCCTGTTGTCAAGCGGGTCTCCCTGGCGGAAAAGATCCCAGACGTCCGCCGCCAGCTGCTGATGCGGGGGGCCTCCGTCCTGGGGGTCGGGAGCTGCGCTCCGTCTGCGCGCGACTGCCTCAGCTGCCTCTCTGCAGATTGTGCTCAGCGAGTGCTGAAGATTGAAATCTGTGACTGGCTCCGAGTTTGTGGACAAGGTCGCCTATTGCGAGCCTAGTGAGTCCTCACCCGTCGAAGAGGGATACGAGGTGTAGAGGGGTGCGTCTAGAATTCGGTGGCACCCCTCACGCAGATAAGGACCAATCGCCGCAGGACCTAGGCCTCCAACATGTAACGGTCCACTCTGTCGTGTTTCTGGGGCAGCCGAACACTTTTTGTCGCGGCGCGGCAGAGGCGATCCGCTCGCCCGTCCGAGCAACCCGAGCTACGGCGTTGCGCCTGGGGCATCCGAACACGCATGGATCGCACCGCTGCATGCACCGAGTTGTGATCCAGCTTCCGGTCCAGGTGCAATGAGCAATGAACAACGTATGCAAGCCGTTACGGGGGAGGAAGAAAAGGGTGACTTTGCGTTGACACTGCGAACCAGCGTGACGCCGCTCAGCAGACGCGCGTTCAAAGCAACTCCGAAAAGGCCTGGCCGTGTCGCGCCAAACGTAAAGGTCGTGCCGTGAGCGTCGATTAGACAAAAGGCTGTCCCGCGTTGGGTATTCTGCCACTTCAATATCGCAGCCAGCCGCTCGAAGTGCAAGGGCTCGCTGACTTTCACCGCAAGAGATGGAACGGGGGGAGGAGGGTGGAGGGAGGAAGCCAGAGGCATGATCAGGGCGAGAGAAGGGCTGGTGAAAGACAGTGCATCGGGCAGAAGGGAGGGAGCAAGAGATGGGAGAAGTGAAATGGAGGGGGGAGGGCGAACAAGTGGATGGAGAACGGGACTAGTGCCCCCAAAGCCCACTCCGTCCACCCCTCCCTCCCCGCCGAATCCAAACCGCCCCGCCAACCTCGCCCCTCCCAACCCGCCAATGCCACCCATGCCCCACCCAACCCACCCACCAAATCCTCCAAATCCACAAAATCCACCTCCACACCCCAGGCACGCACGCCCAACCCGCACGCCCACCCCACCCAACCCAGCCAACCGCCAGCCTCACCCATCCAACCTGCGCCCGGCCCAGGGCTTTCGGCAAGCCGGTGCCTCCGAATCCCTGCTGGCGAGCCCCTGCTCCACGCGCTTTGCGTTGTGCGCACGCGCCGCCGCTTCCAGGTTCCCTGCGGTCAACCCGGAGGCGCTGGATGAGGGGGAGCGGGAGGACAAGCAGCAGAAGCATACCAGACAGAGCAATAGCCACAGTGCAGCGGTTCTGGCTTGCATCGGGCCCTTCAGGAAACAACGAAACAACTAATGCACTACAAAACAATTATTGAATACGTGTTATCTGTCGACGCGGGTCGCTTCACTGATAGATGCACCGGGGCGACTACACATGTATACTCTCTGTTGCGCAGTGGCTATGGTGATACACTGCCTATACGATCCTCCTCCGGGTGATAGGGAAGTTCGGGGAGGGAGGAACCAACGTCTCACTCAATCGATCTCAGATCCATCTCACAGTCGATCTCACAATAGATCTCACTATCGCTGTCACAGTCGATCATACTATCCCCAGCACTATAGGTATAAGTATCGATCTCACGGTCCATTTCACGATCGATATCAATGTCGATCTCACGTTCGATCTCACGATCGATATTACGATCGATCTCAGTATCGATTTGACTATTGGTCTCATTATCGGAGAGAGCGTAATCCACGGCCGCTTTTTTGTGGAAGCTTCCCCCCCTCTTCTTCCAGAGCTCGGGGGTCCCCTCCCCCCCTCCGAAAATCCCCCCCCCTCTCCTAACCCTCCCCCTTCCCCCGGCAAAACCCCCCCTCTCCTTCCCCCCCCCCCCCCCCCCCCCCACCCCCTCCAGAAAACCGGGGGGGTCACTTTTCGAACCCCTCCCCCCTCGAAAACGAAGTTCCCTCCCCCTGGGGGCCGTTCCCCCCCCCCCCTCCAAACCCCCCCCTCGGAAACCGCGGAAGTAACTAATTACCGGTTCGAGCCCCTCCCCCCCCCGCCGCCAGCAAACGACTCCCGGTCCCTACCACCGTCCGCACCACATCCCCCACTGCTGTTCCCAGCACCACTGTCCTCACCACCGCTGTCCCCACTGGTTCCACCACCGTCCCTACTGTCCCCACCAGTGCCCCCACCACTGTCGCACTGTCCCCTCTGTCCCCACCACTGTTCCCACCACGGTTCCACTCTCCCCACTTACTCCACGGCCCCAACCACTGCCCGACTATCCCCACTGTCCCCACTTTCCCACTGTCTCCTCCACTGGGCTGTCCGACTGCCCCACCCCTGTCCCCACTCTCCCCACCACTGTCCCCACTGCACCTCTGTCCCATTGTCCCACCGCCGTCCTGGCCACCGCCCTCACCACTGTCCCCACCACCACTGTCCCACTGTTTCCACCACATTCCCACTGTCCGCACACCACTGTCCCCACCACCACCGTCCCCGCCACTGTCCCACTGTCCCCACTGTTCCCACCATTGTCCCCGCTGTCCCCATCGGTGCCCCCACCAGTGTGTCCGTGTCCCCACTCTCCCCACCATTGTCCCACCACGGTCCCACTCTCCCCACTTTCCCCACGGTCCCCACCACTGTCCCACTGTCCCCACTACTGTCATACTGTCCCCGCCGCTGTCCCACTGTGCTGTCCCAGCGTCCCCACTGTCCCCATCACTGTCCCACTGTCCCCACTGTCCCCACCACTTTCCCCGCCGCTCCGCTACCGCCCCCACCACTGCCCCCACCACTGTTCCGCTGTCCCCTCGCCACTGCCCCAAACACCACCGTCCCCACCACTGTCCGCACCCCCCCTCAAATTTCGAAGGGGGGGGTTCGAACCGGTAGTGACCCCCCGAGGGGGGGAGGGGGTTCGAACCAGTAATGACCCCCCCCCCCTATCATGAGGAAGGTCGCTACCGGTTCGAACCCCCCCACCCCCCTCCAGAAAACTGAGGGGGGTCACTACCAGTTCGAGACCCCCCCCCCTCGCCCTCGAAAGCCAAGGGGGGTCACTGCCGGTTCGAACCCCCCCCCTCCCCCTCCCCTCGACACCGGGGGGTCACTACTGGTTCGAACCCCCCCCTCACCGCCAGCAAACGACTCCCGGTCCCTACCACCGTCCGCACCACATCCCCCACTGCTGTTCCCAGCACCACTGTCCTCACCACCACTGTCCCCACTGGTTCCACCACCGTCCCTACTGTCCCCACCAGTGCCCCCACCACTGTCGCACTGTCCCCTCTGTCCCCACCACTGTTCCCACCACGGTTCCACTCTCCCCACTTACTCCACGGCCCCAACCACTGCCCGACTATCCCCACTGTCCCCACTTTCCCACTGTCTCCTCCGCTGTCCCACTGAGCTGTCCCACTGTTCCCACCACTGTCCCCACTGTCCCCACCACTGTCCCCACTGCACCTCTGTCCCATTGTCCCACCGCCGTCCTGGCCACCGCCCTCACCACTGTCCCCACCTTCACTGTAAGCGTACCCTCCACTGTCCCACTGTTTCCACCACATTCCCACTGTCCCCACACCACTGTCCCCACCACCATCGGTCCCACCACTGGCCCACTGTTCACTGTTCCCACCATTGTCCCCGCTGTCCCCACCAGTGCCCCCACCAGTCTGTCAATGTCCCCACTCTCCGCACCATTGTCCCACCACGGTCCCACTCTCCCCACTTTCCCCACCGTCCCCACCACTGTCCCACTGTCCCCACTGTACCCACTACTGTCCCACTGTCCCCGCCGCTGTCCCACTGTGCTGTCCTAGGGTCCCCACTGTCCCCATCACTGTCCCACTGTCCCCACTGTCCCCGCCACTTTCCCCGCCGTGCTACTGTCCCACCACTGTCCTCACCACCGCTTTCACCACTGTCCCCACCACTACCGCCCCCACCACCGTCCCACTGGTTCCACTACTGTCCCGCTGTCCCCTCACCACTGTCCCAACCACCACCGTACGCACCACTGTCCGCACGCCCCCCGGTTTTCGAGGGGAGGGGGGGGGGGGTTCGAACCGGTAGTGACCCCCCTCGGTTTTCGAGGAGGGGGGGGGGGTTCGAACCGGTGGTGACCCCCCCCTTTTCATGATGCACTGGGGGGGGGGCTCGAACCAGCAAGGACCCCCCCCGGTGGTTTTCCGGAGGGGGGGGGTTCGAACCGGTAGTGACCCCCCCCCCCGGTTTTCCGCCAGCAGCGGTAGAACACGCTCTTTCCATTATCGATACCACTATCGTTACCATCATCGATCTAACTATCAATGTCACTATCCATCAGACTACCGGTCTCACTATCGATCTCGCTATGAATCTCACTAGTGGACACCAGCGGGACACCGTCGGGACACCACGACGGGACACCCCTGGCAAACGCCGGCCAACGGGGGGGGGCGTCTTTTGGTCCGGCGGCGGTCTAGCCAGAGGTGGGTTCATGTATTCCTATCGCCGGCCCGCGCAGCTTCGCCCGCACGCACGACACGAACACGAAACCTAAACAGATTTCCCAGTGGGGGGCTTTCCGATTCACTGCGACCTCACCCCCTCACCTCCGATTGAGCTTACTGGCGGTATGCTGCCCTGAACACTTGGAAAACTCTGGCAGGGACGTGACACGCTGGTCAGATTTCGAAGCAGCTAAATACAGCACGCTAGCATTGCACTTAGCAAAAAGCGGCTGGCCCGCGTGAGCTCAACAAGTGTTATTGAACGGTACGTCGTTTGTCAATGTGCATTCAAACTGTTGCTACATATTACCTGAATGCTTGGTTTTCCAAGTCATATTGGGCGCTTGATTCGGAACGGGGCTGGCCCGATTGGCGTTCTGAAGATGGCGATGTGCAACACGCGTTGCTGCCACAAATCGATACCACATCGCCATTGCAACCACCTCCATCGCGATGGATGTTCTGCACTTTTGAAGCCGAAAGTATTACAGAAAGCTGGCCTAAATGCCAACGGATGACAAACAAATTTGCAATGGCGTCTTTCATAGCACATGCATACTGACACTTGTTGCTGTCCCCCGCCAAGACGATTGTCAGTCCACGATGGCCAGGCAACAGATCGATACACGATTGTTGACCAACTGCGGGAAAATTGTTTGCTATCGATGCTCGCGGGGACGATTCAAATAAGACCGCGCTGCAATTCCCCTCCCACTCCTCCCCATCTCAACCGGCAACTGGGGGGATTCCAGGGCCGCTCCGCGGGGAGGGGCGGTGAGATGGACTAGGGTGGGGGGGCGCGATGCTGAGGGCAAGCGTGAGGCATGGTATGGGGAGGGGAGGACAGGAAGGCTCTTGAGGAGCTACCTAAAATCAGCAAGAACTCTTAAACAAACACCAGAACTTGAGGACCCCTCATCCCCCAGATCCTTAGGAGCCTTTCTGGCGGCCTCGGCAAGGGCCTTCACGGAGCGGGAGGGGCAGGGGGGAAAGGGTCACAGGGGATGGGGGGCGGGCTCCAACAGCATCAGGGCCGAGGATAGGGACCGCCTGCGCTGTAGCCCGCGGGTGCGAAGCCAAGGCGCTTCAGACGGGGACGAGGGAAGACCGGCCACGGCTCATGGCTCACGGGACGAGGACGGAGGAAGACGAGCGGGGTGACTTGGTCGGAGAGGAAGGGGACGAGGGAGGACAGGGAAGTAGAGCAGGAACGGGACGGGGAGGGGAGGGGGGGAGGGCGGGGACGTGATGGGGCACAGGTGAGGATTGAGAGGGGAGCAGGTGGAACGAACGGAGCGGAAAGCACGGGGGAGGGGAGAAGAGGGGAATGGAGGGAGACGGGAAGAGAGGGCGGAGCGCAAAGGGAGGAGGGCGGAAGGAGGGGAATGCGATGATGGGGATGCCCCATTTCTGCATCCAACTCCTCCTGGGCCCCTCCTGCATCTGCAACACCAGGAGCACCAAGACGCATGTCAGCAAAATGCCTCCTGCACCCTTGCCCTCCCCCACCCTTCAAGACCCCTCCTCAAACCTACTGGAACCCTGGCGTCCTTGGCGGTAGCCTGCTGGTCACCTCGTCCAGCCTCTGCAAGTGTGCCTGCGCAGAGGCCCCTGGGAAGGCACCCGCTGCACGCCGACGCGGTAAGACGGCGTCAACGTCACGACGATGACGACTACGAACAAAGAACGATGCAAAAAATGATGCCGTCGGCGACAACGACGACGACGATGAGGACTCACCCATGCACCCTGCGCCACTCCCCGCTCCCGGCCATGAGGGAGGAAGGCGAACAACGAACGAAGAAGGATGGAGGTAAGAGTACCGAGCAAGCAAAGGAACGTGAAGACGGCAGGAGGTTAAAACAACCTATATGACAGGTGATGTATGGCATGGGTCGCCCGCTGCGCAACTGTGGTGTCTGCTCTCACTGACCAGAGGAGGAGAAACATACCAAGAAAAAAGCACGACGACCGCCAGCGGAAAACGTACGGAACGCTGCGGGCACGTGCATGGACCCCACTACACGAGTAGGAGACCGACTACATGATCCCACCAGCCCTCTGGGCGCAGGCGGTTTAACGAATTGTTTCTTCTCTCTGCCAAAACCTTCCTTCCCCTACTCGGGGGAGCGGTTTACCACTATTCTCTCTTAATGTAAACCCCCTCCACCAGGCGACCGGCAGCCATCCAGGAACAATGCCGACCCTATGCTCACGATAACCCCTCAAGCAGCACTGGTAAACTAAAACCTCTTGAGCCTAGTAGGCGGGGGCTCAAGAGGGGAGGAAGAGGGACGGACGCGGCCTCAGATGATGACGACGACCTTTTGCCAAAGGGGCCGTGCTGCTCCTCTGTGCCGGCGCCCGGCGCTCCACGCGCCGGCGCCGTCTTCGGCCACGCGCAGCGGGCCGCGCCGCCCCCCATCCCCCTGCGAGCGCACCACCACGCCGAACTGGCTGTAGTGGGACGCGTAGTCGCCGACCTTGTCGGCGTAGAACAGTCCCGGCATCTGCGGCACGTTGCCGCGTCTGCCCAGCAAGGTGGGCCCGCAGGCGCAGGGCGGCACGCCGCCGGCGCCTGCGGTGGTTCTTCGCGCGCCCTAGGCGGCAGCCCTGGCAGGGCTGGCCGCCGGCGCCCCACGTGACCACCACCGCCGCCCCCCATGACGGCGCTGCCGGTTGCCGGGCCGGCGCGGCGCTCTTGCCCTCAGGCGCCAGTTGCCGCCGCACCGCGCCCAGCTGCTCGCAAGCGCAAAGCTGAGCGCGAGCGCCAGGCTGAGCTCAGCCGGCGCCGCGCGGCCGCTCGCACGGCGGGTTCCGGCGGCGGTGGTTCCTCCTGCGCCCTGTGCGGCAGCCCTGGCGCCGGGCCAGCCGCCGGCGCTCCCTCGTAGCCGCTGCTGCCGCCCCCATGACGGCACTGCCGGGTGCCAGGCCGGCGCGGCGCCTGCCCGCGGGCAGCAGCGGCCGCAGCGCGCGCCCAGCTTGTTCGCAAGTGCGAAGTTGATCGCGAGCGCCAGGCTGAACTCAGCTGGCGCCGCGCCCGCGCGGCGGTTGCCGGCGGCGGCCCGCCGCTGCCCGCTCGGCCGCTGGCCGGCGGCAGCCCCGCACCTTAGTCGCGACGCGGCCTCTGTTCCCCTCCACGGGGCCATTCTGGCGACCTGCGGTGCCCTGACGGGGCCACCTCCCGCGTCACTTCGTTGGCCTGGCGGAAGCCCTGGGTCTCGTGCACGTACTTCGCGCGCGCTTGTAGTGCACCGGGCCCATCACCCCTGCGTCGCAGTACGTCCTCTGCGGCTGCTTGGGAGGCTTGTGCGCCTTAGGCGTTTGCTGCGCTGTGGCCTGCTACGCTTCTGGCTCCGGCCTCTCCTCGCTCTTCTTGGCCATCCCGCAGCAGCAGCAGCCGAGCACCCCGATGCCCGCCGCAAGCAGCACTGCGATCGTGGCCACCACTTTCAGCGCCGTCTCCACTAGGAAAACGATCGCCACCGTGCCCATCTGCGGCTCCCAGCGAAGCGTGGCCCCTTGGGCCCTGCTGTCGACTGCTGCCACTTCCTGGCTCTGTATCTCCCCGGCTGCCGTCGTGAGCGCCGTCACCACCAGCGCTGCGCACAGCATGCCTGCGCGGGGGACGCGGGCTCTGCGGTTGCTGCCGCGCTCGCTGGCCGCCCCATCCGCGCCTTCGCTGCTGCCTGTACTTCCACGCAGCGCCTAGCAGCACGGCTGCCAGCAGCACCCCCGCTGCCATCGCCCAAGCTCCCAAGCCGACCTGGAGCACGAAGATCAGCGTGTTCTGGCTCTCCGCCGGGTCGACCTTGATCACGTAGCCGTCTGCGCTGCCAGCTGCGGCGGCGAGCGTCGTCGCGGCCAGCGCCGCTCTGGGCCACAGCGGGGTCGGGCTCCTGCCTGCGCGGCGCTCGCCTTCGGCCGCGTGGGCCGGCGGCGCCGTGAGCTCGGACGTGTCTGTCGCCATGTCGGTCGAGATGCCGCGCATGGGCTCGTGGCTCTCCCACAGGCGCCCGTGGAAGCTATCGGAGGCCCAGCGCCCGAAGCGCTTGACGCGCTGCAGGTCGTCCACGGCGTGGTACATCGCTGTCGCGCCTCCGATGCGGAGGCTGTGCGAGCCGATCTCCTCCTTCCTCAGCCCGGCGGCCAGCCCCGCGATCGCCAGGTAGTGTTGCACCTCCTCGCGGCGGATGGGTGCTCCGCTCGCCCAGCGGAAGAGCGGGAGCTCCTCCTCGCTCCCTCGCAGCCTCTGTGGGTAGTGCTGCTCCAGCTGGCGGGGGGCAGCCACAGGGCACAGCGACGTGCCTGTCTCATACTGATTCCTTACGCACCCCACATTGTACTGGTCTGTCTTCGAAGAGGTGATATGGAGCACCACCTCCACCGCGTCCTTGAAGGTGCAGGGCTGGTTGTTGCCGTCGCGGCTCGTGAGGTCCACGCCGCGCACGACGCGCTCTCGGCTCCATGTCTTCCCAGGCTGGATCAGATACTCTGACGCCCTCAACATGAAGGAGAAGGCCACCGCCACGGCGGCCCACAGGACCGCGGCGTCCGTCTCGGGGAGGCTCGTCTGGTCTCTCAAGAAGCCTCGGAGCCACAGGAGCATGCGTGGTGTCACTGGCCGCTTCCGCCCGCTCGGCCCCTGGCCTCTCCGGAGGCCGGCGCGCGTGGACCAGAGGCGGCCTCGGTGGAGTAGAGGGCCCGGGTATCCGACCACGAGGTGGGCGAAGCGCACCGCGAACAACTTCTGTTTGATCGTGCCTTCCGTGCGCTTCAGCACCTTGGCCAGCACGACGACGAAGCCCAGCAGTGCCTCCTCGTTGGCGTGGCGCTCCTCGCGGTCGCGCCCCTCCAACCAGGGCGACTCTCCTTGGGCTGCCCTGAAGCCCTGCCACTGTCTCCAGCCGGTCTCATAGCTGGCGCGGGTTCCCTCGGACAGCCGTAGCATCAGCGCCTCGCGCTTCTGCTCCTCGATCCACCCGCCGTAGTCCTCCCCTCCCAGGGTCGGGTGGCCCGGCAGGGCGATGGCGGCTCGAGCTCGCCCCAGCGCGACCGGCTTGACCAACCCCTGGGTCTCCACCTTCTCGCCCCGGTTGGGGCTCCGCTTCCGCCGATTCTTGAGCGTGCTGACGGCTGCGTTCAGGTCCACCTCCTTGGCATCAGGAGGGGGCTCGGGAGCCCGCACGAGGTCCTCCTCGATTGCCTTGAAGCGGACGCCTTGGCTCTTGCGCCTCGCCTTGTGGGTGTCGACGCTCAGCACCCCTGCGTGCCGGTCGTCCTCGGGGGTGTCGGCCTTCGCCCGGAGCTCGACCCGTGCCCAGGCCCTGAGCCACCGCCGGGTCGTCTCCCAGGCGGCCGACTCCGCGGGGTCACGGCAGCCGCCCGCCCGCTGGGTGGCCTGCGACAGCGCGTCCACAGTGGCGCTCTCGCCGTCTCGGGTGGCAAAGCCCTCGCTGCTTCTCGCATCAAAGTGGCCTCGGTGTCGCCCTGGGCCCGCCTCCTTACCCAAGCTGCTTCGTCGCCCCCCTGCACGATCCAGACCTCCTCTGGCGACAGCGCCCTGATGCGCCCGCCGCTGTTTCCTGGGACGTGGACCAACGTTCCCCCCGGTCCGCCCGGGCCCTCTGTGGGCCAGCGAACCGTGCCGATCGGGCCGTCGACTGAGCAGATCAGGTGCTTCGTGCCAGCGAGCTTGATGTGGCCGATGCCCTTGGGCAGCATAGGGTCGGAACCCCCTCGAGCTGCCGGGTCCCAGGTGACGCCTCCCTCGTCGTCGAGCCAGTGGTGACCGCCTTCGCTGAGCTTGTCCTTCAGCGCGTGCTTCACCCCGTGGGGACAGCGGCGCGCCGGCGGCATACGCATGCCCGCCAGGCTAGCGCCTGCTGGTCCCCGGCCTGCCACGATCAGGCTCCGAGCTCGGGCTGTCATGTCGCCGTAGTGGGTGCAGACGACCTCCAGGTCGTACGTGCGGTATCCCAGCTTGCGCAGCGCCTTGACGACGCGGGCCAGGTCGAGCTTGCCAGGGGCGTCGACCACGACGACCTGCGGCCTCGCCCGGGTGATGGCTGACACCAGTTTCTCGACTTCGAAGCCCTTCGGGTCCAGGGACAGCGTGCACATGATCCAGTCCACCCCCGTTGGGTCCCCTGTCGTCAGATCACCACCTAGCTGCTCCCAGGCGCGCCCGCAAGTCCCCAGTGGGCTCCCGAGCTCAAGACCCCGGCGCCCTTTGAGGGCGAGGTTGCGGCACTGCTGCCGGAGTCCTCAGCGCCCGATGGCGGAGCGCTGACTCCGCAATGGGCCCCTCCCCCCCAGGCAATCGCAGGAGGTGTTCCTTTGCCTCGGCCAACATCTTCCCCCACTCCTCGGGCGGCTCGATGCGGGTCCACCCCTTGCGCAGGAGCTCGGAGTGGACCTTCTTGGCCTCCTCCCGCGACAGCCAGTCCGCGATGTCGTTGTGGTAGGTGCGGATGTACAGTGCGGTCGCGCTGAACCCGTGGCAAGCCTCTAGGCGCTGAGTGAGGCGAATGAGATGCCGCGCGAGCGGGTGCTTGGGCCGCCTCTTGGAAATCCACGACCGCACATTCATGTTATCGGTAACGTAGAAGACCAGCTCGCCTTGCCACTCGCCACCCCTTGCGGCGGCCAGGGCCACGAACGCAAGCAGCTCCACGATGGCTACAACCCAGTCCTTCTCGGCCCCCGGGTGGCTCAGCACGTCCTCCAGCTGGCGGAGGAGCGGGGGGGCGTCCACGGCCATGCAGCGGGGTGGCACCGCTTTGCTGCCGGCCACCGCGCGCCCCCAGTCGATGCTGCCAATGGTCGTCGTGGTTGCGTCGCCTCCAGTCCATCTTGTCCGGGCGGCGGCTCCTGGGAGTGCCAGGCGCTCGCGCGGCCCTAGACAGGAAATGAAGCTCGCTTCGAAGGTGGGCGCCCAGGCCTCGGGCGCGTCGAAGAGCACCCGCAGCAGCTCGAGGGTCTGGTCCCACTCGTCCCAGGCAAGGGCGATCTCCTCGGCGCCCCCTCGGGGCTCTGCCCATGCCGCCCCGAGCCCGCCGCCGAGGAGGCGATCGATGACCGGCAGCTCGGGCTTGATAGCCGTCTACGTGGCCACCCAGAACTGGGCGGAGCCCCTCAGTTCCTGGACGACCTTGATGGGAACCCGACGGCACCCGTAGCGGAGCTCGTCGATCGCCAGGAGGTGGGCGGCTTTCACGCACTTGGGCTCTGGAAGCCTCGAGCGCTGCTTGTCCACGTCCAGGTAGAGGCCCCAGACCAGCTGTTCTGCCTGGAAGGTGCCCTCCTCCGCCATCTTGTCAACGTTGATTGCGTCGCCACCCCAGACGCGCCTCATGCTCGTGTCGCAGGCGGCTGCGCTGAGCCAGGGCCTGAGACCGACCAGCGGCTCGACCAAGACGCCGTCGTCCATGCGCCACTTGGACGACTAGCGTACTGCGTCGTTGACTTCGGGGTTCGGCGGGCGGCGCCGCTCGCGGTCCCACTTGGCACTCCAGGCGAACGCCATGTACTCGCCAGGTGACCCCGACCACCCGAAGACCATCACGCAGTGGATCATGATCACGCGTGTGGCCAGGCCCACGGCGTCGCCCGGGATGGAGGTGCCGAACTCGGCCACATCCTCGTCGCGCACCCAGTGCCACTTGAAGGCCCGCGAAACGTCCCTCTTGGCTATCACCTGCGGCGCACCTGGGTGGCGCGCGGACCACCAGAGTGACAGGCGCACGAGGGCTTCGTGCTTAGGCTGAAGCGCCGGCGGATGCAGCTCCTTGGGCGAGTCCCGATTGGCGACCCGCATATCGTGCATGGGGCGCCCCTCGCTGCTCACCGTGCGGTCGGGCAGCATCTTAGGCACTAGCCCTGACGGGCTCTCGATGAGCTCCGAGGCGGACAAGGCCTCCTCGGCCTCCGGGGTGGCCCAGAGCACGGCGCCGTAGGATGTATCCTTTCAGGCTTTAGCGTACATCTCCAGGGCGTGGTCCCTCGCTGAAGCGTGGGGCTTGGCTATGGTGCGTCGCCTGGGCTGCTGCCGCCGTACAGGGACACCCTTGCTCGCCATCTCCTGGAGGCACTGCCGGTGGTCCTCCTCCAGGGCCGCGCCGAACTCGGGATCGAGCACCCCTCCGAGAGGATTCCCGAGGACGCGCTCCCGCTCCTCGCGGAGCCGCGCCGCGGCGGCCCCCACGCTCCCCGCGGCGAGGAGCAGGCGGTTCCCCAGGCTCGTCACCTCCTTCACCAGCTCCGGGGCGAACTCGGCATGCTCCGGGCACCAGGCCAAGTGCTCCTTGGCCTCCAGGGCTCCGGGGTGGGACGCCGCCGGCGGCGCTGCTTGGCGCTCGCTCTGGCGTGCTTCCGCTCGGCTCATGTGGTGCACGCCCTGGCGGGCATCCGCCGGCGGCATCTCGGGGCCTCAGCATCTGCGCCCGGGGTCCCTTGGGTCGGGGGCGGAGCTGCGCCCGCGGCTCTCGTCCGGAGGCGACTTCGCTCGCAGTCTACCTCGGGCGGCGGGGGCCATCGTCTCAGATGCGGACGACTGTGAGCCACCGTGCGCCTCTCCGGAGGACCTCGCTCTCTCGTGGGGGTCCGCCCCCCCACCTCTCCTGCGGCTGCGGCTGCGGGCGCTGGGAACGCCCTGGCCCTCGCACTCCTCAATGTAGGTCTTCTCGGTCTCGACGTAGATGGGGTCCAGGACCCCTCCCCCGGCATGCTCTTCATCTTGACCTTCAATGTCTCGTGCTCCTCCACGTAACGCGCCAGGATCTTGCCGAGCTGGCGGGGCTCTGGCGCCAGGGGCGGGTCCGTCGGGTCGGCCCCGGGGTATTCTCGCATTAGCACGTCGCTGATCTGCCCGATCCCGTTCAGGTACAAGATGTCCGCGTGCTGGAGGTCGTAGCTCTTGCCACCCCTCCGTACGTCCTTGAAGTTCCTGACGAAGCGCCGAGCGGCGTTGCACTTGTGGACTCCCCCGCGACAGGCCACGCCCGGATGTGCCTCGGCGGCCCTGCGTCCCGTCTCGTCGGAGGTGGCCCCTGGGTCTGCCTCCGCCTCAGGTGGAGGGGGGGCTTCTGGGGGCTCCTGCGGGCTCTGAGGCCCCGGGGGGGCACTGGCGGCCCTCTGGTCCTCGCGCTCCTTCCGGCGCGCCTCGCGCTCGAGCCGGGCAGCGCGGCGGGCCTGGACCTCGTTGCGCCTGATCTCCAGCTGCCCGACTGCGTGCGCAGCGCTCCGCTCCTGGTCGCCGCCCTCACTCGCCGCGCGAGCGTGTTGCCCCTGGGCTTCGGCGAGCTGCTCCTCCACCCGTCTCAGGGCACCTGAGCTCCTCGAGGTGCCCCCGCTGGACGGGGGGACTGAGCTTGCCCGCGCGCCACCTACTGCTGCAGCCACCTCGCTGAATGTTGGCGCTGGCATGCGGCTGCTGCTGGCTGCTGAGCTCGCCGCAGCTCCGCTTGGCCCCGCTGCTGCTGCTGCTGCGGCCGAAGCCCGGTCAGCAATCCTGGCCGTGACCCTCCGCTGGCCTGCCTGGGCGGTGGCGCCGGGTGCTGGTTGCTGATCTCGATTCCACCTTGGGCTCCAGCTGGTCCACTCTTTCGGCGGCTTCAACGTGGCCCACAGCAGCAACTTCTCGCCGGGGCGCACTGCCTCCTCGTCGTCGAGAGGCGGCCCATGTGCGCCTGCTGTGTCCTCGTCCTCCGTGTACTCGAAGAGGTACAGCTGATCCGCGTCGCAGAAGCCTCCGGACAGTGCCTCCGAGACCCTCAGCCTTGCCTTAACCTCTCCAGCCTCGAACGTGCCCCCCTTGAGCAGCACCCACTGGTCGCCCTGCTGCGGGGCGAAAACCCGCACTGGGCTTGCTCGTGATGCCTCGTCCTCAGCTTCCCTCGCCTTCTTCTGGCGGCGGTTCTCCTCCTCCTCCTCCTCTTCGGGGCTCGCGCCCCCATCGCCGTCATCGTCACCACCTCCGCCAGATCCGCCTCCTCCACGAGCGGCAGCTTCGCGTGCTTCACGCTTGCGCGCTTTGTTGCGCGTCCAGCCTCCTCGCTTGCCGCCCCGCTTCTCGTCGCCACCACGCGCGATCATGGTCGGCTCGCCGTCGGTCTCCACCTCCAACTCGTCCACACCTTGGCGTTCGCCCTTTGAGCTCCCGCTGTCCTCCTCCGCCGCGTCTCTCTCCGGGTAGCCGTCCTTTGAACGACCGCCTCCACGTGGGCCCTCTGAGCCCTCGTCAATCTTGACCTCAATATTGAGTTTCTCCATTTCGGGTGGGGTAGGCAGCCCGAGACGCTGCAGCCGCCGCGAGGGGCCTCCAGCCAGCTGGTGTCGTGATTGCAACTGCATCCGCTCCGATCCTCCTCTGTGCGGCTGGTGATGGTGCTCCTCCTCAGGCTGCCGCACCTCTCGCCGTGCTCGCTGATGGTCCCGTCCTCGGTGCCAGCGCCATCCTCCGCACAAGCCGGAGGCCGAAAAGAAGGGGGGGGGGTCTTGTTCCAGGGCGTCGGAACGCCCGGCCCGCGCCACCTTGCTTTCCAACTTCTCCTCCAAAGCCCGCGCCTCGGCGTCCATCGCCGCAATCTGCTGTTCCAGCTTCTCGGGGGCGGCGCCGGCAGCCGCTGCCTTAAGCACGGCTGCCCAGGCAGCGCACAGCCGCGGCGCATACTGCCCCGCGCGCTGGGTCCCCCGCATGCCCCGCAGCCCCAGCCCGAAGCCGGCGCTTCCCAGTTCCCCCTTCACTGCAGCGCTGAGCTGGGGGGCGCCGCTGGGGACACGCCCTCCACCTTCCAGGTTGGGCGGGGCTTGCGTGCTGATGGTGAAGCGGAGCTCGCCCTCGGGGGTCTTCCCGAAGTTGAGGGCCCACTGGTTCTCAGGCAGAGCGGAGTAGTGCCGCTTGGTGCGGAAGTCGATCCTCGCCCAGTGGAAATTGTCCGGGGCGGCCCGCGCGATGAGCTGGTTCACGCGGATCAGCTTGTCGTCCGGGGGCAGCTTGACGGTGACACCGTCTTCGTCAAGGCCGTAGCACCTGCTGGTCTCACCCAACTTGGTGCTGAGGTTGATCAACTCGCTTGCCTCGGTCTTGCTGAGCCGCATGCGCGCGTCGAGGTTGTAGGCTTCCACTTGGGCGTCCGTCAGATCGCATGGTAAGCCGCCCTCCAACGTGCGGTGCGCGTGCTTGCCTGTGCACCTCCTGGCCAGGATCAGGGCACAGGGGTAGAGCCCGAGCGATGCCAACCACCAGGTTCGCTTCTGATACCGATGTTGTGGCTCGTCTGGTGGTGCGAGTCTCCACTCACACATGTCTATGGCGAGGACTCGGGCTCCAGTCGCGTGCACCAGAGCTCTCATGCAGGGGCGATCCCAAAGCTTGGGGTACCGGCCATCCCGCGCTGAGGACTCGATGAGGAACTCCCGTCCTGCCTCGTAGCCCCGCTTCGCCCCTATGCACGCGAACTCCCCGAACACGTTGCCGTCGATCTCGATTTGGCGCTCCCCAGCTCCATCTGGGCACTCGAAGGTTCTCGTCCGTCCTGCTGCTAACTGCCAGGGGCAATGGCTCACGCAGGGTGGGGCGAACTGCAGCACGTTGGCCTCGTCGGGGCCTGGAGGCGCACTGAACTCTTGGTACAGGCGCTCGCGCACCAGCGGGTCGCGGATGTCGAACTGCGGCCTGGGGCCCTTGCCAAGCAGAGGCTGCCCAAAGTATTCGACGGACTCGCTGGTGGCGATGCCCGCGTTCTTCATAGCCTGCGTCCAGCGCCCTGTGCCAGCGAAAATCTCCCGTGTCCTGAGTCCCTACGCGAACGTGGGTCTCGATCGCAGAGGCTCCAAGTCCCCGAATCTGGACAGGCCACTTCGGTGGGGAGCTCGACCACGGCGGGTGCACCGCCGGCGGCTCTCCCACGTTGCTGCTGCTGCGCGGCGAGGGCCCTGCAGCGCTGGCACGGTGGAGGTTTGCTGGCCACCGCTGGGCTGCCATCCTCCTCTGAGGCGAGGTATGTTTCCCAGCCCATGGTGGGGAGCTCCTTGAGGTCCTTCCCGCTCGTGGCCCAGGTGCGGATCAGCTCGTCTGCCACTCGTCGGCCCTCAGCTCCGGGCGGGGGATAGAGGACACGCATATGCCCGCGATGGATGATCACGTGGCACTCCTGCTTGGGTTCCCCCGCTGGGAGAACTGCATCAATATCCAGATGGCCCCAATGATCCGCCCGCCATACTCTGAGTACCACCTCCTCCAAAGCTTCGCACGGGAAGAGGGCGACGCACCTGAAGTCTTTGTCGTGGTCGCGATGCACCGCATCATGGATGCGCATCCGGACCTCGGCCTCCCTGGGGGATATCCAGGGTGGGGCGTCGGCAAGGCCCGCAGCTGCGTCGGTAGCCTTCTCCAGGAGGTCCCTGCGGATCTCAAGGGCCAGGTCCTTGACATGCTGGGCGTCGGGTGGTGCTTCAAGCTGCGCCCAGAGCTTGGCTGCCGCCAGGTGGAGTGGGAGGCGCTGACGTTCCCCCGAAACACCGGCGGGCACGTGTAAACGCTTCGCGACGCACTCGTCGAGGGGCAGCTGGTCCTGATAGTCGAGGTAGTGCCAAGTCCGGCCCTGCACTGTAACGGAGCCCTGTCCCACCGACTTCTCAGCATTCCACCGCACTGGTGTTATGATGACGTCTGGGCCAGCCCCCAGGTTGCCAGCCTTCGCCCCGATGCGGTCTAGGAGCTCGCTAGCCTCGGCAGCCAGGGTGGGCCCGCCGTGGCGCGTCCCCTCAAGGAGTACTTGTTCGACTGAGAGCTCCTCCTCGCGCCCGCGGGCGCAGGCAAGGCGTGCCAAGACGTGCGACCGCATGTAGTCGCTGGCGTGGCTCACGGAGTCTAGCACCCCGCTCTCTTGGACGGCCTCGAGCAGCTTTCGCTGGGCCAAGGCTCCTTCGTCCGTGCAGACACTCGTCCCAACCAGGGCCGGACTGTCGGCGCGCGGGTCCCCCAACCAGGTAGCGTCGGGCCCCTGGGCGGCCTCGCGAAGCTCCGACTCGAGCTCGGTGCACTGAACCTCGGCGTACTCGTCGGGCGGCGCCCAGCCTGTCTTGGTAGGCTGGCTCTTCGCTGCCCCCGCACCTGCAGCCCGTTTGCCGTCAGCCTCGGTCTTAGCTTGGGCTCGCAACTGCGCGATCCTCCCGTTGACCGAAGCTGGGTCGAACTTGGCGGCGTTGCGGAGCCCACCTCGCCTGCGCAGCTGGCACTGCACGGTCCAAAGCACGTCCTTCAGGCCCTTGATGAGCTCGTGTGAATGCGAGCACCCTTGGACACCCTTCTTGCAGCCTATCCAGGTCGAGTTGTCCCAGCAGAGCGGCTTGCCCTGCTTGTCGCAGGGCGCGTGCCGGACAGAAAGCTTGATCTCCTGTGCGCTCAGCCGCTTGCCCGCAGGGTAGGCGGCGCGTGTGGAGTTGGCTTTCGGCTGGGCCTCGGCCTTGGGCTTCTTCTTGGGAGTGGCTCCTGCTCGTTGTTCCTGTGGCTCCGCAGCTGGTTCGTCTCTCTCTCTCTCTCTCTCTCTCTCTCTGTCTCTCTCTCTCTCTCTCTCTCTCTCTCTCTCTCTCTCTCTCTCTCTCTCTCCTCTGACCTCTCCGGCTTTGCCCGGGGCGCCGCGCGCCCCATGCATCGAGTCGTTGAGGACGGTCTGGAGGTAGCGCTGCTGCCGCGGACGTACGACCTCCTGGTAGTAGCCCGTGGGGGACTCGAGATCGAAGACGTTGGGGAAGACGAACGCCGGGCGTCCGTCCGACCTGGGGGCGAAAGCCACCATTTTGAGATCCTCCTTCCGGGGGTTGTCTGTCTGCAACACGCGCAGGAGGCCTCGCTTCTTCTCTCGAAGTCGTTCACGCCAGGTCGCCCACAGCTCCTCCCACAGCTCGTATACGAACTTGGGCGGGAAGGCGCGGTCGTCCTTCTCGCACTCCCGCGCGAGGGTCTCCAAGCAATCCAGACGCTCCTTGATATGCTCTCGTCCGAAGACGAGCCCAAAGAACTTGGTCATGTTCTGGGCCTGCCGCCTCCGCTGGTCGAAGACCACGGGGGCCCTGGGCCTGGTCTCCAGCTTCGCGTCGCGCGGCGCGCTGTACTTGTCGAACGCGACCGTCTTGCACGTCGGGAAGTCCGCCACGGAGGCTGACCACGGGGCCAAGTTATCCAAGCTGCTGCCGCCGAAGCTGAGCGAGGCGCAGGCCATCGCGATCCGGTTGGACACTGTCGCGGGCGTCTCGACGGCGAGCATCAGGGCCTTGTTCTGCTCACAGGTCCGGCGCAGAGCATAGAACAGCTCGCGCCCAAGGACCTCGTCGCAGACCTCCACTGTCAGCTGGCCGCACCCGCGTGCCAAGTAGACGTCCAACTCCTCGGCTCTCCCCAGTGCGGCCACCGTCCTTCGCTGGGCTGCCTTGTCACCCTGGCGGGCACTGGCGACCCCTTCCAAGGCGTGGGGCATCCGCGCGGTGTTCGCGTCCAGGGTTGCTCCGGGGTGCGCGAGGCCGAATGGGTCGCTGCCTCCGCCCTCCTCCGGGGCCCCTGCGGCGTAGCGCGCTGGAGCTGCGGTCAGACCTGGGGGCAGACCCAAGTCGCTGATGCGCTGGTCGTAGCGGAACAGGGCCCCGATGTTCGGAGCCTGTGGGCGGACGACCGGGGCCAGCCCAGCCGTGGTAGCTGGGAGGCCGGCGTCCCGCGGCCCGAAGGTGAAGGCTGGCGAGGCTGCGGCTGGCGAGAGGGGTGGCCGCGCTTCGAACAGGGGCGCGCTATCGGCCAGGGTGGCCGGCGGCCCCTGCGAGCGGTGGCGCTCGGGCGGGAGTCTGAGGAGACCCTGAAGGCTACTTGGCGCCGCCTCGGGGGTCTGAGGTCGTGAGGGCACCTGCTGGAGCGCCTCCCGACTGCCGATGTGCCCATCGAGCCGCGCGAGCTCCTCTGGCTCGGTCGCCTGCTGCTTGAGGTGCTGGGCGTAGCGGACGAGGCTAGCGAGCACCTGCTGGGCCTCCTCGTCGAAGCCGGCGGCCGCGCTCTGCACTGCCGCTGCGTCGCTCGACCCGCGGGCCTTCTTGTCCAAGTAGCATGCCATCATGTCCCCACCGTCGTCCCCTTGATGGCTCTCTCCTGATACTGGTGCTTCGGAGCTCGCTGCCCGCCCGCCCTCGGCGGACGGGGAGCGCGAGCCACGACGCGTGGACCCAGCGGGTGGCCTGGGCGAGCTGCTGCGATCGAGCCGCTGCCAGTGGCTGCGCAGCTTAGCGTCGGCCTCTGTAGCTCTCGCTTCGAAGTTCGGACTGGGCGCCACGCCTCCCTCGGGGTGCCACCTGACTAGGCTGACCACCTTCTCACAGAGCAGCCGCCAGCGAGCCTCGCTGAGTGGCCCAGCTCGCCCGCCCACGGGGAGCCCGTGCCACGCCGCCAGCTTATGCCAGACCTTCTCGGGCACGTTGGTCGCCGAGACGCTGATGCCGAGCCCCTCGCAGCCCAGGGGCGCGTGGTGGAGCATCTCCTCGATGAACCCCGCTGGCAGACGCCCGGGGGGTCCTGGGGCAGGTGCACGGATGACGCCGTCAGGCTTCGCGAGAAAGCGGATGGTGGCGCCAGTCGGGTCTTCCACCTCGAGGGCCATCGCGCCATCGAGGTAGTCAGCCACTGCGCTGGCCGCGGCGGCGTCAGCCGCCCTTCCTCTGAAAATCATCCACTGCGCTCCTTCTGGCCAATGTGCCCTCGCCCGAACGATGAAGTATCGCCCGAGGGGCATGGGCGGCGGAGTGGGCGGCTTGGGGAACTCTGGAACCGGCGGCGCCTCGAAGCGCACGCTCGGTGGCCCAGCCGGCGCAGGGACGGGGTCGCCAGGGCTGGTGGGCGCCTCTGGAGCAGAGGTCGCCGGGGTGGAGCGCTCTGGCGTGCGACTCCGGGCTGGAGCTGCGGCGGCACGCTCAGGCGCGCGGCTCCGCGGAGCAAGGCTCCGCCGAGCTCGACGTCGCAGACCCGCGAGGAGCCCGACTCCCGTGGGGTTGTCGCAGAGCGCCTTGGCGGAATCGCCTCCAAGGTGCTGCAGGAAGAGTGGGGCCCCCGAGGCCATGCCCACCGCCTCGCGGAAGCACGTCACCTGGGAGCAGTTCTCGCCGTAGCGCAGGACCATGTAGATCTGCCTGTGATGCTCGCAAAGGCAGGCCGTCGCGTTCCCCTCGCTAGGAAGTGCGAGGTCCGAAGCCCGGCCATCCTCCACCAACAGCACGGACGGATCGCCGCGCGCGGCGTCTCGGCATCCCTCGGGCGCCAGCGGGCGCATCTTGCCATCTTGCCCTTGATCATGGGCCCCACCTTCACCGCCTCGCAGGGGTTGTCCTCGGCGTCCACCTCGGACTCGGACTCCTGGTCAAGCAACCTTGCCACAGACCCCTGCACGCCGGGCTCCGCGTCGCCAGTCCTGCGACGGCGGCGTCGCCGGCGGCAGATGCACGCCCCGCAACACGAGAGCCACGAGAGGACGTACAGCAGCAGCTTGTAGACGAGGCCCAACCACCTCCAGAGCCAGACGAAGATCCGGCAAGGCGTGAACTTCGAGTAGTCGCCGAGATCCACGATAGCTTCGTTGTCACGGGCGGCGTACTCCTTGCAGTGCAGCTCGTTCTCGCGCCCCTTGCATCCGGTACAGCTGATGGAACGACACGGGTGGAGCCAGCGCGGATCGCGCTGCTCCAGCTCGCGCCTGAAGCCCTTGTCGCTAGCACCCTTCGCAGAATCATACTCAACCCACAATCCCTGGCGAATGATGCGCTCCGGGGACTTCATGTTGAGCTTGAGCCGCGCGACCCGGTTGCCGACCCTGATCATGAGGTCGTTCTGGTCGCGCTTGGAGCCCCTGCCCTCCTTGATGCCCTTGCGGCACCAGTCGGTCGTCGGATCTGCACCTACGGCTGGGCCGTGCCGCGCCGCGTCGGCGAGGGGCGGCGCCGCCGGCGGGACCAGCTCGTCAAGCTTAGCCTCGCCAGGCGTCTTGCGCCTCGGGCGGGGGCAGCGCGCCAGCACCAGGCCGCATGTCCAGGCTGCCCAGCTGCAGGGTGCGAAGAGCGTCCTTAGGCTGTGGGCCAGAAGTGCGACCACGCCAGTGCCGGAGAGGATCGCCACGAGCCCGGCGATCAGCGGCCACGCGGAGCCGAACAGGTAGAGGCCCACCTGGTCGGCCATGTACAGCACCCAGCCGCCGTCGGAGCTCAGCCAACTTCCTGCCTCGCGGGTCGAGAAGGCTGACCTGGAACTCCCCACAGCCCGGAAGGTACCTCCTCCCATCCCCTCGGCAAAACAGTGCGTGCGGTTGCCGATGTCCTTCCAGCTGATGCCAAAAAGACCCCAACCCCTGATCCAGGACGACGAGTCCGAGTCGGGGGGATCGGGGGGAGTGCGGGTCGGACCTTGGGGAGGTGGGTGGGCCGGCGGCGCGGAGCGCTCGCGCGGCGGACCCCCTCCGGCACCTCCCGCGGGAGCCGCATGCTCGCCTGCTGGGTGCGCTCTGGTCGGCAGCGCGTCCACGTGCGAGGAGGGGACCAAGGTGCCGTCGAGCCAGAATGCCTTCATGTCCACGTCCGACATGTCGTCGTAGTACACGTACTCGGCCTCGTGGTCGGCGTCGGCGGCCTCGGCCGCCACCACGAGGGTCAGCAGCAGGACTCCCGCGCGTCCGCAGCGCCCGCCGGCTGGCGGCGGCGCCGGGGCCTTGGGGCAGCTCCTCCAGGTGGGCCCCGGCGCGCGCACGCGCTTTGCCGCCCTCGCCTGGCATCGAGCCGGCGCCGGCGCGGGCTCGCGCCTGGCCGCCGGCTCGGCAGGGGGGGTTGGCAGCCTTGCCTCGGCGGGTGCCGCCTCGCCCCCGGGTGCTCCGCGGCTGGCGTGAGCCGGCGCCGCTCGGCGCCCGGGCCCCCCGCCGCTGCGCAGCTGCGCGCCCGCGGGCAGCGTCGCCGCCGCCCCCCAGCCGCGCGGCGCCAGGCGCGGCATCATGCGGCCGCGGGCGCCCCCTTTCAGGCCTGGACCCAGGATCTGAAAATCTTCTGGCCCCGGTCCCGGGGCCCAGCCTTAGGCCAACTGAGGCCGACCCCCAGCCTGGCCTTGAAAAGGCTTGAGCCGCGAAGCGGCGATGAAGAGAGAGGGAAAGAGAAAGGGCAAGCAAAGAGGCAAGGGCAGGAGCAAGGGAACCGCAACTGGAAGCCCGCGCCAGTTCTGGAAGCGGGGAGATCCATCAGTTTTACCAAACATCCTAACCCCTCAACCATGCCTTTCAAAAAACAATGCAAAACACACTCTGCCTCCAAATTCGGAGCATGCGCAACCAACCCGATGCGGCCCCCCACCACCATCCAGTTCGACAAACAATACAAAGTACACTTCGGGGCAGTGTCTTCAGCCATGTTCGTGAGGCCCGCGAGCACTGTGTATGGTGTTTTGACAGGGACGGCGGGGGTGTCAGCACATTGCCTGCTGTGCGCAGTCCTGTCTAAGAACAGCGCAAAATGCACTTCGCGGCTAAACCTAGATCATGCGCGGCCACCCCGCGATTACTGTCAAGTGGTTTTTGACATGGACGGCGGGGTGGTGGCGTATGGCCTGCTGTGCGCAGGCCCACCAGACACAGTGATGGGCATTGGTTTTCGACAGGGATGGTTGGGGCCGACATGTTTCCCGATGTGTGCTGTAACGTGCGCAGGCGCACCTGGCACACTCTGCACGTGCCCCGAACGTGGCGCACCTGGCGCGACTGGAGTATGCGGCACACCTGGCGCGCGTGGAGCACGTGGCGCATCTGGCGCACCAGTCGTGCCTGGCACGCTCGGGCCCCAGGGGTACCTGGCGCGCGTGGCGCGGCTGGTACGAGTGGCGCACCTCGCCCCAGCGTCGGTTTTGGTTCCGGGTAGCTGCCCATCCAAAGACGACCGCTGAACATGCCGAGGCTCAGGCTTTACTTATGTGTTGGCAAGGCGGCTGGGAGTGAGCTAGACGGCTTGCTATCTAGGAGAATGTCTCGACCCCTCACCCAATCCCCTCCCCTGGGCCTGGGAGGGGGGGGCGAGGGGTTAGAGCGTCCAACATGGCCCCATGTGGCTCCAAGAAGGCCTCAGAGGGCGCAACCTGGCCTCCAAGATTGCTCAAGATAACTCAAGATGGTTCAAGATAACCTCCGGCAAACATCCAGGAGGCATCAAGACGGCCCCAAGACGGTTTCAATTACCCTCCCGGCCCTCCAAGGACCCCCCCAAGAGGCTAAAATAGCTCCAAAACCAAAAAGAAATCAATGTGTGTGTGTGTGTGTGTGTTGCCTTCTTGCCTTTTCGCTCCGGGTTGGCCTCGGAGGCCTCCAGGTGGCCCCAAGACGGCCCAAGAGTCCCAAGAGGGGCCCAAGAGGTCCCAAAGAGGGCCCAAAGAGCGCCCAACAGCATTTCAAGAACGGCCCAAGAGGGTCCCAAGACGCCATGTTTGAGCCTCCCAGGTGGGGACCTGAATTTCCTACCCCCCCCTTGTTTAAAAAAACCTAGGGGCCATGATGGCCCCAAGAGGCCCCCCAGATCCCCCCACCGAGCCCCAACAGCGGGGATCCTGAGAGGTCCAGCGGAGTGGCGTCCTACGCACATCAGAACTAGAGCTCGCCCTCCGTGCGGGGCTGCGAACTGCGCACCTGTCGCCGCTTCGGTGGGCTCCTGGGGGGTCCAGCGGAGTGGTATCCTTCCATCTCCGACCAGCGCCGTCGGCGTCACATGGCCTGCAGCGGGCATTCATCATGAGCGACAGATTCTCACGAAGGGACAATCAGAGTATCTACAGGCCCCATCAAAAACAACGCTTCCTCGACACCCCCCAAGTAGTCCCCACGAACCGCCGCACAGCTGCTGCGCCGGGAACTGTTTCACCTCCAACACGCCGCACGCATCGCCTCCGCAAAACGGCCACCTCCCCAGCAGCTCCGCACCGACGGCGCACACTCGGCCAGCCGACAGCAGTGAGACAAACTGAGCCAGTAGCAGTCATGTTTGTAGTCGCTATGTGTAGAGAGGGATCGCAGCCCCGCGCGGAAGACGAAGGGCGTAAAAATGTATGTTCGGAGGTCCGCGCGAATTTCTGGAATCGGCGCTGGGCCCTCCTCCTTGGCGCGTGGAGCGCGCCAGGGCGTGCGCCAGAGGCGCCGCCAAGGGGACCCAGCGCGGATCCAACAAATCCGCCCGGAGCTGCGAAAGTGCAGGCTTATGATGTTGGTGTTGCGACCTCCAGATGGCGGCGGCGGAGGGATCGTCCAGGCGCGCGTTGGGCGAGGCCCCGGCTGTTTTCCAGCAAATGTGCCGCGCTGAGAGCGCTCGGTGGCATCGCTGCTGAATTGTTTTTGCTTGCGGCCCGTGAGCATCACGCGTCGCATGCGCACGCATGCGGACGTGCATTCAACTCCAGGGAAGACCTCCCCTGCTCGCTTCGTGGCGCTGGCTGTCCATGTATTTGGGCCTCGTTGCTCGCTCTGCCTCAGGCCCGCCCACTCTTCGACTTGAACCGCAAGTGCGGAAATTCAGGCACACTGGTTCGCGTGGCGATGTCGCGGGCGTTGTCTTCTGACGCCGCGTGGATCGTTCAACCTTGAACGACCGCAGCCTTCCGATAGAGCAGGCCGCTCGGCATCGGCAGAGTCTCGCCAACTGGCGGGATTTCACCTCGAACGCCCGCGCTGGGGTCGGCGCCGCGTCATCGCCGTGCAGGCCTATCGTACATGTCACTGCTTTCAGGCCGCCGACCGCCCCTGGCGATTGGCGCGCGCGCGCATCCGGCAGTGCCTTTGCACTCGCCAGCAACTCGTCCAACGCGTCGTCTAGCGGGTCGGCCCCTGGTCGAGGCGCGGCGGCTGGTGGCGGCGCGTTGGCACTGGCAGCCGCGCCGCGGGGCACCTTGGAGGGGCAAGGGGCGGAGCTGTGGATCGGCGGCGCGCTCGGGGGGGAAGCGAGAGGGACCGGGCCTTTGTAGACGGCTCGGAAATCCTGAGGCCTTCTGAAGTTCTCTAAGCCTCACCCGAAGACGCAGAAAACTTCCCGGAAAGCCAGGAGGCTTCTAAGAAACCCCACCGCCTTCTCACAAGGTTTTTTCCTTCTCACTTCCGCACCTCGCTCGCCGTCGGGTGGAGGTC
The DNA here is from genome assembly GCA_963575745.1 of Prorocentrum cordatum. Classification (NCBI taxonomy): domain Eukaryota; class Dinophyceae; order Prorocentrales; family Prorocentraceae; genus Prorocentrum; species Prorocentrum cordatum. Next base: position 494,421 of record CAUYUJ010020337.1, read on the forward strand.
GAGGGGGTGGAGGTGGGAGCTGGGCTGGAGGCGGATGCGGGGTCGGAGGCAGGCTGGCGCAAATCGTCACATGGGACGCACAAGGACATACTAGTACAATTCGTCGTCCTTGGGGCGCGTCCGACCCGAACAAAGTATGCCCAGCATCCCGCCCTCAGCGCTGGCGAGCATTCGTCTCGAAGCGAGCGCGCGGAACGTGCGCGGCAGACCGACACCAGGCCGGGCCGCCGCGGCGCGCACCGTGCGGCGCCCTCAGGTGGCCACGTCCGACGGGGACACCCGGACGGCCGACAGGATGCCGCAGCAACACCTGCGGCAACCCGTAGGAGGGTGGGTAGAAGGTGGGGGGGGCCAAGAAGCTGTGCACGCCAGCGACTGTGCAGGAGGCAAGGAGATTCGAAGAAGCATTCTCCCGCACTCCGTGCTGGAGAGCGCCGTCTCGAGGCGAGCGCCCTCAGGTGGCCACGTCCGACGGGCGCACCGGGACGGCCGACAAGAGGCCATAGCAGCCATACCCAGGTTCAAAGCCTTTGCGAAGTGACAAGGTTTTGGCGGGCGCCAGCGTGTTGAGTGGACCACGCAGCAGGCCCAGCATTCAGGAAAGAAGCGACAGGCGATTCGCTAGCAGTAGCGAAGCAGGTAACCCGAGAGCGAGCGGGCTCGGGAAGGGGGGCAAAGAACACGCTAAGCACTGGATGCCTGACGCCAGCGACTGCGCCAGAAGACGCGCGGGGGCCCTTTGGTCGCAATGCGGAAGTCAATCGCGCCAGAGCTGCGAGGGCACACGACGCTCACGTGAAACCCCGCGGGAGCTCGGGCGCGCGGCGCGACCAGCTCGCTTACTGGATTGTTCCACCGAGTGCGGAAGCCGCCGTGACCGAAGGTCGTTTGCGGATCGGCGGCCACCAACTGGCGGAACGCCAGCTCCATGATCTTGACCGCGGCCCGATCCGAACCGCGGGCATGCTGCCGCGAAGGGCAAGGCCAATGGGTCTGTGGAGCTGTGGAAAAGGGATGGACAGGAAGGAGTCACCATGAGACTCAAGGCAGTCGCGCGGCAGAGAACGGTCGCAGCGGCAAGCTTCGAGAAACTCGCCAGGCCACAACGACATAGCATACAGAGCAGTCCCGCATGAGTCATGAGAGAAAACACCACCATTGCGCGCAGCAGCGCGCGGGGGAGTTAAGGCCGGAGCTCAGGAGGCTCGAACGGAAAGGCCTGGTGAAGCCTAAAGACTAGTCTCCACTGTCTGGCATAGCCCCAGGCCTCGGTCAGAAACGCTTCCATGGAAGGCGCTGTGACTGCACGCCCAGAATGGCGCGAACAAAAACGCGATGCGGAAAACCGGCATCGCGAAGCCAGTCCGAAGATGGCAAGGAAACGAGCGAGCAGGTTGCCGCCGCGGTAGAGGGCGGCAGGGGCTACCCCCGATTGCTCCGCCACCCAGAGCTCGAAATCATCGAGCGATTGAGCGCGTCGCTTGACTCGTCGAGGGCGCCCGGGCAGGGCTCGCGGCGGGCGACGCCCCCAGCCGCGACCGAGGGCAAAGGCAGCGCGGGGGGTCGCGCATCTGCTGCTGCTGCCGTGCCGGCAGCGAGCGCAAGGGCCGCGCGGCCTCTGCGCCTGCGCGGGGCAGCCGCGGCGGCGGCGCGGCCCCCTCCTGCGGCGCCGAACCCAGGCTCGCAGCCGCTGGGCGGCGCTCGGGGCGCGCGCGGAGGCGCTGGCGCGACCCCCTCCCTCGGCGAGGGTTGGCAGGGCTGGCCGCCGCCTGTGGCGCTGCGCCCGAGGGAGCGCCGGCATCCCCGCCGACGGCGCGCCCTTCCCCCTGCAGGGATGTAACAACATCGCCGGAGTAAGCCATGCCTGTCGACGGGGGAGGCGCCGCCTCCGACTCAGGAGCCAGCGCGGCAGCCGCGCGCTCAGAAAGGGCGCTGGCCCCCAGGGCCGGGAGCGCCGGTCGGGCGGCCGAGAGGCGGCAGCCGCCCGCCCCGCCCCCACCCCCCACTCGGGCCCTGCGGCCCGCGGCGGCAGGGAGGAGACTGGTTCGCGTCCGGGGACCTGGACGAGATCCGCCTCGAGATCAAAGGTTCGCGCGAAGCTGCGGCCCCTGGCGCCCGCGTGGTCCCTCGGCCCGTCAGCGGCGGCGCGCTGACCTGGCGGAGCAGGGGGGGGGGCGGCGCTGGAAGCGCCGCGGCATCGACCGCGCGACAGCAGCAGGGCCAGGCGCTCGCGCCCACTGCCGCCCGCGCAAAGCCCCAGGCCAAGGCCCGATTGCCCTCGGCCCCGAGGAGCCTCGCACCCCGAGAGTGGGAGGCCCGGAGGCACGCCCGGGGTCGAGCCCGAGGGGGGCCCGGCGGCGCGCGCGGAACGCAGGACCCAGCACCGCCGCTACAGGCAGAGGCAGCAGAGCCAGGCCCCTTGGGCGCAACGAGGCCCCACGGCAAATATCTTCAGGTTGGCCGCGCGGCGGGCGCGCCGCCCAAGCGGAGTGGGAGCGGGCGCCGCCGGGGCCGGGGGGGGGCGGCCTGCCCCGCGCGGAGGGCCGCCTGTCTGCGGGCACGGCGGCCGTGGCCCACGGCGGCCTTCGAGCATGCCGCGTGGCCGGCGCGGTTGGGGCAGCAGTCGAGCACGCGAAACCACCAACCATTCTCCGGGGGCGAGCCCCAGGCGGCACACAGGAGGAAGCCCTGGCCGAGGCGCTGGGTGCAGGAGGAGCAGCTGCTGCAACGACTGTTCACTATCGTGAGGTTCAGCATGAGCTTAAGACTCACCCCTCGGACCCTGAAAGCTCCGCAAACCTCGTCCCGGGCGACGTCGTCAGAGGAAGTCAAATGCAGGGCGCCACAGGAGCCCCACTTGTTCAGGAGCTCCTACAACTGCTCGCGGCCCTCGTGCACGCGAGCACCCGGAAAGAAAAATTATCCCAGTGCGACCCTACCTAGGAGTTGGAGCCCCTAGGAAAGCAGCATTAGTAGTAACAGTAAAGCTAAGCTAGCTAAGCTAAAGCTAAGATAAAGCTAAGCTAAAGCTAAGCTAACGCTAAGATGAAGCTAAGCTAAAGCTAAGCTAAAGCTAAGCTAACACTAAGCTAAAGCTAAGCTAAAGCTAAGCTGCAGCTAAGCTAAAGATAAGCTAACAATACGCTAAAGCTAAGCTAACGCTAAACTAAAGCTAAAACTAAATATAAGCTAAAGCTAAGCTGACGCTAAGCTAACGATAAGCTGAAGCTAAGCTAAAGCTAAGCTGAAGCTAAGCGACAGCTAAGCTACGGTTAAGCTAAAGCTAAGCTAAAGCTAAGCTAAAGCTAAAAAGACGCTAAGCTAAAGCTCAGCTAAAACTAAGCTAAAGCTGAGCTAAAGCTAAGCTAAAGCTATGCTAACAATAAGCTAAAGCTAAGCTAAAGCTAAGCTAAAGCTAAGCTACATCTAAGCTAAAGCTAAGCTAAAGCTAAACTAAAGCTAAGCTAAAGCTAAGCTAAGCTAAAGCTAAGCTAAAGCTAAGCTAAAGCTGAGCTAAAGCTAATCTAAAGCTAAGCTAACACTAAGCTAAAGCTAAGCTAACACTAAGCTGAAGCTAAGCTGAAGCTAAGCTAAAGCTAAGCTAAAGCTAAGCTAACACTAAGCTGAAGCTAAGCTAAAACTAAGCTAAAGCTAAGCTACAGCTAAGACAAAACTAAACTAAAGCTAAGCTACGGCTAAGCTAACACTAAGCTAAAGCTAAGCTAAAGCTAAGCTGAAGCTAAGCTAAAGCTAAGCTAAAGCTAAGGTACAGCTAAGCTAAAGCTATGCTAAAGCTAAGCTAACACTAAGCTGAAGCTAAAGCTAAGCTAAATCTAAGTTAAAGCTAAGCTAACACTAAGCTAAAGCTAAGCTAAAGCTAAGCTCAAGCTAGAGCTAAAGCTAAAGCTAAGCTAAAGCTAAAGGTAAGGCTAAAGCTCCCAGGGGACTGGGGGAACCGCGGGGCGGGGACTGGGGGAACCGCCCGGGGCGGTTTCCATTGCCCGGCCCCTTGAGCTAACAGAGTAAGAACCCTTCTAGGCAGAGCCTAGGTAGGGAAAAACACTCGTCCTCTGGTAGTCGCATGACGCTGGGATCAAAAAATGCGGCTCGTACCAGATCGTTGCACATGTATGGAGTGGGATCAGACATAGAAGAATAATCCCAATTCACGCGGGCCGCCTGGGCCCGATGGTCGACATGCTCAGCCTGGTTAGAGCCCCAGCCTGCCGCGGCCGCCAGCGAGCTAGCTAACGGGGCAGCGCTGTCGGGAAGTCGCCGCAAGGGGGCGGGCACTAGGGAGGAGGAAGTGAACGAACCCTCAAGAGCTGCAACGTAGGTAGCCGTAGCGTGGAGCGAAACTTCGGTGGATTCGAACTTGGCGAAAGCCCGACCTAGGTCGCTCTTGCCACCGCGAGCAAGGCGAACTGCGATCAAACACAGACGCGCAAGGCGACTGCGAATGCCCTCCCAGCAGGGCGCGCCCGTTGCCCGCACCCTGGCTTCGGCGGGAGCGAAGCTGGGATGACCCAAGGCGAGTCACATGAGCGCAACGACAGCATGCTGCGACAACGCGCGGGCGGCGCGCCTCACGCGCCCCAGCGCGCGGCCCGTCGGGTGACTGGACGGCGGCGGCAGGGGCGGCGAGGGAGGGCACGGCCAAGGATCGCGGGGAGCTGGCCCCAACAGGCGCGAGCCGCCCCAATCTGGCGTGCAGAGAGATGCGCGGGCAAAGGCGGCAAGGGGGCATCGAGTCCCCATCCCAACCTGGGCCCCGAGCAGCAGCCCAGTGGGCGGCGTCGATGTTGGCGCCTGGGAACAGGCACGGCAGGGCGGACAGATCGGCCACGAGGGGCGCAGTACTGCCAGCGTCAACACTGGCACGCGACGCGCCGAGAGAAGGGCAGCGCCGGGCGGAAGGCGCGCCTCGAAGCCCGCGCCGAGGCAAACTTGCCCGAAGCAGGTGAGGAGGCCTTTGGGGGCGAGCGAGAATGCGCAGCCCTGCAACGCCGGCGCAGCCGCGCTGCAGAAGCGCATGTCCAGAGGCGGCGGGCGGCGGCCGAGGGATCGCGTCGTGTCTCGGCCGCTGGCGAAGAGGCACAACGTCGACCGACCCTGCCGCAGCACGCACCATATCCCTGCGGGGCCGCAGCAACATCGCTGGACTGCAACGGTAACGGAGCGACGGGCGAGCCTCACCCGCATGAGATGCAGCCACAGCATCGCTGCAACGCACAATGCCCATCGACGGGGCAACCACCGCGTCGGCTGAAGCCGACGGGTCTGCCGGAGGCTCGCGTTGGGAGCTTGCAGCGCCAGCCGCGCGAGGCACTGGGCCAGACGATGCGCTGTCAGAATGCGGCATTATTGCCGCTCTCTCGCGCGCTCTCTGGCCAGGGAGCGAGCGGCGGCTCTCTGGGGAGAAGGCCCAGGAGCGGCCGCTAAGCCACTCAAGAGAAGGCCTCCGTAGGCGAGGCGGGTGCACCAGCATGGGCTGGAGCGTCAGCGGCACGGCGGCTACCAGCGACGGTCCGACGACCCCGCCGTCCTCCACGCCGAGGGCGGGCTCGACGCACACGTCGAGGCTGAGGCGCGGAAAGTGTGGCATGGTTGCCAGCGAGGGCCGAACGGGGGGTCTCGTTCCCCCGACATCCACTAGCATCGACGCTGGGATGCTGACCTGGCACCCAGAGGGGGCCGTCGAGGCCCGCTCGGAAGGTAGAGCGGGGGCGCGCCCCCAACGTCTGTCCGACTGGCTGGTCGCACGAGTGGTTCCTGCCAGCGCCGACGTCGAGCGTGGCAAGGGCGCGGGGTGGTCCCCGCGAACCCCGAGCGACCCTGGCCCCTCGCGAGGGCTCGAGCGAGCGGTGTCGCTCGTCGGTACACATCCGACGGCGGCCACCGACTGAGCCATTTGCGCGGTTGCGTAAGACGAAGCCGGGATCGGGGCAAAATTTGACCGGGATAAAAATCATGCTCGGTTTTTCAAATCACCGGGGGCGCCGCCGAACGGGCCTGCCACGCCTTGGGCGCCATCGGCTTCGCGAGGGAAGGAATGCGCCCCGGCGCGGATGAGGCCACGGCGCGTATTTGGCCACGCGCGCGCCCGAGGGAATTCAGCGCCAAGCGCCTTTCACTCCAGAAGACCCGACGTCAACAAAACAAACTTGAGGCCCCAAGGGGGCCCCACAGAGGCGGACCGCCAAAACAATCACGCAACGAACGCAACGAAAAACACGTGTAAATGTCAAAAAGCGCAGTACTCCGCGATTCTCGTTCCGAGATTCTCTGAAATCGGCCTGCGGCGGCGCCCAGCAGGTCCCCACGCGCCGAGGGTGGGGGCCGTGGACACCGCAGGCCGCGATGGTCCCGACCACGAGGTCCTTCCTCCTGCCCCTCGACGAGTCCACGCTCATGGACGCGCTCTCTGCGCTGAGCGTGGACCGCGCCATCCGCCGGTACTTCTGCGCGACGACAGCCAACTGGCCGCCGACGGACAAGGCGATTCTTTTCCGAGCTGCGCGTGCCACCGAAAACGTACAATAGCCCCGGGCTCGGGGAGAAACACTTTCGAAGCACTTTCAGGCCGCCAGCGTCGTGGCTGCCGACCCGCCGCGCGCCGACCGCGAGACTGGCTGGGCCCACTGCGTCCACGGCGGCGGGCGGGCGCCCAAGAGAGCTGTCGCGACGGTGCGCGCGGCGGGGCGCCCGCCCCACTGCAACCGCACATGCGGCCACCATGACGCCACAGGCGTAACATGTGTGACGCACTCTCGGGCCCGCCATCAACGCATCGGCCAGCGCCCAAGCCCCTGAAACGCAAACCTACTGCGCCCCCCGTGCAAGCCGCGCACCCGCTCCAAATGCTCGTGCACACCAGCTTTTCTGCCCGCCCTCAACAGTTTAATTTAGCGCCCATGCGTTACTTGGGCTCCTCAAGCCCTCGAAAAGTACTCGGGGAACTTCTGCGAATGCGCGCGCTGCGCTCCACAATTCGGCGTTCTATTTTTCTTTGGAACTCTCCCAGAATCTCTGGTTCCGATTTGTCCCGATCTTCCGCTCAACTGATTGCGGGCAGGAGCCCCGGAGCCCGGCGCGCCGAGAAAGGCGCCCGACAGCCGGTTTCCTTACTGGCGAAGCTGAGGCGTGCCCCCCCACCTGGGCTTCAGCCGCGCCCCAGGAGCAAGTGCCCCGAGGAAGTGGGAACGCAGCCTGGGGCCGCGGCCGAATGGACTGACGCGGTAAGCGCGCCCGCCATGTCATCGACGGCAGTGGGCGGCATCGCATTGGGGGGCGCGCTATAAGCGGCGGCGCCCCCCGAACCACCACGGACTGAAGTGGTCAGCACCCCGGCCCCCGCAGAGACCCGATCGTCATCGAACGCGTGGACGGCGGCGGCAAAACCCGGACCTGTAAGGCAGCAAACCCTGGCGGCGGGCCCGCCCGCAAGGCGCCCGGCTGCAACGGCGGCCCCAGCCCTGGAGGGGGTCGGAAGCTGGCGCACGAAGGCGAGGCAGCCTCGGGACTCCCCCGCGGCCGGGTGCCAAGAGCTGTCGCGACGCCACGCCGCGCGGGCCGCGACGACGGCCGCGCCGCGGACGCTTGCGAGGAGGTGCATTTTCGACCGACCCTGCCGCAGCACGCGCAAATCCCTGCGGGGCCGCAGCAGCATCGCTGGGCCGCACTATGCCAACGGCAGGGGGGACCGGGGAACCCCGCCCGCAAGCGACGCAGCCACGGCATCGCTGGAACGCACCGCGCCAATCGACGGGGCAACCGCAGCATCGGATGAAGCCGAAGGGTCTGCGATGCCCGCGCGGGAGCGGAGTCGCATGACGACGCAGGCGAGCCAAGGCGAAGCATCGACGGAGGGGGGGGAGTGGAGAGGAGATGGATGTTAGAAGGGTTCACCCACTCCGACTCCTCCATCCCGAGCGCAATTGTCTTCGCGCCGTCGGCTCCCGTCGCCTGCTGTCAGGCGCCCGCCGGCGGAATGGGCCGCGCGGAGAACTGAAAGGCGAGGGAGCGGGAGTGGGCATTTCACTGTTCGCGGCGGCTCGTCCGCGCCGCGGGGGAGCGCGGGCGGCGGATGCGGCGCGAGGGGCGTCTCTGTCGCGGCGGCTGAGACTCCCGGGGGGCGATCGCAGGAGCTGTGCGTAGCAACGCCTCGAACGTCCGATCGAGGAATGAGTTCGCGCTGCACCACGGCGCAAGGCGCGGCGCATCGGCGCGCGAGCTCCTCCACTCTTCAGGTGAACATCCTGCTCCTCCGCCTCAAAGGACAGGGGGGAGAAGGTGGAAGAGGAGGGAGAGGAGCTTTCGCGCCGTCGAAGGCGGGGTGGGCGCCAAGGGCCACCTACCCGAAGGGTCGGGGCGACCCGACAGTCGACTCGCAGCCATAAGCGCGATGGGCCCGAGAGCCCGCGGCTCCTCGAGCCACGCCCCGCAGGCTGGACACCCTTGCGCGCGGCGGGAAGTAGCGCGGGCCGCTGCCTGCCCCGCCCGCCGAAGCGCGAGCGGAAGACGGGGCTCACAAGGCCCGAAACCACCACTGGCAGGAACCGCGAGGCCCACCTGCCCGGGCGACCGCCGCCCGATGACGGCAAGCAGGGCGTTCCGTGCTGAAAACGAGACATCATGAGCGGACACAAGCATAAGAGCGGCGGACGCACTACCGCGCCTCTTTGCTACCACGCCACACCGTCATCAATCATCACTGCTTTGAATGGGGCGAGGCTGCGTTGGAGATGCGTCGGCCTTCCACCATACTGCATACAGGCCCTGGACGATTGACTTGAAACGTGCAACGCGTGTCATCGATACGGCCGTTCCTCTCGACTGTCGGGGTGCCTCTTGAGCGATCTCCTCTTGGGCCTTTTTAGAGGGTGCGAGAAAGAAGTGCCCCAGGAAGACGCCCAGTCTAAAAGCATGCGATTTACATGTGAAATATACGTTCTCGCCCTTCTGGTCTCACGAGCGTCCAGACAGCCCAAGAGGCTCTCGAGACCGCCCCAAGACGGCCCCCGCTCCCCTAAGAGAAATCCACGAGGCCCACAAGAAAGCCAGAGAGGGTCTTGAAAAGGAGAGCTCGAAGGGCCACACGAAGCCAATGAAATTTGGCCCGAGCCCCCGGCCACCTGGAAGGCCAAAATCGCCTCCAAGACGTTCCAAGCTGGCCCCTGATGTCCACCAAAGTGGCTCCTCATGTCTCCAAGATGGCCCACGCAGGCCGACACAAGAGGCCTGCAAGACGGCCACAGAGGGCTCCAAGAGGACCTCCAGGAGGGCCGAAATAGGCAAAGAGCAATGAACCCTTGATCCCCCCTTGATTTGGGCAAATTGTTCTGACTGTGGCCTTCTTGGTCGCCAGAGCGTTCGAAACATCCAAAGAAGCCCTCAAGGCCGGGCCAAGACGTCCATAATGGCCCCCAAAGAACGCCAAGAACGGGCCCAAGATGGCCCAAGAGAGCCCTAAGACGGCCCTGAAGGAGTCCAAGGCGGTTCCACGACAGACCAGAGAGCCCCAAAGATGGCCTCCGAAGGCTGCAGACAGCCCAAGATCGCCCCGAGACGGCCCAAGAGAGCCCCCAAGATAGCCTCAGGAGACCACCAAGAAGACCCAAGAGGCCCGAAACGAAAGACAAGACAGCCCCCTGACGGCCCCAGTGCACCTCCCCAGCATTCCCCGAATGGTTTGCCCAACATCTCGGGTAGCCGTGCCAACGCCCGACATTCCACCACATAGACTCTTTCAGGGAACAGGGGGTCGCAGTGAATGCCGGAGGCATCTTCAATCCACCACCCCCTGTGATCTACCCAGGAAGCTTGGCGTGCCAGACTCTAGACTGCCGTGTAGGCCCTTCCCAAGAAGGTTCCCAAAAGCCCTTCGACCAACAGCGCCTTCCACCCTCCAGCGGGATCACGGCAAATCTGGCGTCCGTCGGGCCTTCGGGGCGCATCCGTCCAAAATGGCTAGGACAGCCCAAGAGGCCTCGAAGACACCCCAGGAAAGCACCATTCAAGATTAGTGACTTACCGTATGCGCTTAGTGACTCACCGTATGCGTTTGAAGCATGGTCGCGCTCTCGCGTTTTCGCACAGCTGGCAGCCCAAACTTGCTCAAGAGGCCCCCCAAGATCGCACTAAGACGGTCCGAGATGATGCCAAACCAGCCCCAAGACGGCACAGGGGGCCCCAATGACGGCCCAAGAGGCCTCCAATCCGGCCCAGCAAAACCCCCAAAGGGGTACAATGTATTGCCAAGAGGGTGGGAACGAAAGGGCCTTGCGGGCCTGAGAGCCCGAGGAAGACCCGAGAAGACCCAGCAGGCCTGAAAAGAACTTCGAGACAACCCCAAGACGGCGGCCACAGAAGGCCCCTTCCAAGTGTGCCCCCAGTGGATTCCGCAGTGGCTCGGGGAGCACCCAGCCCACTAGCGGTGCAGCACCGCCCCTCAGCACCTCACGACACAGGCGATTCCAACGGCAGGGGGGGGCGGCGACGCCTCTCCGCAAACGTCTTCGATCCGCTGGCGGGGCATTTAGGTCCTCCCCCAAAGCTCCACGCAAGCCAGTCGGCCCCGTGCACCGGCCGCCGACATGACACATGCCTCGATAGCCTCCATGACACCCAAGATGCCGCCGAAGATGGGTCCAACATGCCAAGATGGCCCCAGATCGCCACGAAGATGGCCCAAGACGGCCCCATCACGGCCCAACGAGGCTCCAATATTGGCATGTGAAACGCTGCACTTCGCCAGAACAGGAGGAAGCATGATAAGCATGACTAAGCGGAACCAACAATTTTATAAACAGGATCTCTCGGAGGTCCTCACGGATCGTCGACAGTCTGTCCATGCCGTTCTTCTTCGGAGATGAGCACGAGTGATGGCGAGCTGGGAGGCAGAGAACAGAGAGGAGAGAGGGAGGGAGGGAGAGGGGATGACCTGTACCTGTGCGAGCGGGGGAGGGGAGGGAGAGGGAGAGGAGAAGGGGAGGAGGGAGGGGGGAGGGAGGAGGGACGAGGGAGGGAGGGAGGGAGGAGGGAGGATTTCCAGGATTTCCGCCATCACGTAGTGATATATTTACAAGGCAACTACGCTGAGGCCACCCCCTGAGCAAACCCGCGAACGAGACGACCCAGTACAGGAACCTCAGCAGAAGGTACATGAAGAACCCGACAACGAAGTCTATGGAGCGCAAAGCGTTGTCACATAGCGAATCCCTCCAAATTCGAATGGCACCTCAACAAACGAAGCATACCAAGCTAAACTGAAACGGACTTGGCTCGATTCGGCCCTCTCCGCAGGTCAACGGGCTACCTCTCACGTATACCACAAAGATCGCCTCCTCCGCAGACAGCCTCGCAAGACAGCAACGCAGCCAAACTTACCACCCAAACTGTTCATTCCTTCCAGCCGAGCCTTCTGCACCAACTTGAAACACTGCACGAAGACAGTCAACCATAACCACCAAAAGCACCTGAAATACCCTCCCCTGGCGGAGGTGGGAGACCCCAGCGTAATAGCTGATGATGTCTGGCTCACGCTTGATGCACGAGAAATGGAGGCCCCAACACCAGAAACCGAAAGGCATACCCTCCCCTGGCGGAGCTGGGAGATGCCCAAACGATAGCTGACGAAATGAGCCCATACTGAAACATTCCAAAGCCACGCCACATGCAGCCCGAACTGGAGGAGCGACACCACGCGAAACCCGTAGTGATACCCACCAGCTTGTTAGGCCTGCGCCACAGCCCCGGAATAATAAGACTTGAAATCGCGAATTCGCTCCCCTTCGTCGCCAGGAGAGGCTGGACGATACCGATGTGAGCAAACGACTCCCAACACGGTCCAGAGTCCCTGATGTCCCCCAAACGCCGACGAGAAGGCGGGAAGCTGGGCTAGCGCGAGCGAATAGGAGCCAAAAGATGGTACCACGCGCCCCGCCCACCTGTGCTTGAGGGGAGGGAGGAGGGAGGGAGTTTGATGTGGGAGGGAGGGGGGCAGAGAGCAAAGACGATAGACAGGACGAGACTCTCGATTTCTGCCCGCGGCGGCCGAGCTCCTGCGGCGGAGCGGGCATGCCGCCCAGGCGCACGCCGGCGGCTCCGCACCGGATGCCAGCCTCTCCGTGTTTCGCCAGCCAGCGGCCTGTGGGTGGGCGCTCAGGGCCCGGAAGACAGCACAGAGTGCGACAAGGCAACAAACAGCGCCATCACACACCTCGCTCCCCCCAGGCGGGGCATGCACCGTCTGGGCTTGTAGCTTCTCTTCTAGGTCAATGGCTGAGAGTTCCAGGATTGGGCCCGGTACACTACCACCGATCCCTATGCTCGGGTAATCGGTCCCCCTCGGGATATTGCATGTCCGCATATACCCCCCCAAACCCTAATGGCTGGCATGCGTGGGTCTAAAAAATACGTTTGGCAACAGCCCCAATCAAGTGACATCATGCGGGCCGCATGCGCGTGCCGCCGTGAGCGCATGTCAATACATGCAAAAAAACAATGGCCTTCGTACAACCTCAAGATAAAGCTGCTCAGAACTATTACAACCCGTACGCTGCTTCTTCTACGAAATGTGTCCGACTTCTGCGCGTGCCCACCCGCTGAAATCATACGAGAACGATGAAGGGAAACACGCGGGCGCATGGTAACAATAGACACCAACCATAACACACCCGCCAACGCTGTCAAACAGTAATTGTTGACTTGGTAAAGCATGTCACCACACGTGTTCAAAAACATTCGAAAGCCGATGGTCATTCAATATATATATATATATATATATATATATATATATATATATCAGACCTCGTGAATTCGTGCGCGCGCGCTTTCTCATCATCCTCATCAGCGCAATCGTTACAATCATCGCCAGTGTCATCAGTGCCATCGTCATCATCACCATCATCATCACCTCAATCGACATGATCATCAGCATCAGCGTCGACGTTATCGTCATCATTGATGGCATCGGCCTCGCCATAGCCACCGTAATCACCATCACCATCATCATCATAATCATCATCATCATCATCATCATCATCATCATCATCATCACCATCACCATCACCATCACCACCATCACCATCACCAACATCATCATCAGCATCATCAACATCATCATCATCATCGTCGTCGTCGTCGTCGATGTCGCCGTCACCATCACGACTCGTTCGCCCGATTCGTGGATCTGCATGAGCAGGGTCCGCGAGTCACTGTGCCACTTGAAGCTTGCGAGCACGTTCAGATGGATAGCTGCACTCATGGACTATAGTTTTACCATCTAATCTCGGGTAGGTGGGTGGGATGCTTGATCGAGCATGAGATGAGGCCACGCGCGGATGCCCACAAAGACTTATTCATCAGAACATACGACCTGTCAAACCAGACTTGACAGCACCCATCTTCATATAGTTATCCAACTGTCCGACTGCACGATCGTTCACTGCGACTGCTGTATAGCAGCACGCAAAGGAGGCAGGTATCAAACCCCCTCTCATCCCTCTCAAGGAGTATTACGCATGCAAATGCGTTGCCCAAAAGGAAGTGTTCACATAACCCATTGCAGCAAAAACGGCGCGGAGCGCATGCGTGCACCGCCGCGCGTGCATACCAAAATCATTCAAAACAAATGGTTAACTCTACCTGGCTGATGTATAAACACTTGGTTTGCCTAAACTATCGGACAATAGCTTGTACTCTGTCAAGCGAACCAATGCGGGCTCTACGCGCGCGAATGCCAACAACGTGCAGCAACTATCGCGCGCCCGGCAACGCTGTCAAATAGTAGCATGCGGCTCACACGCGCGCGTCCGCGCGCGCATCTCGACTCAGGTTAAAACCGCAAGTTTCTGCCCATGCCAACTCCGAGGTGTTCAAAGCATGCGACCACCACGAAGTTCTGACACGACTTGGGCATGTAGAAGTAATGCAGGCGCGCACGTTCTTTTCCCCCGCATCAGCACAATTCTTAGCATCATTGCGAAGACACCATTGCCATCGTCATCGTAACCATCACCACCAATGTCGTCATTATCACCTGCGCCGTCATCAACGTTATCGTCGAAGTCGTCGTCCTCGTCAAATGTCGGCGCGAGCATTCCCCAATCATCTTCACCAACATAATCATCATCATCGCCAGCAACATCGTGGCCACCGCCGTTATCACCACAACCATAACCATCATCACGATCAGCGTTTACATCTCCCTGGCAGTCGTCATGCACACCATCATCACCCTCGTCACCATCATCATCGTCATCCTATTCATCACCCTTATCGTCACCATCGTAATCGCCATCGTCGTTGTCGCCGCCCAATTGACTTGTGCCGACAACTTGCGAAAGAGGGAGGCAGCAGGAATGGAGCGAGGGAGGAGCAGGTAAGGGCAGGAGAGGGGAGGCAGGGGGCGAGGAGGAGGCGGAGCCGCGCTCTCGACCCCGCCCCCCCTCCCACCCACCCCCCGACTGCGTTGGCCGCCGACCCCGACTGCGTTGGCCCACGGGGCCCCTCGGCGTGGCGGCGCTCGCGGTGGGGCGGTCATGGCCCCGAAGGTCTCTCACCGCATGAGCAATCCAAGGAACATGCCTTGGGAGCGAATTAATGGGGGGTGATGACCAAGGGGAGGAAAGATGCCTTTCTCGGACCCTAAAAGCCACCTTTGTGGCCCTAAGGGGCTCCTGTAGAGGCCCTAAAGGACCACGTTTACGAAGCCCTCGCTGCCCCCCCCCCCCCAATTGATCGCCCCCCATCAACACGTGCCCCCCGAATGCCCCGCCTCGGCTCATGTCCGGGCCCGCCCGGGCGGCGCCCCCCTGCGGCCATCGCGCGTCGGGGGCGGCCCGCGCGGCCAGCGCCGCCGGGCGCGGCGCCGCGGCGCGCATGGCGGCCTCCGCGCCCAGTGCCGGCGGGGAGTCCGCCGGTGGGCCGCGGTGGCGCCCCTGAGCACGCGCGGGGGCGGGGCGGAGCCCAAGCGGTTTGTGGCGGCGCACACAAGGGGATGGAGGGAGGAGGAAGGGTGCTTGGAAGGAGGCTGCTTCTTAGAAGGCGTCGGCCCTACATCTGTAGATGAGGACCGCCCCTATAAAAAAGCACGGGAAGTTCCAAAGAAGCCCTGCTCCCCCCCCCCCACCCCCAAAGCGCGTGGTTGAGTTCTGCTCAAGAGCCCGGGGGCCTGGGAGGGCCCCGGGAGCCCGACTTCGGCCAGCCACCACCGCTCTGGACCCATATCCTCTAAGACTCCATGTCCCTTGATGGCAAGCCAATCGCGCCCGTTGGGAGCCCACGGAAGTGGCGACGGTTGCACAGGTGGTCGCCGCGGGGTCTGGTCTGGGTGGTAGGGAACGTGCAGGTCCCAGGGTGGAGGCGGTGGGAAGGCAGAGGTAAGAAAGGAGACGCGCGAGGAGTGCTGTAATGCAAAACGAGAACCCATCACAGGAGAGTTGGGGAAACACTGCGGTTGACAGTTCATTTGATTAACGCACTGCGATTACGCAACAGCAAAGGACAACATAAGAACGTCACCCGCGGCGGGCTTGCAATTTACATGCCTGAGCCGACTATATTGATGCATCTGGCGGGGCCCTTCACTCCCAGCCGAGTCTGCCGGGGACATGGTATCATCCCATGCATGTTTGTCCCATCCCTCGCCCTCCTAAATTACCCAATTCATCGGCACCATCTGCTTGCTGCATCCGCCTGCATCCTCCTGCCCCGCCTCCCCTCTTCTCCTTCATCATCCCTCCCTTCCTTCCTTCCTCCATCCTCTGGGGGGCGCCGATGCACGAGGCCGCTGGCCAGGCAGCAGAGCCAGGCCGCCAGGAGCAGGAAGGACCTGCCGCCAAAGGGGCGGGGGCGGCGCAGAGGCTCGCGAGCACGGCGCTCGCAGACGTGAGCCAGGAGCGATGGATCTCTTCACCTCCGAGGCAGGAGCACAGAACGGCGGCACCAACACCATCGAGATTGCCGCGAGCATCAGGGAGGGTCCTCCTGGTGGTGCAGTGCCCCTTCTTTGGGGCGCGACGCTCAAGACGTCTCTCACTTCCAGCTCGGAAAACATCGTGGACCTCTTCGCCAACGGTGACCCGCTGGCGGTGGTGGTGTCGTTCCTCCCTCACGGGAAGAGCGTGTCGTGGCACCGACAGGCCAACCGCGCGCCATGCGCACCGACATGCCAACCGCGCGCCATGCGCCCCCAGTCTTCGAATCCCCGCCCGTGCAATCTCCAGAGAGAGGGCGGAGCGCGGACGGCACACCACTCGCGAGAGCAGGCCGAGACGGAACAGCCAACGGCGGCAACGATGCAGAAGAATACAGCCGCGCACGGGCGATCTGCCCGAAGGGACACAATTCCGTACTCGAGCCTCTAGGCGACACTGTCGCAGGTGAGGGCGAGCCTGTCAGCAGAAGGGCTGCGCAACTGGATATGGGAGCCGCTCAACGCCCCAACTGTCACGCGGATGCCTTTCCAACATCGCGGAGCAACGGGAATCAAACAAGGGGAGGCGGAGCAAAAGGAGGCGGAGCAAGCAGAGTAGCAGGAGGCCAACACTCCCATCAACAACTCTCTATTCCCAAACTTCTGCCTCATCATCATCCTCCGTCTTGTTCCTCCTTCTTCCCCTCCTGACTTTCTTCCTGATCCCCCATGCTCAGGGATAGCCTGAATGTATCCAATCACTATCTCTGCGAAAAGACTCCCGCGCGAACCGTTCTCTCAACGCAACCCTTCCGAGTGTTAGCCTCCTGCAGATGCCGTGGCCGAGGCTCGCTGTAAGAAAGCCGCATCTAATTTCGGACTGGGCCCGCTCCCTGAGCGCAAAACTCCGCGGACCAGGGGGGAAGCAAATGCACGGCCCGCATAGTTTGTGGAAGAGGGCGTCATTCATTGTCTGTGGGGCTTGTGGCTGCTGGGCCAAAGCTCGCCCAAACCATCTGCGGGAGCCGTGTCCGATGGCCACGATTGACCCACACGCTATCTTTGAATGTCAGCTTGAGGTTCTCAAGGCGGAATTGCAAAGGCTTGTCGCCATCAAAGACGTCAGCTGGGGCGCGGTTCATCCCAAGTCCCTTCCCTAATGTCCAAAATTATCATGTGATGCACACCGGATGCTGGAAAGCCTTCCCTACTCTCGAATTCCCTTGGGCCCCCTCATCTTAGGGGAGCGAGCCGTCAAGCCCGTCTGCTAGCACACACATGTATGTGTACACACATGCACACGCATATTTGCATGCGTGAGCGTATATGTGTATGTGGATGCGCATATTTTTATAAGCACAGCAGACGTAGAGAGAGAGAGAGAGAAAGAGAGAGAGAGAGGGAGAGATACAGAGAGAGAATGAGCGAGAGAGACCAAAGCGCAATCGCGTGGATGCAGACCAGCGGGAGGACGAGCCTGCCCCAAGTCCCACGGGTGCCGCCGAAGCGTTGGGTGGAAGAAACAAGCGGGAGGCAAGAGAACTGATCGTCGCCCGCAGGTGTCCTTGGACAAGTGGCAACCAAATCAGCGCCGAAGAAAGCTGGCTGCTCGGGGAACGACGCGTACGTAACAACGCGACACGACGCAGACGTCGACCAAGGGCCAGGACAGCGAGCGAAACTTATAATCGCGCGTAGATGGCAGAGTGCCTGTCTCTCGCCGCGCCCTGGGAGAAAATCGAAGCGTCTCGCCAAAGCGCCAAAATGCTATTGCGCAACGACCCCTTCAAGCCACACACACACACACGCAAACACGAAGTGCACAGGCACACGCAAATGCCTAAGTCACAGCAAACATTTACATGTTGCAAGCCGTCAAAATATTGGAACTGTGGATGCCACTGCAGATTCCCAATTGAAATTCGAGGACGTGAGACGCTGTCGTCGTCTTCGTCGTCGGCGTCGCCAGTCCCAAGGAAATCTAAGAACGAACCAAGAAAAGAAACAACGTAGGAGAAACGCCGTATTAAGTCGATTCCCTCCCCTTATCCCCTCCCTGACGGGGGGTTGGAGGGTGTACAGGGGCCGCCCACCCAGCCTGAGGGGGCGGTAACCCCCCGCTGGGCCCTCGCAGTGCGCCAAGCGGCACTCCCTTCCCTTCCCCAGGCGGTCCCCCCTGCGGGAAGAGCGACAGGGGTTGGTCTTTTCCCTGTCGGCAAGGGAACTCAGGACCCGTCCTCCCGCTCGGCCCCGGCTCCAGCTCCGGTCCCGGCCCCAGCCCCGGCCCGGTCGCATCCCAGACGCCCGCCCCCAAGGAGGCACACGGCCTTCCTCCTCCTCCCCCTCCTTCTCCTACTCCTCCTCCTATTCTATTTCTTTTCCTTAACTTTCCCCTGTCGCACCCCGAGGCCGGTCGAAAGGGCGGGCCGGGCGTTTCGCCTGAGACTTCCCCACCACAGCTGATTCTGAAGCTAACATTGGCAACAGCTTCACAGACGGAGGGCGGGTGGCTTTCAACATGTAGCTCTCGCCTCAGCGCCGCGCACACTCATTGTAAATATTTGCAAGAACTTCACGGATTGAGGGCAATCCGTTTTCAAAATGTAGCTGTCGCGTTAGCGCAGCGCACATTCGGTTTAAACATTTGCACTAGTTTCACGGATTGAAGGCGATTCCTTTCAAAATGTGGCTGTCGCGCTAGCGCCGCGCATATTCGTTTACAGAGTTTGCAAGAGCTTCACGGCCTCCCATCATCAACGTACCGCGAACGGTGTTTTGGAAAGTTTCATGATTATGCGGGTGCAACAATTACGTTCGTTCGCTGTGTTGACATCCCAAGAATGACGATCTGGCACAATTCAGGATCGTCAAGACGCAACAGTCAGGTTGATCCGTGGCGTTGGAGTCCCGAGAACCAGGTGTGGGCATGCTTAGAACGTGGGTGCGGAGGTGTCTGGATTAGACTCGTACCCATAGGCCGACCTGACCGTACTGGTCCCCTTTCCCACTCAACATGCGGCCTGGCGGGCGCATACTCTCTGTCATTCGGGACCATCCACATTTCTCAAGTCTATTCGCACTACTGTCTCGGCTGCGCCCGCCAAGCTTAATTAGTTTGCTATCGGCCTAAGTCGGCTTCTCCCCGACCAGGATCGCCTCCACGACCCCCAACATGCTCGCAAAGAGGTCCCCAAGAGGCCCCCAAGAGGCCTGCCACCGGGGGCCCCCCCGAAGGCCCCATGAGCACTAAAAACGCTCCAAGATCTCTGTCCCTGGGCCTCCAAGATGCCCCCAAGAGGCCGCGCATCAAATGCGGAGGAAAAGAAAAACTAATCAGCAACAACGACGCGCCAACGACACGGCGGGAGGCGGCAAACAACACATACAGCATCGGAAGCCGCGCATCTCCTCTTCGTGAAATCGGCGGAGAAGGTTAAGCCTTAAGCCTCTTGAGAAAGCAATGGAGATGAAACACGAGAATCCTGGACGCTGCTGGCGCAACAACTGCCAGGATGCTGCGGAAAGGAAGCGGAGTGAGGCGGCGGTGAACTCTGGAACGATGCCACTAATACAACGTCGGCTGCGAGATTACACGACGCATGGCCCCAGGGATTTCCCGACAAGGACCCATGGAGGACCCACAATAGGGAACCAAGAAACACCGTTCATTCATTCTCGCATCCCCGAAACCGTAGACTTCACTGGGGAGGTAAATCTGCAACTGTGACGGAGTCCCTCGGTTCAGTTATTGTTTGTCTGGTGGGCCTCCAGGCGATTCTATCAGAGATCGGGCTCATGGCTCGAGGAGCTCTCGCGGGAACGGCGGCTTGCATTCTCGGCAGGGGTAGCGTGCTCTCACGGCTCTCAGGGATCCACGGTCCGCTCGGCGCGGAGCTGGGATAGCATGCATTCGGCCCGCGCTGGCTCCGAGGTGGCCCTAAGCGGCTCCGATCTGCAATTGGCACTGCCTGGCGCGCAAGCGGGATATCCAGTATACGGCCTACGGTGGCCACGAGGCAGTTCCAGGGGGCCCCACGGCGGCTTGGACTTGGCCCGCGGTCTGCGCCCTGACAGGCGCGATGTTCGAAGCCCTTCCGCCAATCCCAGTGTGCTCAAGGTTTCGCGTCGGTCGTAAAGGTGACGCTTCCCTCTTCTTGAGGAATGTGGAGCCAATACGGGGACGTCTCGTACAAGGGCTCTCTCAACCGCCGCATGGGCAGTGACCTGGCTGCTGGCCCAATGCAGGTGCGCCCAGTCCACCAGGGGCAAGGACAGTAGATTGTCTTCAAGTGCTGGGAACAAACAACACAAATCTCGCCATTCTGAGCTTCAGACCGCCCATGACGGCCCAAGAGGCCTCCAAGATCGCTGCAAGACGGCCCCAGGGGCCCCCAACATGGCCCCAAGGCAGCCCAAGCGGGCCCAAAGACCGCCTAGAAAGGGCCCCTAAGACTGTCCCAAGAGGCCCCCAGAAGCGCCCTGAGAGGGACCCAACAGGAGAAACCCTGACAGGCAATGGGGACCTTCCGCCAAATCCGCCGACGCTGTCGGCAGACGATGCCGACGTGTGGGAGAGGATGACGGCCACCTATCCAGCTCCAGTGCGGATCTAAAGCTCTCTGACCCCTCTCCCTGTGGCTACCTTGTGGACGTCTCCATGCACGTCAAATCCAAGGACATCGGCAAACGTGGGGACGTCTCCATGCGCATCAGCACAAAAGACATCGAGCAACATCGTGATCGAAAGGGAGGCCCCTTCCTCCGTGAATCCTTCCCCGCCGCCGAGGCGGTTTTTGGGGAGGAGGGACCAGGGCGGATCCTCCCTCCCTCCCTCCGTATCAGGGTGAGTTCAACGATCTATAGGGGCTGTTTGGCATCCACGATGGGGCCAGATGGCCCGGATTAGCTCCAGATGGCTTCCAGCATCAGTCCAGGGATACCGAAGCAAATGTGCGATCTGCGAATCTAACACCGCACACGGCTTTCCCCAACCCACTCCTCGCCTGGGAGGTTCGTCCTGCTCATCCTCTTCCTCCTTCTCCATCTCTCCTCCACCTCCTCCAACTGGGGTGCCACCCCTCAGGTTGCAGCGGGCGAGGGCCGAAGAACCCTGCATCGCGGCATGCTGGGGGAGGGTGCTCAAAAGGCTACTGGGGGTGGGTTGTCCTATCAAGCAAGGCTGCACGGAAGGCCCCTCTGTTATCGCATGTGTCCCGCCTTGGCTTCGAAAGCGGAGACTTGCTTCAGAGACCTACGGAGCTCATTTTTGTTGCTTGCGTCAACGCTCTGCCGCGCCTGGTCTGATATTCGACTGCAGCAGCATCTGCAAGGCAATATCATCCTCGCCTGGCGGCCGGGTGACGCTCCCGCCAGTCGGGGTGTTCGGCGGCGACGGCACCTCGGCCACACGCGGCGACGCGGCGTAGTCCCGCGTGAGCGGCTCTCCTTTGCCAATCCTGCGTGCCGCGACCAGCTTCAGGCCCTCTGCATCCAGGACCAGCTTGGTGTTTTCACCAATCGCCCCACAATGCTCCAGAACCTCGTGGAAGGGCACGACCGCGACCAGGCCAGCGGGGGTGTACTCGCTGGGAGCCAGGGTCGTGGCTCGGGCGAGCGCGAGCGAGAAGTAGCGCGACACCTGGAAGACGCGCTGCTCCCGCTGGCTCAGAAACTGGCCCGGAAGCTCTCCTGCGCGCAGCACGGACAGCTCCACCACACCTTCCAGCTCGTCGCGGCAGGCCCGGAAAGCGGTTCCCCTCGACCTGAGAGCGCTCCGCGCAGCTGCGCGGGAACAGCCCGTCCAGGCCTCCAAAGCCCTGGCGGCGCGGTCCAAAACTGGGTGGCAGGGCAGGCCGAATTTCCTATAGATCTCGACGTCGTTGTCGCTGCCCGTGGTCAGCAGGGAGCCACCCACCACGTTGGCGCGGTCGCGGGGTATCAGGTCGGTGAGGTCTGTGCCCCAGCCACCGCGGTGCCACCCAGCAACCCACGGGTGCGGCGGGGACCGCATGCGGCGGAAGCGGGCCAGCAGGGCCTGCTCGGTGAGCCGGGCCTCCCACTCTGGCCCGGCGTCGACGGCGAGCGCCATCGCCATGGGAACGGACGCGACCACCTCCAGCGGCTCCATGGGTGCGGCGGCCACGGCGCCCCAGAGACCTGCCTGCCCGGCGCGCACCTCGATCTTAGGGAAGCTCGCCCCGTGCGACGCCGCCCAGCAGTTGTACGACTCCGCGTCGAGGCAAACGGCTGGCCCGTCGTCGGCCTGGAACGCGGCACGGGATGCGCGACTCCACCGGGGGCCCTCGCGCACCGGCGCCCCCGCACAGGCCGCTGTACGCCGCGGGGCAACGAACTCCCGCCGATGCCGCGTTGGCAGCCCGAACACACACAGCGCAACAAGAAAGAGGGCTGCGACGGGTCCCAGCGCCATCGCGGGGGGAACGCAGGTCGGGAGGGGCAGGGGACGCGGGGAGAGACAGGGAGGGATCGGGAACACTGGGAGCACGCAGGTCACGAGTCTCCTAACGCACGGCCGCTCCAGCAGCAAAAGCTGCTCTGACCCAAAACAGCTGCGTAATCAGACTTTGAGGCGCTCCTTCGATGAGCACTCGCTGGCGCGGGGTCCAACAGCCACGAAGCGAATCGCACGAGGGAGGAAGGGAAAATATCGGCATGATTTCGATTCTGCCCTCCCCTGTACTCCTTATCCAGCACCCCCATCATCCCTTCTTCCACCTCATGCTCAAGTTCGTTCCTTCCTTCTCCTTCTGTTCGACTCCATTTCCTCCTCGTCTCCTCGTCTCCTCGTCTCCTCCTCCTCCTCCTCCTCCTCCTCCTCCTTTTCCCTCAATATCTTCCTCTTGCTCCTCCTCCTCCCCCCTCATCAGCATCATCATCAGCATCATCATCATGATCAGCAGCATCATCATCATCACCATCACAATCACCATCATCATGATAAGCATCACCATCACCATCATCGTCATGATGTGCGTCCTCGATAGTTTCATCACCGCTTCAACCATTACAGCCATCATATCCAGCATCCGCATTCTCGTCACCATTCTCATCATCACCATTACCACAATCACCACCACCCCCATCATCCTATTTTTATAGCGTGAATGAATTATGATGTGTCTCATATGACCAAAATACTTATCAGTTTCATTATGGCCGCTACCGTACCTTATGCTGGCCAACCTGTGGAAGGGAAGGGGGGCGGCTGAGGAGGGGGAGAGGGAGAAGGACGTTGTGGAAGAGGAGGAGACTAGGTAATGGGATGTAAGAGGTGGATATGATGTTTTGCTACAAACAACTTTGAGAATCGAGCGGGCAAACGGGTACCGCACGTGTGCCAAACGAGCACGGGAGGCAAACTTTGAGCCAAACCACCACAATGAAGCCAGGCAAGGGAAACAGGCATATTGCAACGGACAAGAGCGCGTCGCCCGTCACGGGGGAAACCCAGGTACCGTTCGAGTTTGGTGTTCGATCGAGCCTATTGTGCCTCGTCTGCCAGCTCATGCAAGCCATGCGCCAACCCACGGCGCCTCATATAAAGCTGCATGGCAGCAGACAGCTCGATGGAGCACGCTCCCTTCACTTACATGCTCACTGTCCCTTCGCCTGCTGCTCCAGCGTTATGGAAGCAACCCACCCACGCGCATGCGTTACTACGCAGCATTCGCGGACATAGCTCACGGCTCGCGAGCGTCTGCGTCATCCCTTCCATCGCTGGGGCCGTGGGCTGCGATGGCATGGCCATTGTGAGCTCGGGCCACCGTTGCCCGTGAAGTTGGGCGTACCAGTGACGCCGTAATTCTGGACGCCCTTGACAGTGGCGAGACTGCTATGCTAAGAACTAGGCGTTCGCGTCTTGTGCCGCTCCTCCCTCAGCGTGACGGCGTCGTGGTAGTAGCTGGCCTGGCCGTTCATGATGTTGAGGACCAATTCTATCCCGATGCACCCATGGCACATGGGATCGGCCCTCATGTCACGGGTGTAGCACCAAAACCTGCCACCGATATGTTTGGTGCGGAATCGATCTGAAAATCGCCACATGGACGGCGATGATACTGTGGAGACGGACGCGCTGTCCACGACCAGCGTTGCAGGCGCTGCATAGCCTCCCTCTTCCCTCAGACCCCTGGTCTCCTGAGAGGACGCCGTCCACTGCTCCGCAGGCTGCGACCAGCTCCGAACCGGACTATGACCTGCACGCGAGCATGTGCGATCGGCTCACGGCGTTGAGCAAGTCGCGCACCTACTTCCCAGTGCGGCGGCACATGGCAAGGCGAATATACGCGGCCCCCCTCACGTCGCACTCTGTCTCCTCCTATGCGACGCGAGCCTTGGTCTTCTGCGTGGCAAAGGCCACGGAGTTGAGCTGCGTCGCGCAGCGCATCGCCAGCTTGCTCCTGGCCCTCTGCATCGCAACAATGAACGCGGCGAAGTAGTGCTGGGTGAGCAGGGCGCGCGCTGCTCCTCCAAGCAAGGCGACAAAGAGGTCTGGTAATTGACCTCTGGCTGGATCGTCGGCCTTCGCCTTGACCAGGTCGACGTGCCTGATCGGTATCAGGGCGTCTATGTACCCGTCCTGGTCAATCGCCGACGTTCCATCGGCGCGGCGGCGTCGGTGTACTCCGCGCGTGGCGAAGTCGTCGCAAGTGCCCTTCAACTTGCCGACAAAGCCCTCGACATGGCCGATGTGCCGGTCAACGTGCTCTGCGTGTCCAGCGATCTCCAGACTGCGAACGCGCTTGGACAGCATGAGCACAGGCGTCGAGTCGCCACAAGCACTGGGCGACTCGCGCTTGACCTCGAGCTCCAGGCCTCCCTCGGTCGGCTTGGCGCCGCGCCCCGGCGAGCGCGCGACCCGGGCGAGCTTTGCGGAGAGGGCTCGGGGAGCGTCATTGCAGCCCGCGCCCGGCCTGATTCAGCGCGGGCGCGCGGCGGCCCGCTCGTCTCAGGACTCGTAGCCGGGCACCTGCCTGAAGATGGCTGCGCTGCTGGGCGGCCGGGTGACATGGGCGCCGCGCGGTGCCTCGCCTTGCCCGTGCCTCCGGGCGTGCCCGGTGCCTGGCGGGAAGGCCTTCTCGACGCCCACGGCGACGTAGTAGACCCAGCCCAGACGGCGCGCCGCCTGCGGGGACAGCGGGCGCTGTCGGGCGCGCATCGCCGCCCTTGCGAACGTCTCCTGGGTTCTGGCGCCCGCGTCGCGGAAGCCCCTGGTCGCCGCGCGGCGCCGGATGATCCTCGTGGTCTTGCCGTCGGGCACCTCTGGCACTTCCCCTTGAAGACGCGCGGGGGGGCCGCGACGTTTCGGGTGCCCATGAGCGGTCGCCCCTCGAAGCGCTTGCACTTGACCGAGATGGTGAGCTCCGCGAGGGCGGCTGCTGCCACATCCTGCGACAGCCTGGGCACATCTTCCTCGGCCTGGAAGTCGGCGCCTCGCTCGGCGGCCGCGGTCTCGACGGCGGCGCGCGCGCCATGCGCGGCTGTCTGGAAACGCCAGCAACATCATTGCCGCGCGCTTCCTCGACGAAGCGCAGGAATACCTCGCGCGCCCCCGGGCGAAGGCGCAAACGCGTCTTCCCGTCATCCTTTTTCGCCCTCCTCCTCTAGCGCGGCGCAGGCGTCCGAGGCGGCCCCGCGCAAGTAGTGGTGGCGCTGCGCGTAGATGCCCCGACGTTGGCGCCGCTTCTCGAGGCGCTGGGGCCACCCGCGTGGCCGGCGGCCCAGTCCGGCCGCAGCGTGCCTGATAGCGGCGCAGGTCATTTGCGGGCTGTCATCGATCCCCAGCGTCTCCGGCTCCTAGGCCGGATCCCCTGCCCCCTCGACCTCGCGCCAAGCTGCCAACATCGCCTGCCGGATGTGGCTGGAGACGTCGCTGCCGGTCTCCTCGGTTATAGCAGACTGTGCTGATAGGGGTCCTCCTTCAGCGGTGCTGGCAGCGTCCTCTGGAACGTCGGTGACATCGACATCGAGCGCTCCATCTGGACGGATCGCATCCTGCGTCTGCTGCCACAAGCGTCGCGTGACCCAACATGAACTGAATGGTGTGAGCGTCGCGCCACTGCTCGCCAATGACTGCAACGGCGTCGAACCTGACGCCGTCGGGGTGAACATGTTGAAAATTATCTGGGTTCTGAGGGGCCCACCAGACTACGCTGAGGGCGCAGCCTGGTCAATCGCCCACAGATCGCTGGCCGCACAGTAGACGCATGGCCCGAGCGTCGGGCAGCTAAAAGCATCTGCGAGATCTTTTACGTTGTGACGTGCCCCAGGAATTCCACCACTCGGTCCCAGGCCAGGCTAGCTCGCGCCACGCTGGTGCCTGGGTCGTCGAAGACGGAACCGATGAAGGGCCACGCGTCTTGCAGTGTGCAGACCGCGTCAGCTCGGCCGTACTTGGCCGTGAACTTGCTTCGCGCCAGGTCGACAGACGCGAGTGTCCAGGGGCCAGCCCAGCCTGGAGCGTCTTTCGTGCTGGGGGGCCGGTGCATTTCCACCTGATCGCTAACGTTGAAGAAGCCCTCTCCGGATTCCCAGGCGCGTGTCCGGAGGGCGCGGTTGACGCGGGTGGTGGACGCGGCCTCGATCATGCGCTGCAGTGTTATCCGGCGGATTCGCCACTGCAGTCGACGGGGCTGCACTTCCCCACCAGCAAAGGCGCCGGCACCGGCGCCAAAGACACCGGATACCTCACCCGCTCTGTCTGCTTCCAACGGCGGCAGCGCGGAGGGCAATTTTCCGAAAGCGACGTTGCACGGCGCAACGCCGCCAACACGGGAAATGTTGCCCGCGAAGATCGCGCGAGCAATTGTAGAGTCGAAGCTGGCTGTCATACCATCGCGATCCAGCTGCTACTCTTTGGCGCGAAGCGCGCGTCGTGGCACAGCCCCACGTCGCTCGATGAAACGAGTGTGCTGTCGCGGAGCTCTGATGGGCACCTGGACCCCTCGCCTCTTCACCTCCTCCGCGAAGTACGTCGAGGCCGCGCGGCCTTCGCCGTCCACGACGGACGTCGCCATCGCTCCGAACAGCTGGATCCACGATCGGTCGAAGGCATCAAGCAGCGTCGAGTCAGGCTTCGAGTTGATCCGCTAATCGTTGTGCCACCATAAAACGCAGCATATCAAGCGCATAATCCTGCGATCCCTGTAGCAGAGGATGTTGCTGAGTCGCGGAAGCATGTGGTCACAGCCACTCGGGCCTTCGGAAGAGCTGCCTAGGAGGCCACGAAGCGCTGTACTGGGCGGCGCGGGGGTATATGGTCCCGGCCACTGGGGCCTTCGGTGGAGTTCCCGGACGCATGTGGTCACAGCCACTGGGGCTTGCGATGGAGTTACCTATGCGGCCACGAATCGCTGTATTGGTGGCGCGGACGCATGTGGTCACAGCCCCGGGACCTTCGGTGGAGTTCCCTATAAGGCCACCGAACGCTGTACTGGGTGGCGCGGGCGCATGTGGTCACAGCCACGAGATTTTCGGTGGAGCTCCCTTTGGGGCCACGAAGAACTGCGCGGACGCATGTGGTCACAGCCACTGGGGCCTTCGGTGGTGCTGCCTAAGGGGCCAAGAAGCGCTGTAGTGGTTGGCGCGGGCACATGTGGTCACAACCATGGGGCCCTCCGGTGGAGCCCCCTGTGGGGCCACGAAGCGTGTCAGGGGTGTGCCGAAATTGGGACGAGGGCCAGGAGGAGATGGAACGCGGGGCGCTGTCTCTTCAAAATGTGGACCCAGCACCACAGGATGGTTGGGAATCATCGAATTTCCGAGATCGTCATCAAGCTCCGGGATGCCACCGCCGCTGCCAACGTCGCCACACCGCCGCCACGCCGCTGCCGCGGCGCCGCCCTGCCGTCGCCAGCCGCCGCGCCGCCACTGCCAGCATTGCTGACGCCACCGCCGCGCTGTTGCTGCGACGCCACGCTGCCGATGTACACACGATCTCTGCGAGCGATGACACGCTGCGGCCTACACTGGGCTGGGGGGGCGCGCCCGCCAGAGACGACCCACCACGGAGACGATCGGCGCAGGAAGGGGGGGGAAGCGTGGCGAGGAGGCAGAACGCTTGCTTCAGGCTGAGGGGCGCAGGGCATTGATCCGAGTGATGGGCGGACGGGCTCTGCTTGACGACCTCGAACATCTAAGCCCCTCCAAAAATTCCAGGCACAACGGACCCCCAAACAAAATCTGGCGAAGGTATCGAAGAGCGGCTCGGAGACCTAAGCGGAAAGCATGACAAGCAGAAAGCCCGAATAGGAGGGGGCGTGGAGCGCATTTTGTGCAATTAAAGTAGTGCCACATCGCAGAGAGTCCTCTTGCGGTACCGGCGCGTGCAGGGCGACGGGGCAATACAGCATCAGGCCGCTGGCCGCTTCATCTTGTCAATCGCGAACAGCCCGAGGATGATCAGTCCTGGCAAGGAAGGCTTCAAGACTCACGGCCGAAGGTGGGCCTTCTGTCCAATTTGGGAGCAGACGGATCTAGAAAAAAATAAGACAACAGCGACGACGACGACGATAAGCAGGCGCAATAAGAGATGTAGCATTAGCAATCGTGTCATGGGCGGCCGGGGCAGGAGGCCGGTTCCCAAGCCAGGGCCAGGGGAGCCGGGGCCGGCGGGGGCCGGGGTCGGGGCCAGGGCCGAGGATATTGTGTGCCAGGAAGCGGGGGCCGGAGCCGGCACAGGGCCAGGGGCCGCGGGCCGGGAGCCACAGCGAAGGCTGGGGCTGGGGCCGGGGCAGGAGCCGGGCGCGGAACCGTGGCTGCGGCGCTCGAGCTTGGGCCGGGGCCGGGGCCGGGGCCAGGGCCAGGGGCCCAGGGGCTAGGGCCAGGGCTCCGAAAATCCATGCTCATGCCGTTCCTCCTTCGGACCCTGACGTCAGAACGCGACACAGGGCGCGCCCTGGAGCACACACTGCCCAAGCCAACGCGGCCCCAAGCGCCACTTCCGCGAGAACCGAACGCTCCTGCTCAGAGCATGGCGAGCTGAGACCACGGCGGCCGAAACTCAGTCCTCGGATCCCTCCCGGGGTCCAAACGCATCGAATGAACGAGCTGAGCCCAGCCGTGGCGACGCGTGGCGCCCCGTCCTCCTCTGTTGAAGCAGCGGTCCGCTCCCAGGGCCGATCCTGGCCCGCATGCCCATGCGGATCCGGCCGTGGTGACGAAAAGCCTCCCAGCGGGCCCAAATAGGACGGCAAACGACAAGCAGGAGAGGCGCAAGACTAGGGTTCGGGGGACGCGGGTTGGCCTGGCGATGCCAGCAGGGCAGGGGTGACGAGACTCAGCCCGAAACTTGACGCGAGCCCTCGCTGCAAACACTCCACGAAAACACGGGTTCGTCAAGAAACAACGGCAAATCCGAGAGCCAGCGAACTCGAGCCTTGAGTCTCCCCGGGCGCAGCGACGACGCGACAATAGGGCAACGCGGTCAGCGCGCTGGGCTCTCTCGCCCGTGCGCCGGCATATTTTTCCAGGCGCCTTGCGCATGCAGTGCTGCGCGCGCATGCGCCTTCCACGTCTGGCCCAGCTTGTCTCTGACGGCGCGGGCGGCGCGCGCCCATGCCGCACAGTGCTTGTCGCGGAGCCGCGCGCCGCATAGCGCTGACCGAGTTCGCGCGGACGCCGTTGTCTCGCCTGGCCCACCTCCGAGCGTCAGAGGCGACGATAAGGGCGAATAGCTCAAGGGCGGGCAGTACACGTGTTCGTCGGTGAGCCTTGCCGAAAACATGGACCACAGGCGCCCCTGGATATGTGTATTGCTCCCCCCGGGCTACTCGCTCCTATCGTCGCCTCCAAGACCGACTATGCGGGCCTACACGTAGGCGGGCACCGCGTCCCCTGGCGCGCTGCGGGCCCTCCCCACTACCTTGCCTACTGGCTATAGCCCGCTCCCCTCACTTGCTCTGGTCGTCATGGTTGCAATGGCATTGAGATGCAAACGCATTGCATGGTGTTGTCATTGCGTTGCGTTACATCGCATTGCATTGCATTGCATCGCCTTGCCTTGCATTGCATTGCATTGTACTGCATTGCGTTGCATTGCACTGCATTGCATTGTACAGCCACATATAGCTTGCGCCACATATATTGCACCACATAGATCGCACAACATCGCTTGTTCCATATGGATCACTGCACCACATAACTTGCACCAAGGAATTTCGCCACGTCGACTGTACCGCGTAGATTGCAACACATGGAGTGCATCCCATAACTTGCACTACATAGGTTGCACACCTTCGCAGGAGGTTGGGTGGAGATTGTGTGTGGTCGTGGTGGTAGAGGGGGGCGCGGGGGAGGAGAAAATGGTGAGAACGGTGGGGACTTGTGTGCCTGTGTGCGCGTCGGGTGGATGGGTGGGTGGCCTAGCGCGCATGGAGCTAAAGTGTGCAATTGGGTAGCGTGGCGTGGGGCGGGGTGAGGTGAAGTGGTGGATGGGGATGCAGGTGGTTTCTCTGTGTGCGTGTGTGTGCGTGTGTATGTGGTGTGTGGTGTGTGGTGTGCGGTGTGTGGTGTGTGGATGTGTGTGTGTGTTGTGTGGATTGTGTCTGTGTGTGTGTTTGTGCCTGTGTGTATGTGTGTGTGGCGTGCCTGAGTGTGTCTGAGTGTGTCTGTGTCTGTCTGTGTCTGCGTGTATGTGTGTGCGTGGGTCGTGCGTGCGTGTGTGTTGGTGCGTGCCTGTGTGTGCCTGTGCGTGTGCGTGTGCGCGTGCGTGTGCGCGTGCGCGTGCGCGTGCGTGTGCGTGTGCGAGCGTGCGTGCGTGCCTGTGGTGGAGTTGAGGCGAAGGGAGCGTTAGTGGTGGTATGTGATTAGGTTGTTGCTCCTGTGTGTGAGAGCACGGAAACGGCAAGATAAGGGACATGGCGGAGGATGGAAGGGAATGGAGAGTGGAGGGAGAGAGGAGGAACAGATCGGAGGGGACGGGGGTGGGAGGGGGGAAAGGGGAAGGGGGGCAAGGGGAAAGGGTCACGCTGAGAGAACCCCGGATCGGCGGCACTGGCTGAAGGACAATACAATGTGTTAATATGTTGTTGGAAGACTGTGAAAGCCGTGAGTTGATTAGCTATGTCTTGAATGGTGAGAGGACCAATGGTTTTTGGAACGAGTTTGACATGCGCGCGCGGCCGCGGAGTATGTGTCCCGCATGTGCTGCCGCATGGGATTAGGAGAGGAGATACCTCTTAGATCAATGCACGTGCACCGCATAATTTTTCTGTTTGACAGGGATAGGGAGCATTACTGGGACTGGCGTGCATGGTAGTTCTCGATATCCTGGGTGAAACATCGTGCAAAATAGAACGGACAAATACACGGAGGGGTGCGGTTAACACTGGCCTCGGTAGGGGGAGAGAAACGTATATACGGGGTGCATGGGATGCCTTCTATGGGTGGGAGCCTGACCGTGAGTATCATATCTTCTAACTGCAATACAAGAAATTCCAAACGGGGCCTTCTCATCCAGTCACAGCAGAACACCATTACTA
Source organism: Prorocentrum cordatum (assembly GCA_963575745.1). Lineage (NCBI taxonomy): Eukaryota > Dinophyceae > Prorocentrales > Prorocentraceae > Prorocentrum > Prorocentrum cordatum. Next base: position 525,840 of record CAUYUJ010020337.1, read on the forward strand.
AGGAGTCCTAAGGGGACTTCCTTATCTGACTAAGCATAAGGAACCCGAAGGGCAACCCATCATCTGACTACAAAGCAAGGAATCCCCAGGGTACCGTAACGCCATGCATCGCAGAGAACAAACTGATATCCCGCTGACAAGAACCAATTCCTTAAGAAATACCCTTCAATAATTATCGGCACCGTCCAAATGAAACCACAAACAACCCGTCAGCAACACAAATTACGCGAAACTACTGCTCATAAACTGCCAACGGTTTCCGCATGCTGGGCACGTACAAACACAGAAACAACGTGTTTAGAACTAGGGGGCGAAATTACTGTCCTTCTCGTCGTCGCTGTCTTCCGCGGAGAGGACACACTCAAGGGGCGACCTGCTGGAAAATTACCGTCCGACAATGTTTCACCAACAGTTCCGTGGCACGATGCAACTCAAGCCAATTTCAAGAATTTTACAGTACTTTCGAATCCCACCAGCTGTGCCGCTAGGACTGGCCCGAGGGGCCAATGGTGTGTGCGAACCCAAAACTCAAGACTACAAATTCTGATTATCAAGTGAGAAGGGTTCGCGCGCGTGAGGCCGCATTTGGAGGAACCGAAGGTCGCCGGACGATTCGAAAACCTTTCCACATGGACTCGAGGAGCGTGGCAAGGGGGCCTTCTGGGGGTGGCTACGCCGCCCCGAGACGTACCAAGACGAACCAAGGTTGCTCGAGACAGCTCCAGGGCAAATCAACGTTGGGCCAGGACGGTCTGGGACCCACCAGACGGTCCAAAAATGAACCAAGACGGTTCGAATAACTGCAGGAGGTCGCCAACAGGCTACCACCATGCCCGCGAGAAATCCCAAACAGGCTTAGAGCCCCCACAGGAATCGCGGCACGTTGACTAGACACTGCCACATAAAGCATGCCTATGCTGAGATTCCCCCATGCGTTTCGGCAAGCAACCCTCAACGTTGATTCTCTCGCTGGAGGTTTGACACTCAATGTTCTGATTAGTACTTCGACTGGGGCAGCCAGGTGCAAGGAACCTTATTGCAGCGGCCCTCATGTTCCAATCCCAATCACGCCCAACCCGCACGTACGTTGCACGCGATTTGCTGTGTGGGGTCCTGCGTCTATGTTAGGGTTGACCGTCACGTTGTAGATTCCATCGCTGGTCGTAACTACCTCGGCCAGCGTGGCGCCGAAGCCGTCCTGCACCTGTGAACGCGGCGTGGCGAGGTGGTCGTCGAAAAAGGCCACCGTGCCAAATTTGCTGGCGATGATGTAGGTCCCCGTTGGGCTCTTCGTCAAGGTCCCGAACCTCTTCCCGGAAGCCTTCAATATCTCCTGAGGCCGAAGCGGGCTATTACAGAATCGCGGGAGGGCCTCACCGCGACCTCTCTGACGAGAACCCTAGCCAGAGACGTCGCCAGCGTTCTGCCGCGACCCGGAGTCACGGGAATCCACGTGGCGACCGTGAGGCAGCACTACAGCCACGAGTCCAACGTAACGGTCCCGTCGGCCAGCACGATTGTACGGGTGGAAAGCGTGCCGTCTTGAAGCTTAGATCCCGCCCGGGCATCGTGCAGATTCTGATCGAACGATTCCAAAAATATTACCAGGGAGAACGCGTGTCTTGGATTGGCACATTATTCAATATACGTTTTCTTCGAATCATGAATTCGCACAGGCCTACTTCCTGCGGAGGGCCCTGACCAACCTGGAGTGCACACAGGACTCCAGACCGTTGAAGGGCCACAGGAACAGCTACCACTCATCCAGCCCTCCCGAGCTCTGGCACCTGTGACAGGCCCGTGGGGCTCTCACGATCCAGCGGGCGGTGACCACAGTGGCGAGGAACATCTGTCCGACCCATGCCCTGATCAGGGTGGAGCTTGGAACAGGTGTGCCGCAACACGGCTGGTGCTTGCAGAGTTTACTCTGGTCATCCCCCACCTGCCGTTCCTCCCTCTCCTCCCACACCTCCATGTCCTCCTCCTCTTTCTTCTTCACCGTATTTGCCCATACCCCTCCTCCCTTACCTCCCCCTCCCCCCTCCTTCCCCTTCTCCGCCACAATAGGGGGACCAGGCGACAGGGACGACAAAGCTAGCGAACATGTCGCCAGCTACAGCGCAGAGACCGACGCGTGGGAGAGCTGTGCATGCGAGAATGGTGGGCAATGGAATAACGCTGATATGATGCCGAGAGACCTGGGACACACATCGGGTGCCGGCGTCATCAGCTTCGCCGCCAAGACGAGACATGAAAGAACTGCCAACAATGGCAGCACGAACAGAGGCTGCTCAGCGAAGCGTTCGTGCCAAAGCAGACGACGAACGCCGCCAGCTTCACGGGTAGGACTATCGAGCGTGAGAAACGCTTGCAATTGCACAAGATGCCGCCGTGTGCAATAAAGCAAGCATTAAGTCGGGCCTGTCCCCCTACAGGCTGAGTTTGGACGAGAAACAATTCAAACAAATATACCAAGATGCCCAGACATACAAAAACAACAAACAAACAGTCCCCCGACTATTTTTGACTATTTTTGAATATTCCCCCTGTAGAGGGGCAGGCCCGACTTAGAGCAAGCACTGGCGGCAGGGGTGAGAAGGCGCGCAATGGATACCAGCGGCGAACCAGAGAAACGCTATCAGCTACAGCGCATGGGCCACAGCGGGCGAAACACGCAGGCAATGACAGCAGGCAGTGGCCGCCCTGTGCGAGAAAGCAGACAGTGGCGGCACGCGCACGAAAGCGAGCAGTGGCGGCAAGCGCCGGGGCAATGCCGAGCCCAATGCTGCTTATCCTACAATACTGGGAGCAGCGCGTGCGAGAAGGGCGAGCAGTGGCAGCGGGCGCTGGCGCTGCAGAGGGCGATGCGGGAGACGAAGGCGGTGCTACACGCAATCAGTACTACGATGCCTGGCTCTGCGCGTGCCAGATGATGGGTCCATGAACTGCGCACGCCGGGCCCGCGGCGGCGGCGCCTCCGCGGCCCCGCTCTCAGAGAAGGCTCCCACCAGGTTCCACAAGGCTCCCGCGTGGCCTCCGAAAGGGCCACGAGGACGACGAGCTATCGATATTCTCGAGTTTCTCGGGCACTTCCTCTCACGATCGGTCGTGCGGCCAAGAGAATCCCAACCCACCCTGAGAAGCCTTCGGAATCGTCCGCAAAGCGCCCAGGAAGCTCCCAAGAGAGCTGCTACGACGGCCTTAGAGGCGTTCAAGACGGTTCGGGGGACTCCGGAGACTGCCGAACGAACCCCCACGACGGGCCCAAGGGAGGCCAGCTGGGCCATGGAGGGCCTCCCGCAGTCACCACGGCCAGCAAACCACAAAGAACCCCCCCAGAGGCTCCAGGACGGCCTCAGGGGCACTTCCCGGAGGCTCCCAGACAGCGACCAGCAGGACCCTCGGAATGGCTCTGACAGGCTCCTAGAAAGTTCCAGCTGACTGGAACAAGTCACACCCCACAGGCTCCCGGAAGGCCTCCAGCAACTCCCTCCGAACAGCTCCGGTAATCGCTCCGATAGGGTCTCAAAAGACACCAGATGATTCGAGAACACCACGTCCCACACCTCTTGGGACACCTCCTGCGCGGAAGGGGCTGCAGAAAATAGCTGTCCGAGCCAGCCGTGGACAACCAGGAACGCTGCTTCTGCGACACCTCCTGCGCCGAGAATGTCCCGAGAGGTGTGGGGTCTGGTTTCGGTTGTCCCATCATCTTGGGCCTCCTCATTCTCCTCGCCGTCGTCGCTCTCCCCCCCCGCAGGCGCCCCTGCCAGCGCATTCGCAACCGCGCGCTTTCCGAAAGGGAGAGAAGGAAGAGGAGGAGGAGAAGGAGGAGGAGGAGGAGGAGGAAAAGGAGGAGAAGGAGGAGGAGGAGGAGGAGGAGGAGGAGGAGGGGGACGACGAGGATGAGAAGGACGAGGAGGAAAAGCAGGAGGAGGAGCAGCAGGATGAGGCGGAAGACGAGGACGAGCCAAGCACGAGGAGGAGGAGGAGGCGGAGGACGAGGACGAGCCAAGCACGAGGGGGAGGAAGAGGTGGAGGAGGAGGAGGAGGAGCGAACGTCGCCTGAGGGGGTGCGTCTGTCTGCGAGCCGCGCTGCGGCGCGCCAGCCCCGCCCGACATCTGTGGGCAATTTCAGGGCACGGCGAGCGGCTGCCACGGCGGTCGTTTGCTTGCTGTAGGTCGTTGGGATGTCGTAGTCCTTCGCGAGGTGGTATGCACTGGTGGCCACGGTCAGCCTGGCGATGCTGTTCGGGATTCCGTTCTCGCCATGGAACGGCTCGGTCAGCTCGGGGAGGCCGAGCCTCGTCATGATGTTGGTGCTCAGCCGGCCGCGCGGTAAGCTCAGCTGGTGCCGCATCCTTTCACATGCTAAGTAGTGTTGGATGCTGTCGGCGGCGTGCAGGCGCCCGAGGTGGCATGGGCGCTTGCTCGGGATCACGTGCATCCTGCGCGAGGTCGTCCACGCGCCCGCGAGGACCTCCCGGGCGCTCCACAGCCTGGAGGGCGGCAGGGTCGCGAGGCGGGTGCGGGGGGGCATCCACCGAGCGGGGGGGTCATCAGGAAATTGCTGGACTTGAAGAAGATCACGATGCGCGTCGGCGTCGGCAGGTGGGCCTTCGGCGCCCAAGTCGTCGTCGTCGCGGCGAATGTCGTCAGGGTCGGCGCCGGGCTCCAGCAAAGGCAGGAAGGACGTGGGCAATCCAGCGGCGTCGGGCACGGTCTTGGGCAGCCTCGTGGCTGAGCAACGAAGTACGACTGCGCGGCGATCGGCTGCGCGGCGACTCGCCCTGGGCTGCTGCGCGGGGCGGGCGGCGCTCCAGGAGAATGCGTCCAGGGCCGCTGGAGCCCCACGCTTGATTGAAACATGTCGACGGCGATGCGGCGTCGTCGGGGGTCGGCAATGAACAACGGCTGGAACAGGTCGGCGCCGAGCAGCTCGTACAAGTCGGCGACGCATCAATCCCTCCAGTCGTCGTGGTTGTTGATGAGTCGGTCGTTCAACGGGCGGTCAGGCAGCCAGTGCGCGGCCCATGAGCGCGCCCTGTTCAGAAGACGCCCTTGGGCTCGTTCAGCTTCGCGTCGCGGTCCAGATGGCGTTTCTCATGTAAGTTGGCGGGCAGGGTCCAGCGTATGGGCGCCGCGCGATCAGGCTGCGCTGTGTCGACGTAGAGTTGCTTGTTCAGCGACTTCATGTAGGCTTTCTGCAGCGTCATCTTGGCATTTTTGCGGCGTGGATGGCGATCGGGTTGTTGGCGTAATTAGGCGAGGGGCGTGGCGTTGACGGATGGCTTGCTGTCCTGCTCTGGCGGCGCGCTTGTGGATGGCGATCAGGGAGGCTCGCGCGCAGGGTCGAGGCCCAGCAGCGCGCGTCAGGCCCTTGAGATGTGATCCTTTGCAGTCGGCGAAGAAGGTGGAGCTGATGACGCCCTCGAAGCGCTGGGCGATGGCGGTCTTGATCTCCCAGCAGTCGTTGGCACCGCGCGCCGTGCAACGCAGTGGTGACGGGCAGCTGGTCATATGCGGTGTCGCAAAGTCCGCGATGTGCGCGTCTCCAGTCTGTCACAATGGTAGACGCCGTTCTCCAGAGAGTGGCGGCCTGACAGTTCTCGATGCCGCTGGGGACTTCCGCGTTCGTCCAGGGCGACACCGCGAGGACGTCGGACTTGGCGAAGCTGGGGGGAGCGACGCGCAGCAGCTTGTTAATGGCCTGCAGCTCCTTCAGCAGGACGCCCCGGGCGGTTCGAAGAGCTGGCCGACGTAGCCCAGGCATGTGGCAGCGGCGACGCTGCACAGCATGATGCTTTGCTGGGTGGGGGCGCGCGAGGCGGCGAGCTTCTCCACGCGGCCCCGCCACTTCGCTGCGGGGCCACGCCATTGGTCAGCAAGCGCGGCGCTTGGGCCCACGTAGAAGCCAAGGTCGCGGGCTTTAGACTCGATCTTGAAGTTGAACCATGGGGCGTGGGCAGCCGCGAGGACGCGTCGCACCTCGACTACGAGGTCTTGCGATGGGAGCGCCCAAGCCGGGGCGACGATGCACTTCCTGGCCTGGCGCTGGAGGCTTGCAAGGGTCTCGGTTGCGATCATGCGGGGGGCGAGCACGCTGATGTCGGCCAGCCTGGCGAGGGCGATGCCGAGGTCGTCGGCGGAGGCGCTGATGGGCCCGCGTTGGATGGCGCTGAGCTCGCGGCTGATGGCGACGATGATGGGGTCGAAGACGAGCGCCCAGATCGCACCGCTCACGGGGCATCCCTGAGCAACGCCCGACGCAGCGATCAGGAGTGGGCGACGTTCTCCTCCCAAGTCGAGATACGAGACGCGCCAGAAGCAACGTGCCTGGATCAAGCGCATCATGTGGCCGTGGATGCCCCAGCGCTCGAGCACGTTCCACATCCACTGGTGGCCGAGGCTGGGGAACGCGGCTGCGATGTCCATGCTGACGCAGACGGGCATGTCTGAGGGCGCTGAAAGGGGAAAGGCTGCGTCGACGCGCGGCGGCATCCACGATGACGACGCTGTTCAAAAACTGGCGGCCGTTGACGAGGGCCTGCTGCTCGGGGGGCGTCTGGGCCGCAAGGGCGTGGAGCTGGCGGTCGGCGGCGGACGCCGGCAGCTTCGCGTCCGAGCTCTTCATTGAAAGCGGGCGAAGGCAATCAGAGGAGCGCGCGCGCTCCGCATTGCCTGCTGGCCCGTCGCCGGCAACGCAGCCATGAGAGAGAAGTTCAGGTCGTGCGGGATGTTGTGCGTGATTGGCAGCGATGTCGCAGCGCGCGCCAGCGAGGGCGTCGAAGCTGTCGGGGGTGCGGAGCCAAGCTCGGCATGGGAGACCGCGAGGGCCAGGGGCCGAATCCCCGGCGAGGCGCGCCGCCTTCTCAAGTGCTTGCGCGCCGGGGAGCGATGGTTCTGCTCGCTGGCGCCGGGGGGAGACAGAGTCGAGGTAGTCGGTGAGACGCCCCTCGTCCACGTGCGTCTCGTCCAGTGGCGCATGGCGGCCTGGTGCATGGCGGCAGGGTCTGTCCCTACGTTGGACGAGTTGCCAACGGTGGTCTTGATGCCAGTCAGCGCGAGGCGCTTGAAAAACGGTTTCCAGAATTCGCCGCGGTATCTTTCACGCTTGGTGCGCCGGCGCCACTTCCGGCCGAGGGCAACGTTGTTGGCGGCAGTTGCAGCTCGTGAGCGGGCCGCTGAGGCTGGCGCGTGCGGCGTCAGCAGTCGAGGTGAACAATGCCAAGTCGTCGATGCTGACCGCGTTGCCGTCGATCTGCAGGTGAAGGCGCCCGATCTCGGCGCTCTCGATCAGCGTCTTCGCGAGAGGGACATCCTGGCACCAGACTGCACGGGCGATGCTGCGCAACCCCATGGCGCGGATCTCCTTGGAGACGCTCGCAGTCTGGGACTTCAGCTCCGCAGCAGGAATCTTGGTGAGCGCGTCGCGTGCGCGGGCGGCTGCGACTTGCGTCGCGGCCTTGCTTGAGCGCGCGCCATCTAGCAATCGCAGCGAGCGGCGCCATGCCGATGGTGGCGAGGATCTTCCCGACGTGATGCTGGTAGTGGTCCGCGTCGAAGATGTAGGCGGGGATGCCGCGCTCGGTGGATGGCTCGGGCTTGCGGAGGCGAATGTGGAGGCGCATGATCTTGCGGTCGCTAATCGGGCCCCTGGCGTTCTCGATGGGGGGCGTCGTCGGCGACGTATATGGCCCCCATGAAAGGCATGGGCTGGCTCGGAACGTCGATGGAGCAGCGGTCGACCGTTGACTCACTCATGTTGCCCGCAGCTCTCTGCGTCGTAGTCGCGGAGGTGATCTCGATCATGTCACGAAACAGCGAGCGCCAAAATACAGGCTACCACTGGTATCTCTGCGCAGCGGCGGCGTCGGAGTCGATGGGGGCAGTGAGTGACTTCGGGGGGAACTCGGACACATTGAAGCCACCCGCGACCATGAAGAGGCGATGTTGAGGCTGTTCGTCAGCACGCTGTCGATGTGCTTGCCATTGGTCGCGAAGGTGGAAACGGTCGGCCGGCGAGAGGCCGTAGTTGTGGACGTTGGGGATGGCGACTTCGCACTGGAGGCTGGCATCCGCGGCGCGCAGCCAGGCGGCGCGGCCCTGGATGGCGATCTCGAACCTGGTATGAGGCCGTCGTTCAGGCGGTAGCTGACGTTCCCTCTCGTCGTACGGGGCGAGGAAGCCGATGCCGCCAGCGTTTGTGGCGGGCGCATTGTTGGCGATCACGGGCGGGTAGAACGATTTGCACGAGCGCTGGGTCGAATTGGCCAGGAGAGCGAGGTCGTCGAGGGATCCGCGCGTTTCTTGAACAGCGAGAAGAGCACGCTGGCGCAGGTCAGGTAGAAGAATGCGACGTTTGTCTTCGCGGCATTGGTCAGATTGCCCCAGGAGGGCTCGGGGTGTTCCAGGAGGCAACGTTGAGGCCATCCTGAGAAGGATGCAAGAGCCATGGGCTCCAGCGGTGGCTAAAGCCACTGCGCTGCAGTGAGGGCGTCCGCGAAGTTGGAGGCGAACTCGGCGTTGATCTGTCGCTGCTTGTCTCCGGTGAAGCCGCGGTCCGTGGCAGCATTGGACCGCCGAATCCTGGTGGGTCGTCAGCAAGGGCGCCAATGAGCAATCGAACCAGAGCGCCCCAACGATTAGCAACGCAGCCGAGAATCCTGTGCGCGCGGAGGTCGGCGTCGGGGGTGGCGCTCTGCATGAGTTTGGCGACGCGTTTGACTTGAACTTCTGCGCGGGCGGCTTTCGGGCTTTTGTCCGCTGAAACATATAGAGGGACATGGGCCCCATTGCCCAGAGCGATAGTAAAACTGCGACATTCTTCTCCGTTGCGAGGAGCACCGTGAAGACGCTCAGCACGAGGTTCTGCCACGACGGCGCCGCCGCTGACCTAGAACGAGTGACGCTTGGCGGGGCCGACGGTGTTGAAGATGACCATGTATTTGGTGACTTCGGCTTTGGCAAACCTATCTGCGAGGGCGCGCTCAAGCTCGGGCTGGTTGAACTCCTGTGGACTGCTGCACCGAAACGTCGTGGGGTCGGGGCCCCTGTCCCGCGTGCCAAGGCCCTCGAGGTTGAGCGCGGGTGCCCGTGCTTCTGCGGCTGTGACGATGGATTCAAGCTTGCCGACGGCGGTTCTGAATTCGACGTTGTGTTTCTCGAGGTCGTTGGTGCGCTGCGTGACGCTGTGAATCCTGCGTCCGGTGGCTTCATGACGTTGGCTCAGCTCGGACGTGATCTTGGTGATGGAGGCGAGGAAGTCTTGGCTGGCCTGTGCTGTGACAGCACGTGCTGCGGCTTCGAACTTCGCGCTGGCGTCGGCGATTTGGGCGGCCATGGTCTCCTCCAGCTGCTTGCACACGTGAGCGGGTAGGTCATGCACCGCGAGCTTCGCTGCACCGTCATGCCATGGATCTTGTTGACGTTTGCCACAGTCGAGGTCCTGCCCGTGGGGAAGGAGAGCGAGTGGTCCTGCTGCTTGGGAAAGGGCGTGCGTTCCCATGGAGATACACACCGGCCCGCGTCAACCACATAATATCGCGCGTGAAGGCTGCTGCAGGCGAGTGCAGAGCCGAATGCGAAACTCAACCAGCAGGGCATCTGGAAGGCGTGGCGTGGGAAATGGGTCCTTAGCTGTCCCTGGACCAAGGGTCTCCGTGCTCTGCCACGGGGCGAATACATCTTGAGCCAAAACGGCTACGGAGGAGGAGGAAGCAGAGGAGGAGGAGGAGGAGCAGCTGATCCGCTGATAATGCTAGCGCTGTTCTGGACGCTGCCATAATCATCCAGCAAACAACCCCCTAAACGAACTCTGACCACTGGCACCCGCGGACGGTTGTCCACGGGTCAGTCCCAGTCAACTACATCGTTCGGGCCAGAACGTGCGAGAAAGGCATGCGGAGACAGCAGGTACGGTCACCGCGTGTGGACGCAAGCGGGGGGACGCAGCCGAGCTCACCGCTATCAGCCAAGACGCTCGGGCAACAAGCGTGCGAGACCGGCACGCAGTGGCAGCTGGAAAGGAGGCATTTGGCAGCACGTAGCTGCGAGAAGGCGGGCAGTGGCCGTTAGGGGAGGGGGTGGGGCGCCCACCACAATCAGATACAGTCAGGTCGCATAATAAGGATTGACGGAAAGAGCGTAAGAGTCTTGGAGGGCCATGTTGGCGTTTTCGAACGGGGTTGGCCAGCAGAAGTCGCCAAGGATGGGCCGAAGGGGCCAGGATGCAAGGGTATCCTCGGAAAGTGGCGCATTCTTACTATGCGGCCTGGCAGGGCACCGCTCGGGCCACGGCGTATCAACAAGGCAGACAGTGGCAGCGGGCAGAGGCCTACGCGTGCGGCACAGCAGGCAGGTGGCAGCAGGTGTGCGCAGGCGACAGAGCAGTGGCTGCAAGTGGACGCAGGGGCGCAGGCAGCCCCGACGTTCTACCGGCTGCAAGGATCTCGTGCCACCATGCACGCGGAAGGCGGGCAGTGGCAGCAGTCAGAGGCTCCCGCGTGCGAGACTGCAGGTAGTGGCAGCATGTGAGCGAGAAGGTTGCTGCATGCAAAGAAGCCAACCTCAACTGCCATGCGGTGCAGAGCGTCGCCACGCAGACCGAGTGCAACCCACGAGCCGACCAGCGTGGCAGCCTGTGAGCGGGAAGGTGGGACCAACACCAGCAGCTGTAAGCGCCGGAGTCAGGTGTCGCTGGGTTCGAAGGGGGGCAGAGGGCACACGCTCTGCTGTTTTTGGCCTCCCAGAGGCCGTGCCTTCACCCTCAACACGCCGCCAGGATAGGCCTGGGAGAGCTGGGGGGGCGTCTCTTGAACAAGGTCGTCTCGCCACTCACGCGGCGGCCCCGAGACCGCTGGATCCCGCTTGAGTCCCCATCACTCCTGCCCCCTCCCACTCCTCCCTCTCGGAGCTCGGAGCTGCGGACTGTTCTGGCTCCCCCTCTTCCTCCTCCTCACGCACTTGGGAGGGGGCCGGGGGGAAGCGGGGCAGCTCCCGACACCGAGCGAGCTGCCCTACAGAGACCCCAGAAAACCTGTCCCCCCATCCCCACCCCCACCCCCTCTGCCCCTCCTGCTCAGGCCGCCCCCTCATCGGCTGCACCTCCCCCTCCTCCTGCGGCCCACCCCCGATCCGACCTCAGACTCGGCGGCGCCTCTTGGCGCCAGGGGGGGCGGCCTACTGAGAAGGCGGAGGGGCTTCTTGTCGGGTGTTGCCAGAAGCGCCCCTGGCCCAAAGTGGCCCCGGGATTTCGAAAGAGGCCCCCACGGCCTCCAGACCACCCCTCACGAGGCCCAGTGGGCCCCAGGGACTCCAAAAGTAAGCAGAAAGCCGGGGGCACCCTGGGCCAGGGGCACCCTCAACAGCCTCCGATCTTAGAAGGCAGGGGCCTTCTCAGCGGGCCCCGCAAGCTTGTATGAGAAGGCCTCTTGGAAGCCGGGCGGACCTCCAGGAAGCCCGCCCTTGCCTTCTCTTAGAAGCCCCACCCCGCCATCTCCGAGGAAGGCCACCGCCCTCGCGCCCACCCACCCATGGGGCGCCGCCAGCAGGCCAGAAGAGCCAAGGATCGAATCGATGAGTCGGATTGGCGATCGAAACGAATCGGATCGGCGGAAATCGGCAGCCAAGTCGGGAGGAGTCGGATTGGCGAAAATCGGCAGGCCAGTAAGGCCCCCCTCGCGAAATCGGAGGCCAAATCGGAGCCCGAAGTCGAATCGAATCGGAATCGGAATCCATCAAAATGCAAACGAATCGGAGGAGTCGACATCAGCACCGAAACCAGCCCCGCCCCCGCGGTCTCCAGCTCGGGCTCCCGCTCCGTCGGGCGCTCCCAGACCTCCCGCGTGGACAGGGAGGCGAGCTTCCACTCGCCTCCCGGCGTCTGGAGGAAGATGCCGGCCTCGGACGAGTTTCCCGGGCCCCCGTCGACCACCCGCACCTCGAAGAGCGGCGCCGAGCCGAGCTCCGCGCCGCTGCACACCTGAGCGAGGAAACAAAAACGGGTCTTACGCGAGATGGCGTGGCGACCCTACGCGGCGGCTTACGCGGGCGCTGGCGCGGCACGCCACATTGGAAACGAGGGCGCTTGCGCGCGACCTTAAGCGGGCAATTTACGCGCCAATGTTGGTGAGGACGACCCTGTTTGTTTGCGTCGCTCACCTGCACGACCAAGTCCTGCCTCGCACAGGACACTGTGCTCCGCATCGCGCAGTGCAGCTGTGACCCGCTGGGCACCATCAGCTGCGGGCAGAGCCACGCGGCTGGAGTGGGCCTGCTCGGCCCAACAGGCACCGTGCCGTACATACTGCTCCGGGTGCCCGACGAAACACGGCTGGTCGTGTTGCTGATGACGTCGGAGCTGGGCACACCAGAAACATACCGCCTGTGCTTGGCCTTCTTCGCCTCGCCCTTCTTGAGCTGAATATCCTCCCTGTCGCTCGAATAGGAGGACCGAACAACACACCAGCAGAGCACCAGGAGGAGCGTGGAGAACGATGCGATCACCAGCGCAAACCTCCACGCGCCAGGGGCATCTGGCGCATGCTGCATTCTGCCAGCGTGGGCAGAGTGCCCCTCAGCAGAGTGGGCAGCCGACCCCGTGGCGTGGTATGTAATCAGGCCCTGGCCCACCGCAAGAGCTTTTGCTTTGCGCGGACATGCGGAGATAATATGTACGGACCACAGAAAAAGGTGAGTGGAAATATGTTGGATCATGTCATGGATGCCTTGATCCTGGCAAGGCTCTCCAAATGAAGAGAGAGAGAGAGAGAGAGAGAGAAAGAAAGACAACGAGAGGGATAATGAGGGTGCTCTCCAGACTGTGACTTCCGAGCCGCCTCTGCCTGATCAGCTTTCTGGTTTAGACCATGAAGATTCATCCGCACCACGTTCTTCGAAAACCTCGGGTCTGACCCATTGCGATTTCCCCGACACCATTCCGACCCGAACGTTGCACAAAACCTGACCGCTGCAGCGAAACGCCCCGATAGCGACAGAGCGAGGGGGCCAAACGGTCTGATGCTGTCCTTGCGGGCGTGGATGAGAGAAACTTCCGCGGTGCACATTGCCGTGACACGCTCCGAAGCCCGGCCGCCTGCTACTGAAACGGACCCTCCCGCCCGCGACACGCCGCCTTTGTGTCAATACAGAAACGGCCCGCAGACGACCCGCCGGCGCCCCGCAAGCAATCCTGCCACCATCCACCCCTCGCGACCCGCCCCCGCGTGCCAGCGACCCGCCCCGGCGACCGGACACTCGCTCACTGACCCACGCCCGTGACCTGTCGCCTGCGCCCCGCCCTCGAGGTCCGCGCCCGAAAGCTGCCCCCGAGACCCGCCTCCGCGACCCGTCCCTGCGACCCGACGCGCGGCCCGCACGCAAAACTCGCGCTTGCGATCCGCGCACGCGACCGGTGCCTTTGATTTGGGCCCGCGACACGTTCGCGACCAGCCTGCGCACGCTCGCCACCCTCCGCGACTTGCCCGCAACTTTTTGACCATAACTCTTAACGACAAGCAGCACACGACCCTTATCTTTTCATTCTAACACTCCCTTGAACATCGCGGCGACCTGCATTCTATCCGCCTGCGACCCACCAATCAGCAACCTGCCTGGCACAAGTCATACGCAGATAACTCGTCGGCAACGAGCTCAAATTAGGAATGGAATCGTGGATTCTACATGCACCATGCGCCCCGCATTGGACCCACATGCGACCGCTGTACATCATGTAAACAAGCTGGAAAACTCCTTCACGATCACTCCACATTCTTTAATCGGAAGAAAGCCGAAGTGCCAACGGCCCAACGCGTGAGGTGGAGAGGGGTTGGGGTCGATGGGGGCAAGCCAACCCAGCCAGCCATAGTTGGCCGGCACTCTCACGTGACGCACCACCTGTTCCCTCGGCGGTGTTCTGGGGAGGTGGAGGGCAGACTACACGCACACAGTCACGTAACATCAATAAGTCGAAATGCAAGTGTACCTGGAGAGACTCACACAACATCAAAAACGCGAATGGCAAGTGCACCTGGAAAGACTCGCCCCGTCCATTTCCCCCCATACCAATCAGGATTGCATGGCTGGGGCAACTCCTTCACGATCTCTCCGCATTCCTTAATCGGAAGAAAGCTGAAGTGCCAACGGCCCAACGCGCGAGGTGGAGAGGGGTCGGGGTCGATGGGCGCAAGCCAACCCAGCCAGCCACGGTCGGCCGGTGCTCTCACGCGACGCACCACCTGTTCCCATCGTGGCGATCGCGGAGAAGCACCCATTGCAGGCGATCCCCAACCCAGAACCCAAATTCCTACGGGATGACATGACGATGGCGGAGGACAACGAGAGAGAAGAGGGATGACATGAGGCATAGTTACTCCTGCCCTCACTCCGAATCGGAATGATCAACCACTAAGCGCGAAATCGCTGCCTCTTCTAACTGGCTCGTGCGCAAGTATCGCACGAAAGCTGCGCTCCGCCAGTCACCCGCCTGAAGGGGCACGGACAAGCTTCCCCCGGCGTCCAGATTATCTCTCGCCATCCCCCTCCGGAGGCAATGGGTGCCCAATGAACCGCCGTCTGGGATGCCCGCTGCAGTGGCGTTCCTTCGGAAGTCATTCGTGGACATTGAAATTCTCTTTTCCGTCGCAGCCACAGCCAGCGCCTTCTTCATCCAGTGGTAGGCGCACAGCAAGCGCCCCGAAGAAGCGCAGCAGCACAGTCGACGGAGCGTGGTGGGCGCACGAAGGTGTTTGCGCCTGTTTAACACAACCGCCAATTCCCCGGCAGCGCAGGAGACCGCAGAGTGCTCACCGCGGATCTGGAGAGGGACGCCCTCTGACGGCACCCGCAGCAAGAGCAGGCGACTCACAGCGATCAGCGCGGCCTGCTCGATATCTCCCTTTTCCTCGGCTGCGCGGATAAGCATCCTCGCGCAGGGCGCCTGCGCAGCCTAGCGTGGCTGGGGGGCTGGGGCAGCCTTCCGCACCCCGCGCCGGACGTGCTGCAGCGCGCCGGTGTCCCAGTCATTTGACAAGCGAAGAAAACGGCGCGCTCACCTGACATGTTTCAAGTAAGTGCAGAACGTGTCACCACTAGCAAACATGCTTGCGAACACACAACACTGCTTCTTCCGAGGCGGGGAAGTGGGGCCGAATACAGGCAACATCGCAATGTGCCGCCCAGCACCTGATTCCGCTCTTGTACGTAGGAATGGATTCTTTGACTGCCTTTACCATGAATATCTGCGCCTGTTCGGCCAAGATGCCCGGTGCTTTCGGAGATGCTGCGATCAGAACATGAATCCTCTTACGGGGGCCCCCTGCCGTAGCCAGGCCCCCCAAGCCAGTCTCTGGCATGCGGCTCGCAAACGTCGCCCGATTGAGGGTGGCTGCGATCTGGTCCTCTCTCAAGAAATCTTCCAAGCAGCGGGCCGCCGCCCAGCCCGTATGTTCAGTGTCTGGAAGACAGAGTATCCTCCAGAGCCACCTATCGCAAGCATGCCCCCCTTGGAACTGCTGATCCTCACGGGGCGCACTGGTGGACAACAAGGCTTGCCGAGTGGCCTCCGGCGGCTCCGCAGGCCTCCCAGATGCTGAAGATGCACCTGGGCCTTGCACTCCAACATCGGTGTGCTCCAGCGTGACCGGACTGAAAGATCCAGGAGCGCAAGCTCTTCTGGTCGCATTCGCGGCATCAGCGGCGTCTGCCCGAGGCTGGTGCCTACTGAGTGTGACCGGCGTGAACGGCTTCATTGCTGCGTGAAGAATTCGGGCCAAGCGCTGCTGCGGGCGGCACGCATGCCAACGCTAGATCACGACCTGCTCAACCCCCAGAAAGGGGGCCCGTTGCGCGATGTTGCGCGCCATGTGCCCTGGCGCTCGGCACGGCCGGCGCCGTGCGCTCGTCATGCACCCGGCGCCGTGCGGCACCACTGCAACACCAAACGTGTTGTGAAACGACTCGTGCCGCCGTGCCGCTCCCAAACTGCCAACTTCGTGGGGCAATCCAGCTTGCCCTTGCGTTGCAGTGCCCATAGGGATGAACGAACATGAACGCACTGATAAACGATGATGACGAAGATGATTAAAGGAGATGAAGGATGTCAGGGAGAACACTCGGCGCGTGGCTCGTGCCCCCAGCCTTTGAACTTGCGTGCCCCTCCAGACTCCGCGACGACAAGATGGCTCGCTGGCGCGAGCCACGACGCGCGCCTGACCGCCGATAGCAATGATAAGAGGAGGCGGGAAGGACCGATTGCGAGGGGCGCGAATGATGACAAGCACACATCAATAACCACCGGGTTCGTGCCAAGACCCTGCACGTGGAATTGATCCTAGGGGAACGAACCCATTTTGTATCAGGCGCCTCGCGGCCCCTGGGCGCATGCCACCCCGACTCGTGCCGAAGAAATATCACGAT
This sequence comes from Prorocentrum cordatum, assembly GCA_963575745.1. NCBI lineage: Eukaryota > Dinophyceae > Prorocentrales > Prorocentraceae > Prorocentrum > Prorocentrum cordatum. Next base: position 542,256 of record CAUYUJ010020337.1, read on the forward strand.
GCCGCATGGCAAAATTGAAGGCGTCTCGTGGGCGCCCAACGCATGCCAACGCCGACTCGTGCAAGGTGCGCATGTCCACGTCAACTGAATTGCGATTGTCTTTCGGGCGCACTGTCGAATGGGTCCAAACACCGCGCAAAACAAAAGTGCATGGCCGTAGGGGGGGGAGAACGGGGAGGAGAAAAGGGGGAAGGAAGACAATGAGGAGGAAAGAGGAGAGAGAGGAACGGACGAGAAGGAGGAGGGGTGCATCAATCGAAATGCCCCCTTGTCGTTTTAACTGTTGCTGCGGCTCTTGCCGGGGCCAAGCCAATGGGCGGCTCGCGCCGCTTTTGCGTTTATTCTACAACCCGCCTCGCGGCGGCGCACCAGTGACAAGTCTTGCGTGCGAAAGCGGCTCGCGATGGCAGCCATGGCTGGTCTAACCTATTGGCCGCTCCGACCTCTTCGGGAAGCACGCGCTCGCAACATGCCGCGGCTCGTGCCGCGCCGCAACCACAGGCAGACCCGCCTCGAGGCGGACAGGCCAGGCCCGCGCCCGACTCGAGCCGGGGCGGGCGGACGTTCGAGGTCCACAAACCCTCGCAGCCCACGACAAAGACGCGTTTTTGCGAACCGCACCACTAAAGGACGACACCCGAGCTAGTGCCTGGCACACCGCCGCTGCTGCGGCACAGGTGTAGGTGGCACACCACCAGAGTAACAGGCTCTCGCGACCGGAACGCGCCCTCGTGGGCCACTGCGCCAACCAGAAGGACAATACCTCAGCATGTGCGACGACAGCGAGTTTCATGCTGGCAGCACTGCGGGGGAAATGACCCCGCTCACGCCAGGTAGACAGCCGCTGTTGCGGCCCCGCCGGGGGCGGCGCCCCACCCGGATCAACGTGCACATGGGCGCAAAACGGGCTCTCGTGAGCCATTCCGACATCGAACCAAACCTTCATAGGTGCGATGACAATGATGGCGGCGCACGCCGTGCATGAACTGCAAGCGCCGCGGGGGCCAATGCTCTCCGGCGCGCGACGGGCGGGGCGCGCCCCGCACCAGCGACCAGCGCCGCGCAACAGAGAATGGATACTACCAAACCTCGGCCCTCCTGAACCACAGAAGCAACCACGCAGCTCTCGTGGGCCACTACGACAGCAGTGCGAGCACCAGGCTCTGCAGGAACGACGACAACGTTGATGGCAAGCAACTGCCATGATCGACAGCTGTGTTCCCGTCCCTTTGTCTGGCTCTGGCCTCACAACACTAGCCTGTGCAACTCCGCGCTCTTCAACCACCCGCCAAGATCACCTCTGAACTGTGGCCACTCGAATGTCAGCGCCTCCTGAGCGCCACTGCGCAGCAGGGAAGACACTTCATCCCTCGAGGGGCCGTCAGCCAAATTTATCTTCGACGGCGCGTATTCAGCGCGATGCAACACAGAGCGCTCTGCTAGTTCGAACCACAGCCGGCCCGCGATCAGGGCGAGGTCCTGCTTCTTGGAGTACCCCCGCACTACGCGCGACAGGGCCGCTGGATTGTCGACGGGGCGCGCAATCCAGCAATTGGTCAAATCCTACGGAGACAACTACGCGAGGCCCACTAACGCCGCCAGCAGCTCATAGCCAACAATGTTTGTCTCGCGCGAAGAAAAACAGTTTACGGGCGCGCCTGGGGAGCCTGCCCCTCAAGAGCGCGATGCGGGAGTCGTGCGTTTGAGCTACTGCCTCACCTGGCCTGTGCGTTCCGCGCTTGCGTGCAGAATCACGATCGGCAGATGAACTAGCCGGAACAGAGGAATCGCGCGATGTAGGCCGCTCTCGACGACGCGCGAAAACCAAGCCAGGGAAAACTTGATGCGGGGCGTCAGCGCATGCGATCCCGCTTTCTGCTGTTGTCTCCTGCTCAACGGGCGGAGCAGGGCACGGCCGACCTTGTTGAAGACGTGGGAACTCAGATACTGCAATCTGCCGCACAACTTCGCCGCGAAACCTGGGGCGAGCACCCCGGAGACTAAGACTTGCCGGATATCACGCGACCGCTTCTCTGACTTCTGCCTGTCACGTGTCCAAAGGGTCTCGCTTTCGCTGTTGCTAATGTGTAAAACGAGGGGCACTACGGATGACCCGGAATCGCATTTAGCGGGGTCGAGGCGCCAGCCGAGCAGCTCCTCGACCACCTGCTGGAAGACGTTGTGCGCCTACTGCGCCACGGGGCCAACGCCAGGGATATGGGCCCCTGGGCACACCCAGAAAGCATCGTCTACGTACACGAACACAACCAGCATGAACAACCGCAACATGATGCACTGGATAGCTCTTGCTGTCCGGTACCAACCGGTGACGCCACCGAGATTGCCGAAGACGCGGGACCACAGCGGCACTGCGAACCACGCTTCCAGAGACGGGCTGTGCACCAACGCCCAGCACAGCCACTCGTGCGAGCTGTCGGGCGGCAGCGTCTTGAAGGCAGACTTGAAGTCTGCCTTGCCCACGTGCGGAGCACAACCGCCGCCCCCGTTTTCTGATGCAACCCGGAGAGCTGCCACGAAATGGTGGAAGTCATAATATTTTTAGCTTCTGGGGCATGAAGGCGTACTCGTTGACCCCGTTATTACGGGAGTTGCGGATAGTCCTAGCCTTCGGCGCTGTCGCGCCCCCGCGTTGCTCCCAGATCCCAAAGCTGTCAACCAAGAGTATCTCGTCGAGAGTCACCTGCTCAACGGGGGCCCGCAGGCCGGCCCTGCCCCCAGCTACGTCCTTGAGCGTCTGGTCCCAGATCTCAGATGCCAAGGCAGCGTCGGATTCTTCGGAAACCCTGCGCCTCTGGGCCGCCCGCGGCGTCTCTGACTTCAGGCGGCGGCACTCTTGCTTCAGCTCACTCAGGCGGGGGGCCTCCGAGACCACGCGGGCCCCTACTTCGGAGCCCGCCCGGCACGTCAACGCCGGCGCCGCAGACGTGCAATTTTTCTGTGAGGGGAAGCCCCGTAGCAGATCTTGCGCGTCAGACCCGTCACTGCGCCCAGCTTCCCGCACCATCTTATTCAACATGAAAGGATCAAGCTTGCCCAACACTTGTCGTTTTCCCGGGGGGCTCTTTTTCTTTCTCTCTCTCTTTTTTTTTTTCTCTCTCTCTCTCTCTCTCTCTCTCTCTCTCTCTCTCTCTTTCTCTCTCTCTCTCTCTCTCTCTCTCTCTCTCTCTCTCTCTCTAAGCAAGCAAGCACATCCTGTGCGTGGGATGCTTTTTCTGCTCTCCAGTGCTGCAGAGCGAACTCTGTCCTTCGATGCAAAAGCAGCGGGTGCTCGGTTAATTCAGGCTGATTCAGAAGCTGCTCTGGCGCAAGGTGATTGCACGGGCCCCACGCAAAAAATCCTGCTCCCCGAACTGCGCCCAAGAAACCTCTAAATGCGACCATGCCTCCCTCACGCTCGGCTGCGCTGGCTGCAACCCGACCGTGTCCGAATCAGCCGACTCGCTGTCAAACGATTGCTCATCGCTCTCATTCGCGGCCAACCAATCCATCTCGGTCGGATCTCACCAATTGCGTTTGCCGCCTCCCTTGGCCCCCTTGCGGGCGGGCGCCGGCGGGGGCGGCGGCTTCGCCGCCTGGGGCTGGCGGAAGGCTGGCTGCCCCTTGTAGCCGCCCTTGCCGCCGCCCGGAGCGCCCTGCTGCTGGCGGGCCGCCGCGGCCGCGTTAGCCGCTTTCTGCGCGCGCGCCCGGCGGTTCTCGCCCACGGACATGAGCATGGCCTGCGGCTGACACGTCTCGTTCCTGCGAAGCGTGCGCTCCGCAATGTCGTCCCGCAACGTGGTGTCGCAGTCGTTGGCGACCCTGGCCGTGTCCTCCACCGCCATGCGGCTGGCGTTAAAGAGCGCCGACAACAGCGACTGGACCGTGAGCGCTTCGCGGCCCGAGTGCGCCTGCACTGTCAGCTGGGCCAAGGCGCGAGACCACCAGAGCGCAGTCCACTGCGCGTGGGTGATGTCGCCTGGACGGGGTTTGTGCTTGTCCCCCATCCGCTGCGGACACCACTTCGGCATCGCCCCGCCTACGACGAAGACGCGGCAGCGCCTGGCTGCTTTGCGCGCCTTGGCCGCCAGAGCCCGGAGGACGCTGTGCGGCCGTGCTTCACGTCTGGGAGGCCGTATGCCTTGAAGCACGCAGCCGCATCGAACTCCTTGTTGTCTGAGCTCGTGCTGCTGCTGGAAGGGTCGCGCCCCCCTCTCTTCTGTCCCCTGTTGACGGCCTTCCCCACGTGCTTCGCAAGAGAGGGCAACTTCGCTGCCGCAGCCCGGGCTGCCGACTGCTGCGCGTGCAGGCACAACGTGAGTTCCGCAACCTTTGTCGCGGGCGGGAACACGTGCTGGAGGAGCTCTGACGGAGCGACCTCGAGTTGCCAGTCGGTGCTGAGGCTCGTGCCCCGGAGCCCCTCCGCAACCTGGAGCTGCAGCGCCTCTGTGCCCGGCGGGCAGTGCAAAGCCAAAAACCCCCGCAAAGCCTTGGAAGACTGTGCCGGGTAGCGCCCAGCCGCTGCCTCCGCTGCTGCGGCGCGCCCGGGGCCGCTGGGAGACCAGGGCCAGACTGGGGACCGCGTCGGAGACCTCCCCCGGGACTGGCGACGCGAACGCTTCCTGGAACGCTCACCGGAAGGCCGCCTCCGCCGCGAACGCCCCGAATCGGATCGGCGGCGCCGGCGTCGCCGGGATCCCCCTGAACTGCTAGTCGTAGCGCTCCTGAGCCTGAAGCATACGGAGCCGCGCGCTCTCAGCAGAATGCGCCATGAACACAAACGCGCGCATGAAACAAGCGTAACCTGCTGCACGTGCGTGTCACAAAACAAATAAGTTGAAACAGAGGTGCGACGAGGAGCATGACTGACGCTACAGGATCACTCTGCAGGACGACCGATGCAACCTCTCGCCGCGAGCAGGGCAAACAGGCCTCGAGCAGAATTCCTTCATCCGCGCACCAGTTTTGTATTACTCGGCACCGGCTATCTCTCGTCGCCAGCTGGGCTGACAGGGCTCACTGTCAAACTCCTCCACAACCCACAACCCAGGCACAAACGAAACAGCGGCTGTAGCAGCGGCGGCAGAGGCCGAACCGACGAACGAAGCTCGAACATATTTATAAAACGCATAAACGTTCAGATGTCTGACACAAGAAAGGAAACAGATAGAAGTGCCACGCGTGTGAGGAGCATAGTGTACGCGCGCACACACACACACACTCGCACACTCCAAGTTGCATCACATGTATCAAGAGTCACCGCAACTTGTGTAGCATTATTGCCGCTGGTGTGGCAATCCTGTCTCGTTAGTTCCTGAGTGAGCCATCTCTTGATGCTCTGCGCCACATCTCTTGATGCTCTGCGCAACAAACTACACGCAGTCAATCACGTAACATCAACAAGTCGAAGCTCTCACCTTCGCGGGGTCCCCATTTCGAATCCGAATACGCCGCGCAGCGCGCCGACCTATATTCACGCGCGGTGCCCCCACTCTTGTATCCTCCGAATAAAGAGGCCCAACGAGGAGGTGTTCGGGCACAGGATAAGTGCGAGCGCCTTCCCCTTCTCCTGGCCCGCTCCTGTCTCCAGACTGTGCCCATATAGCACTCTTGTGTGGTCAGCCAGGGGGACCACTGGCAACTTTCTTGCCCGATCCTACATCCATTATGTTTTTGGCGCTGTCCTCAATTCAAAGCGAGGGGCCCCTCAAACACGTTGCACGATCGCCCTCTCCATAGGAACTCCCCCAAGGTGCCTCCACAACTCTGGGAGTTATGTTTGCCACTTCGACGCCAACATGCGATCATAGTAGCATGTCCAAATCCTATCGTTAAGCCGGATTATGCCGGATCAAGGTGGATTAAACGGGATTAAGCCAGATTTCGGACCAAGGCAAAATCAGAATTTGACCCCCCAGGAGTTGCATCCGAACATACGGGCCCTCAATTCTGGAGCGGAGGCGCACAAGCCGAGAGTCGGACGTCAGAAAGCTTTCACTGCGCGGCTCAACACACATAGGAAGGCGAGAGGAGGCAGGAGGAATGAGGAGGGATAGAGGAAGAGAGTGGAAGCAGGAGAGGGGGGAGCAGGAGGATGGGAGGAGGAATCAGGGAGGAGAGGGAGACCAGGGAGAAGAGCGAAGAAACGACGAGGGTCGGCCAATCGATCTACCAGAGCGATTTTGACTTACGAAATCGGGCCCCCTCACCGTCGTTTTCCATGTCTTCCTGCTCCGCCTCCTCCGCACCATAACCACCACCATCATCACCACCACCACCATCATCATTGCCAGCATCATCATCACCATCAACAGCATCACCACCATGGCAAGAATCATCATCACAATCACCATCATCATCATCAGCAGCAGCAGCAGCATCATCACAATTCTCACCACCATCACCACCATCAACAACATCATCATCGTCATCATCACCACCATCATCATCATCAACATCCCCTCCTTTTCATCGCCACGGTCTGCTGCTCCATCTAAGAACTGCTCTTGGGAATGAGAAGAGGCCCGCCGTACTGAGGGGGACTCTGCACCACCTTCGGTCGTTTGAATGCGAGCCAAGCCGCACCCACACCCACCACATTACATTATACATGTTCAAAGCTTGTCTCTAGAGCCCGTGGCGCGAAGGCCGTCGTCCGCTGCATGTTCCCCAAAAGAGGCTTCTGGCAGCTTGCGAAAATTGCAACCGCCGAAGGCCAAGGAAAACATATTATAAACGTAACATAAAAATCTAACAACCACCCGCAGCTTGAGAAGAACAGCCGCGCACGAAACTGCCTGGGACATTGCTGAAGTCGCGCTGATTATTTTTTTTCGGTGGCGCTCCCTATGGGGCCACGAAAGGCTGTACTGGGTGGGTGAAACGCAGGGAGCAAAGGCCGTGTTGGGTGGTGGCGGACGCATGCGGGCGGTGCCACTGGGACCTTCGGTGGAGTTCCCGATGGGGCCACGCAGCGCTGTACTGGGTGGGTGAAACGCAAGGAGCAAGGCAATACTGGGTGGGTGAAACGCATGGAGCAAAGACTGTGCTGGGTGGTGGCGTACGCATGCGGGCGGTGCCACTGGGACCTTCGGTGGCGCCCCCCTATGGGGCCACGAAGCGCTGTTCTGGGTAGGTGAAACGCAGGGAGCAAAGAGCTGTGCTGGGTGGTGGCGTACGCATGCGGGCAGTGCCACTGGGACCGTCGGTGGGCCCCCCCTCTGTGGGGCCACGAAGCCTTGTTCTGGGCAGGTGGAACGCAGGGGGCAAAGAGCTGTGCTGGGTGATGGTGGACGCATGCGGGCGGTGCCACTGGAACCTTCGGTTCACGAAACGCTGTGCTGGGTGATGAAACGCAGGGAGCAATGGCTGTACTGGGTGGTGGCGGACGCATGCGGGCGGTGCCACTGGGACCTTCGGTGGAGCCCCCTTATGTGATCACGAAGCGCTGCGCTGGGCGAGTGAAGCGCAGGGGGCAAGGGCTGTGCTGGGTGGTGGCGGACGCATGCGGGCGATGCCGATGGAACCTTCGGTGGGGGCCCTTATGGGGCCACGAAGCGCTGTACGGGGTGGGCGCAACGCACAGAGCAAGGAATGTGCTGGGTGGTGGCGGACGCATGCGGGCGGTGCCACTGGGACATTCGGTGGAGCCCTCTTATGGGGCCACGCAGCGCTGTACTGGGTGGGCGAAACAAAGGGAGCAGGGGCTGTGCTGGGCGGTGGCGGACGCATGCGGGCGGTGCCACATGGGACCTTCGGTGGAGCCCCCCTATGGGACCACGAAGCGCTGCACTGGGTGGGTGAAACGCAGGGAGCAAGGGCTGCGCTGGGTGGTGGCGTGCGCATGCGGGCGGTGCCACTGGGACCTTCGGCGGAGCCCCCCTATGGGACCACGCAACGTGTACTGAACGGGTGGAACGCAGGGAGCAAGGGCAGTGCTGGGTGGTGGCGTACGCATGCGGGCGGTGCCACTGGGACCTTCGGTGGAGCCCCCCATATGGGGCCACGAAGCGCTGTGCTGGGTGGGTGAAGTGCAAGGAGCAAGGGCTGTGCTGGGTGTTGGCGGACGCATGCGGGCGGTGCCACTGGGACCTTCGGTGGGGTCCCTTTTTATGGGGCGACGAGGCGCTGTACTGGGTGGGCGAAACGCAGGGAGCAAGGGCTGTGCTGTGTGGTTGCGGACGCATGCGGGCGGTCCCACGGGGGGCTTCGGTGGAGCTCCGTACGCGGCCACGAAACGTTGTGCTGGGTGGGTGTAACGCATGGAAGGAGGAGGAGGGGGGGAAGGAGGGGGAGGAGGGGGAGGAAGAGGAGAGGAGAAGAGGAACGCGGGGACCGTCTCCTCAAAACGAGGACCCAACACCACAGAATGGTTGGGACAAAGACAACAGAATTGTGGGATTTCCATTTCCAGCTCCTCGGCGCTGTTCGGCGCTGTTTTTCCCAACCATCCTGTGGTGTTGGGTCATCGTTTTGAAGAGACGGTCCCCGCGTCCCTCTCATCTTCTCCTCCAGTTCCCTCCTCCCTCCTCCCTGCGCTTCACCGACCCAGTATAGCGCTTCGTGGCCCAATAAGGGGGCTCCACCGAAGGTCCCAGTGGCACCGCATGCGTCCGCCACCACCCAGCACAGCCCTTGCCCCCTGCGCTTCGCCCACCCCGTACAGCGTTCCGTGGCCCCATATGGGGGGCTCCACCGAAGGTCCCAGTGGCACCGCCCGCATGCGTCCGCCACCACCCAGCACAGCCCTTGCTCCCAGCGTTTCACCCACCCAGTACAGCGCTTCGTGTCCCATAGGGGGCTCCACCGAAGGTCCCAGTGGCACCGCCCGCATGCGTCCGCCACCACCCAGCACAGCCCTTGCTCCTTGCGCTTCGCCCACCCAGTACAGCGTTTCGTGGCCCCATAAGGAGCTCCACCGAATTCCCCAGTGGCACCGCCCGCATGCGTGTGCCACCACCCAGCACAGCCATTGCTCCATGCGTTTCACCTACCCCGTACAGCGCTTCGTGGCCGCATAAGGAGCTCCACCGAAAGTCCCACTGGCACCGCCCGCATGCGTTCGCCACCACCCAGCACAGCCCTTGCTCCTTGCGTTTCACCGTTTCACCCACCCAATACAGCGCTTCGTGGTCCCATAGGGGGCTCCACCGAAGGTCCCAGTGGCACCGCCCGCATGCGTCCGCCACCACCCAGCACAGCCCTTGCTCCCAGCGTTTCACCCACACAGTACAGCGCTTCGTGGCGTGGCCCCATAAGGGGCTCCACCGCAGGTCCCAGTGGCACCGCCCGCATGCGTCCGCCACCACCCAGCACAGCCCTTGCTCCCAGCGTTTCACCCACCCAGTACAGCGCTTCGTGGCCCCATGGGGAGCTCCACCGAGAGTCCCACTGGCACCGCCCGCATGCGTCCGCCACCACCCAACACGGCCTTTGCTCCCTGCGTTTCACCCACCCAGTACAGCGTTTCGTGGCCCCATAGGGAGCGCCACCGAAGAAGGGATTCCCAATTGCGGTATTCACAACTGCATCTGATTGTGTCTTTCACCAGGCTAATTTGTTTGTGCCTCGCTGGTTTTATTAGCTGGGCCCCTCAGGGGTGTGGGATCTTCCGGACCCCCTGGGGTTCTGAAGGCCTCCTGGAGGCCGGGAGAGCCATCGGAGGGGTGTCCCAGGCTGCGCGGGAGCGTGTTGGGCCGTTCTTTACGTTTTGGGGGCTCCTTGGGGTCGTCATGGGCTGTCCTTCGGCGTTTTGGGGTCTCCCCCTCGGAAGCTGGGAGGCGCGGTACCGGCCAGATGTCAGGGGATGTGTAGTAGGACCCCCGAGTAGGAGTCCCACTTTGAAAAAAAACAAGAATTCTGGGAGTTCCCTTTTTTCAAAATCCTCGATCTTCGAGGGTTGGAAGCGGGAAAACATGAGAAGGCGAAAAAACAGCAGAACAACCATGAGACATCAACGCTTTTACCCTCTTTGGGCTCTCTCGGGACGGCTCTCGCAGCTCTCTTGGGCTGTTCTTGGAGCCTCGTCGGAGTCTTTCCTCTCAGGGATCGGGGGGGTGTTGGGGGCCTCTGGGTGGTCCCGGAGGCCTTTCGGAGGTCTCTGGAAGCCTCCTGCTCCCGCTCTTGGCCCCATCTTGGGCCTGTTCTGGGGTGGTCTGGGGCTGTCCTGGGCGCCTCTTCGGCGCTTCTGGACCGTTGGAAGCTCGAAAACGCGAGAAGCCAAAAACGTTGAGAACAAACCGAAAAACATATGTTGGCCTCTTCGGGCCGTCCCCGGACGCCTCTCGGACCTCTCTTGGGGTCTCTTGGAGGTCACCTGGGAGCCTCGAGAGCCGTCGGAAGGCTGACTTGGGCTGCTTGGGAGCGTTGCGGACCATCCTTTCGCATTCTGGAGGCTCCTGGGAGGCGTCTCGGGCCCTCCTAGAGCGCTGTGGAGGCCCCCCGGAACGCCCGGGGGAGCGGTACCGGGAGCGTTCCCGAGATGTCACGGGGAGGTGTGGCACCCGGGGCCGGGGGGGGGGCTCTATTAGGGGACCTCTTGGGGCGTCTTCGGGGCCTCTTTTGGTGTTTTTGGGGGTCTCATAGGGGCCTCCTGGGGAGTGGGCGCTTCTTGGAGCCTCTTGGGGTCTCCTGGTTCGAAGGCGTGAATTTCCGGTTCCTCGTCCCCGTCTTGGGCACCGCCTTGGGGCGTTCTTGGGCGGTTTGGGCGCGTCGTGGGCCGTCTTGGCCCCCTCGTGGGCCGTCTTGGGGCCCTCTTGGGAGCATCCTCGACCGGCTTGGGTGCCTCTTCGGCCGTCTTGGACGAGGTGGAAACCAAAAAGGCGAACACGCCAAAAACATCAGCTTTAATTAAGGAAATCGACGATGTTTGCTAATTTGGGACTCTATTGGGGTGCCTCTTGGGAGCCTCCTGGAGGTCTCTTGGGGGCCTCTTGGGGCCTCTGGGGGGCCTCTTGGGGCCTCCTGAGGACCTCTTGGGGCCTCCTGGGAGCCTCTGGGGCCGAAAACTCGGAATTTGAATCTGGTTGTGCACCTCTGGGACCCCTCTGGGGCTCGTCCTGGGGCTCTCTTGGGCTGTCTTGGGGGCCTCTCGGGCCGCCTTGGGACCCTCTTGGTGTCGTCTTGGGGCCCTCTTGGGAGCCTGTGGGGCAGTCTTGGGCGCCTCTTGGGCCGTCTTGGACGCAGTGGAAACCCAAAAGGCGAACACGCCCAAAATATCAGTTTTCCCATCGGGAATCTATGGTTTTTGCTTAGTGGGGCTCTCTCGGAGTGCCTCTTGGGGCGTCTTCGGGGCCTTCGGGAGCCTTCTTGGCGTCATGGAAGTCGTCTTGAAAGGCGTCTGGAGCCATCGCTGCGGCCTCCTGGAGCCTCCCTGCAGCCTCATGGGGCCCTGTTGGCCCCGGGTCGCCGAAACCATGTAAAAACACAGGAACAATGACGCCCGGGCCCAACATATGTGGTCGAGGCGCCAGCCCCCGGCACCCGGACCAGGTCCCCCGTGACATGTATAACATCATCCTGGTGGGTGTGGGGGTGGGTTCTTCTCTCTCGAACTGTCGGCATGATCCGTATCCTCCATATCCTCATCCGCCTCCTGGTTTTCGAAACCTTTTCCTACTTTCCCTCATCCTTCATACGTATCCCCTTTCTCCTCTTCGCCTTATCTTCCCTCCCCCTGTTCCTGCTCAACAGTGTCACCGCTACCCTGCTTCCCGTCATCATATTTTCATATCCCTCAAATCCCCCGTGCATTCGCTGGCCATCTACTGGGCAGGTTCACTGTGACAGGCAACATACTGGCAACACGAATAAAACCAGCTCGTGTTAGCATGGGCCGCCCCCAATGGCCATCCTCCCCTCCAATTCCTAATCCCTCGCATGCGATATGTATATGTAAAGACACCTCTGTACATGCCACGTTCGTGATAATAGATCCTCTCTTCCGCGTCCTCCTCCTCCTCCTCATCATCATCATTGTTTTTCCCCTTCGTTACCCCGTGTTCTCCCGTCATGTGTCCTCCTGTACCTCCTCCCCCGTCTCCCGCCTCACCCCCTTCCACATACGCGCCTCCAGTTCCGCCACATGTTGTTGCCCCAACGCCCAAACGCAGGCTCAGAACATTTGAATCTGGGAGGACACGGGAGAGGGGGCGGCGATTCCCAAGCCAGTCGCGAACGACAGGGAAGCGAAGACGAACCACAAACAACTCGGTGGATAACCGCCGCCACCGCACCGCTGCTGCTCCGAATAGTTCAGATGGATGTGTGTCCCGCTGGAAGCTCAAGCCTCATACATATTCGACTATGCACGGAACTGCTGACAAGCCAAGCCGGAGCCCGAATAACTGGCGGCGCCAACAAAAACAGGGGCAGGCGGCGGCCTTCTAAGAATGCGGAATGCTTCCAGACGGCATCGGCACTGTTATGAGAAGATCCCCCGTACGACTGGCATGCTCAGATCGATTCGCATGTGGCCCCGATGTTCAGGGAACTGCCCACAACCTGCTTCGCGGAATGGCATGTCCGATGTTGGGAAGCAGCAGGGGCTCGCCTTGTCTGGCTGGGATGCGGGATGTGAACCACGGAGGTCCCCCCACGGAGGTCCCCGGGGGCCATCGTGGAAAATGTGCCGACGACATGTTGTTGAAGCGCGGTTAACACGATGTCGCGTTTGTTGGTGAGTCGTCCTGGGCCTCTCCCCTCACTCCTCCTCCTCCTCCTCCTCCTCCTCCTCCTCCTCCTCCTCCTCCTCCTCCTCCTCCTCCTCCTCCGCATTCTCCTCCTCCTCCTCCTCCACCTCCTCCTGCTCCTGCTCCTGGTCCTGGTCCTGCTCCTGCTCCTGCTCCTCTCCTCCTTCTCCTCCTCCTTTTCCTCCTCCTCCGCCTCCTCCTCCTCCCGCTCAGAACTTGTTCTTCTCCCCCATCCTCTGGTTGCTCCTCCTCGTCCATCTCGATTGGGGAAGTCTCCAAACGCCGACATGGTCCACACAAGGCCCCAAAAAAGATCCCAGACGCCCAGGGACAATGGTCGCTGCGGCGAGGTGTGCCCGCCTGGGCCACCCAGTATCCCGGTGTGTATAATATGTTTTTGTTGTGCGACGGTTGCGCGAAGCGTCACAATGAAAGGAAAATAGCAATACAAGCAACACACGAAAACTCTGCCCGTCAAGTGGTCGGGCGGCCGACGTGCGTGCCGTCACTCCTCACGCGCCCGCCTGTTGCGAGGGCGTGCGTGTGTGTATACATATTTTTTTATTGGCCTAGGATTGTAGCCGCACGCCATGCCAGTTTCAACAGTGCGTCTTAAACAATGTTTAAAACGAGACCCTTCCCACCACCTCCCCAATGGCTCTCCTGGCGGCGCCTCGGGCAAGGTGGTGGGATCGTCCTGCGCGTTGGGCCTCTGGGCGCAGCCGCTGATCTTCAGCGTCCAGCCTCGAGACCTCCCTGGCAGGGAGTAGGCGGCAGTGGGCCAGGACCCACTCACGGCACCTTGGGCGAAGTGCGTCGGACAAGTGTGACAGCAATCGGAGCCTCTGCTGGTAGGCTGTCTTGCAGCAAGGGCAAACCGGGGATCCGACAAGTGTTCGGATGACAGATCTCCAACCGTGTTTGGTGCGACGGTGGCTTCGCAGCCCACGTTCAGACGCAAAAAAGGTCTGGCACTGCTCGCAGATCCACGCACTGGGATGGGCTGGGGAGGAGGTCGGAAGACCGAGAATAGCAATATTGACAAGACTAACGTACTCATGAAGCGCAGCTTGTGCGATCTTGTCGCACTCGGGGCACCGAAGACCTTGGAAGACAGAGGGGCATATGCTGCCATTGTACTCGCACATCGGTGAGATGCATTCTTAAAGCGCGACCCGTCTACACACGCATGCGTTCCAAGGTGCGCATAACTTTCTACAACATCAATCGCTAGACCAGGGCGGCCTGGAACCTGGAGGCGCAATTTGCCGTCAGAACATAGGCGAGCTTCACTCAACTGCACAGACAGGTGCCCACGGTACTTCAACGGGGCCTCAATTTTTCCTGGCTTACAGTTGATCGAGAGGCGGGGTTTGTCAAAAAGCCCAAACAGCTGCTCAAGCAAAGCATTGATGGCCTTGTCTAGGGGAGCCCCAGACGCGGACATCGGCAAAAAAAACACTCATCGTCAACGAACGCTGCATCAACTACAGAGATAATCTCGGGCCCATGCACTGAGGCCTCTGGGGGGGCGGGGTGGGGGGGGTGGGTGGGGTGGGGGGGGGGGGGGGGGGGGGCAAAAGGGGGCTCAGGGACAGGAAGACGGAGCGTGATATCTGCTTGCTCAAGAGTCCACGACATCAACTTGAGGGCAATCGAGTATGCTGCTTTGAACGTGAGCGCGCCAAGCTCACAGCCTTGTCTCCCTCCCGCCCGACTCGCCACCCGACTCTCCACCCCCGACGTCCCGAACCAAGCTCCAGCGTGCAGTGACTGGCACAGGTCCGCAACTCCTGGGCCGACCTTCCACTGGGCGAAAAGGTGACCGCGCTCACTTAAATACTGGAGGATCCATTCGGTTGCGCCATCGGCCACGCCTAACTTCACCAGGCGCGCCACGCGCGCAGCACGGTCGGGGGGGGGGGGGGGCATCCGAACACTAGTTCACGCAGCACACGGTCAAACGCTTTGACCAGGTCAACAATAAGTACTTCCACCGAGAAGATGCGCAGATGCGCGACCTCCATGGCAGCGCGCATGAGCAACGTCGCTACGTATGTCCCACGCTTGGGGACGGCGCCAAACTGGGTGAGCGGCATGCGGTCTACACGTGTGGGGTCAAGGTGGGCCTCGAGCATCCCAGCCGGGCCCTTGCCTGAGTGGTCGGCCAACAAGATCCCTCGACTACAATAGGGATCCCTGGGGTCCCCTTTGTTTTTTTGTTATACACTTCCTGGACGCGGCCCCCACGCCGCTGCTTCGGCCAAGAACCGTTCTGCAGCGCGCGCATGTTGACCGTTGCGCACTTGCAGGCGATCGCGTCGCCTCCTGCCTGGAGAAGCTCAGCTGGGATGAGGTCGTAGCCAACGCCCTTGTTGCGGCCGAGCGCCTTGAACGCAAGGCGGGTCGCCTCGGGTCCGACATCCAGGGCTGAGGGGGCAGTCCTCGGCGGGCGCGCAGGCTCGCGGAGCTCGGCATCGCTGATGGGGGCCCCTCCGAGGACGCCGGCGAAGCGCTCGAGCCAGCGCCGTCGGACAGCAGGGGGGTCTGACACCGCTGAGCCGCCCTTCAAGAAAATGCACGGCGTAGCTCGATGCCTAGTACCACTCAGTGCTCTCGCAGTCGCGTAGGCCTGTCGGGGGTCGCGCTCGCTGAGTGCGGACGATGCGGCCAGAGCCATTGAGCCCAAACAAGCAGACCCGGTCACGCTCAAGGATGGGCTTGGCACCTAACTGCAACCAGGAAATCGTGGAATGGTTGGCTTCGCCAAGGGCTATGAAGGGACGCGAGGATATATTTTCCTTTTCAAATTTCATTTTAGTGGTGTCGTGCCGAACAACAACAGGTCTGATTGAACTGATCTGCTAAACAAAAAACAAACGCGCGCACAGTCCACTGCGGATGCCCTCAGAGGAAAAACGAACAATGGAACGCTGCATAAGCGGCGCATGCGTTCCGCCCGCAGTCCAACTGCAGACAAAACCACAAATGATCAGCCCACCGGAAAGTTCACGAGCATTGCGGCGGGGACGGTCATACATCGAGCGAGGGCAGCGGAATTGCAGCTGCCTGATGGAGCTCAGCCAAGGGCTACAAACATACAACCGCAAACTGGAGGCAAAAAAAAGAGCAGTGCGAAAGAAGGTCACTGCGAAACCAGACAGATGTCTCCAGGAAGGCGAATGCCTGCCAACGCGCCGCTTGCAATTGTTAATCATACTGGCCCACGGTGAACCCCGACGGCAACGCCCAGACGCCAACAGTGACACCTAGACGCCCGGTGAAGTCATTGACGCGTTGCTCAAATCCTCGCGAGCCAATCCATGAACAACCGCAAGGCGAGTCGCCCTGATCAAGGCCGGGTAATCGGGCAAGCGGCGAAAATAGCGAGCCGCATCCGTGTTCGCGAATGATGAGGTGCAGGAAGCGGAGCAAAGGAGAAGAGGGCGGAACAAGAAAATCATAATGAACACGGTGAAGAGAGGGAGTATGGTGATAGGAAAGACTGGAAACGTGCAAGAGCATGAGCAGGTAGGAGCGCGGAAGAGGAGCTTGGGGGAGGTAGGAAGAAGCACAAGAAGCCTGAGGGAGGCAAAAGGCGCACCAGTGATCCGTGCGGAACGCGCGTGAAGCGCGCGCCCTCACCAGCGAGGGTGTAGGAAGAGGTGGGGGGGATCAAGGAGCAGGAGGAAGTATGAGGAAATAGGAGGGGCAAGAACATGCAGCAGAAAGCATCTGCAGACTCGAATCCCAAGCAAGTTGCGCTAAGCATGAAAGCGAAGTGAAGCAACATGCAACGCAAGAAAAAACGAGGGCAACCGTTACATTAGGGAAAAGAAAAGGGCGCAGGAGTAATTAATCGGAAGATGCACAGGAACGGGGAAGGAGCAGAAAAAGGAGGAGGTCACAGAAGAGGGACGAGGAGGAGGAGGACAAGGAAGGGGAAGATAAATGATAGAAAAGAAAAAACACGCTGACGACGACGGGCATCAATCATCGAGGATCTCGAGTCGTTCGCTTTAGGTGCCTGCGGGACGCCCCATCAACGTCGCCATATCGGTGCCGCCGTGGCGCTCTCTTAGGGCAATTCTGGCTGCCTTTGGCGGCTGTCTTGGAGCCCCTTGGGGCCCTCTTCGGGTCGTTTCGGGGATCTCCTGGGCCCCTCTTGGAAGCCTCGGGGGTCCTCCTGGGGCCATCTTGAAGCCGTCGGTCAAAGAAGTGGGGCCCTAGCAACGCCCCATTCCTTCTCGAGCCCCCCAGTCGCCAAATGCGGCCCTCTTGCGACGCCCTTGAAGCGTTTTGGGCCGCTCTTTGGTGCTCTTGGAGCCGACTTGGGCCCTGATGGCCCCCTCTCAAAGCAAGTTCAAACCAACTCGCAGCCATCTCGAGGCCTCTAGAAACAACGGAAAGCAAAAAGGCGAGAAGGAAAACATTGAGGCGCACAGTGATTGTAAAGGAATTGAACCTGTTGGAGGCCTCCTTCAAGAGCTCGAAAGACAATTGCGGGCTGTCACGAAGCGGTCTTGAGGGGGCTTGGAGGCGCATTGGAAGCAAAATTGTACCATCTGCAAGTATATGGAGCGATCTCGGAATCCTTCTTGGGTTGCCTGCGGTTCCTTTGGAGCCATCTTCGGCCATTTCGGGCACTCCACCGCCCCGCGGTCACTCTCTGCCCACGCCCGGGGACGAGGGGGCAGGGGGGGGGGGCCGTCCCTGCCAGGGAGAAACGCGCGGATAAGCTAGCCCGTTAAACCACCGCCCACGCTCTGCATGGCTGGTGGGATTTTTCCACGGCCGCCTGGGAATACTATCCCGGATTCTCGAGTGAATTCTGCCCGGATTTTTCCAAATCCAAATGTGAATTTGCCCCGGAAACCGCGTGAATTTTTCCGGGTGTCCTCCGGATTTTTCCGCGCGTGTTTTTTCGATGCGCGCGCCCAAGGAAAAATCCACCAAGAATTCGGAGAGGTATTCAAAACGAGTTTTTGTTTTTCTCCCCGAAGTTTTCACTAGGCCGCGCGCGGAGCCTGGAAGGAGGGCGGGGGGGGGGGGAGAAGTCACAGGGAGTGGAGGGGCACGCCGCAGGAGAGGGCCGGAGGGAGACAGGAATCCCAGCACCCCTTTAAGCGTGAGCGGCGTGACGAAGTAATTCATCCAAGCCCACTCTTCCCCTTCATGGACACGGTTCCCCATTTCCCCGCCCAATCCTTCATGCGCGGGAAGGTAGCCGCGGGTCGTTGGAGCGCCCAATGCGGCCCAAAATGTATCC
This sequence comes from Prorocentrum cordatum, assembly GCA_963575745.1. Lineage (NCBI taxonomy): Eukaryota > Dinophyceae > Prorocentrales > Prorocentraceae > Prorocentrum > Prorocentrum cordatum. The sequence goes on from CAUYUJ010020337.1 coordinate 560,211, forward strand.
GAGATGGCTGCAAGGAGCCCAGATACGCCTCCAATATCGCTCAATGCATCCCAGGACGATTCCGAATAGCCTCCAACATGCCTCTGAGAGTCGTCAAGACCGCTTCAAGACGGCCCCGCGTGCCCTTCGAGCTCTCCAAGGAGGCCTCCAAGACAAAAAAAGTGAAAACCATTGCGTGCTATGTGTTATGTCTCGTCGCCTTTTCGTTTTCCATGGGCTCTTGAGGCCTCGAGATGGCCGCGCTGGCCTGAGATGGCCCTCCAGAAGAACCCGACAGGCCCCAAGACGGCGCCGAGAGCGCTCAAGAGCAGCCGAAGAACGCCCCAAGAGAGCGCCAAGAGGCGACGTGGGCGGCTCCAGAGAGGGGGCGCTGCAAGGACCCCCCCCCGTACTCTTTGACTGACGGCGTTTCCAAGATGGCCCCGAGAGGGCCCCCAAGGCCTCCAAGACGGGCCCACGAGACCCCGAAGAGGATCCCAAGGAGGCCCGAAACAGCCTCAAGAGGACCCCGTAGGCTCTCCCAAAATGGCTCCAAATTAGCTCCACAATGGCCCACAAATCACCCCAAGGGGCTTCTAACAAGAGCCGTGTGCGAAAAACAAACAAAATCCTCCATGATTGATTCTGGCCGTCGTCGTGACTTTTTCTCTCCCATCCTTCCTTTTCCTACTCCTCGTCCTCATCCCGCCCCTCCTCCGTTTCCTCGTCATCCTCCTCCTTGTCCTCCTTCCCCGCTGCTGTTAATCCTCCGATTCCTCCTGCGCCGTCCTCACGTTTCTAACGTAAACAGCGTCGCCCTCTTGGTTGAGCACCATGCTGGCGCACGTTTCTGATCAACACAATTTGCCTGGGCACCGTCTCTGGAACTGCTTCGTCCTGAGTGTTATTACCCCCATGTCCTCCTACCTCCCCCATGCCCCCCACCTCCCCATCCGGCACATTCCTACATCCTCGTTTACGAAAGGATGCGGCGCACTGGTGTTCTGCGCGGATCACCAATGCGGCTGCTACCTCCCCCTGGCTCCCCGTAACCCCCCCCCCCCCCCTCAGGTCCCTCATCATCCTTCCGACCTTCTCATGCTCTAGCATGTTGCTGTTTCCTCCAGCACGCGTCCATCCTTTTGCTGTTCCTCTTCTTTCGTTACTACTGGTCCTTCGCCACCATATTTGTTCCTTCGCTTCCTCCACCTCCTCTTCCTCCTCCCGTACAGAACCAGTGAAAACGCATTCGGTTCGCTGCGGCGCCGCATGCTGCTACACATGCTGATCGAGGCAACTCGCCTGGTGATTGCTTTTGCCTTGGCTGGCGGAAATACGCGAGGCGTCGGAAATGAAGGCAAAAAGGCGGATGAACAGTAGAATCCCGCGGACCACGGCCGAAACGCGTCAGAACATATGCGAGGAGACAGGTATGCAAGTTGTTTTGGACCCCTACAAAGCCTGTCTTGGGACCCTAGGGCCTGCTTGCAATCCTTCTCGGGACCTGCTGGACTCTCCTCGAGCTCACTTGCAGCTTTCCCGGCGCCCTGTTGGATCCTGCCGCAGGCCCTGACAAAAGAAGATGACAGCGGGAGGGAAATGAAGAGAAAAACAATGCAGGCAAGAGGAATAAGATAAATGAATACGATGAGGAAGAATCAAGGGCACGGAAGACATTCGAAATTCGCTGGCCACGCGGCATTCACACGAACGCCCGAGCCACATGATCGATTGACGTGCGCATATCAGAAAAAAGGAAAATAAAAATGAAAAACGAAGACGCAAATCCACGCTGAATTCACTCTTAGCACCGGCGAAACCAAGGAATGGGCTCTCGCTCCTTGCCAGCGGTATCTGCGTAATAAAGTGTCCTGGTCTACCGCGTGGCCGTAGAATAGCCAGGGTCGGGGCTGCGCCCGACGGCGCGCACGGGCGCCTAGACGTGCCGCGGACTGCCACGCTGCAGTGCACATCCGCTTGAAGGCTGCCCGCTCATGCAGGAGCACTGCGTGCCGCGCCCGGCGGAGAGGGGCCACGTGCTGGATGAACTCCCACACCTGAGCACTGATCCACCTCTGTCGGGGCTGCCTCTTCGGATCACCGAAAACAAAGCGGCCCGCCCAGCGCGCGTAGGTGTTCAGCAGCTCCAGGCGGTCGTCAATGTGGGCGCCGCCATCGATGTGCGGAAAAAGCCACATCAGCTGCTGGAAGAGATCAACACGATGCGGCTCAAGAAGGCGAGGCTCGTTTAGTCTGGGGGCCGAGCGCGTCGCCGACGACATCGACCGAGCCTTGATAGACATGGCGACAGCATTGTGGTCAGCCCACGCATTCATGGCCAGGTCGAGGGAGTAGTCTGGGCGACAGTACTCGACGTCAACAAACTGTTCCACGGGAACAAAAAATCAATACGCGCCTGCGTGCCATAAGACGACGCCCAGGTATGACCAGCATCGGGGCCCCACGCGTTGGCAACCATCATCTGCTGCTGCTCTGCAAACTCACGGTCATGTGTTCCATTGGAATTCTCACAATTGGGGGCTGTCGTGCCGATGCTTGGAAATGGTACTGATCCAGCACAGCCATTCATATCAGCGCACACGGGCCATGGGATAGAGTAGGCCTTTCGAAGTGCTGAAATCTGGGTGCTAAAAGAACCCCACCACGCCGCGCGATCAGCAGGGGGGGCCTGGAGGTGAGGAGCATGGGCAGAAACGATACCGAAGTCGATGCCCTTCTTCGAGAGGACGGCGAACATGAGACGAGCAGAGGGCGCCTCCCACGTCTTGACTGCGAGCCCGTGCCGTGCCCAGATCTGGACACCGCACGATCCGTCCTCATGGGCAGCAGCACACATTATGGTGTACAACGTGCCCTCTTTGCTGACTGACATGTCCGCGCGGCCCTCCTGCAGCGCAATCGCAGCCAGCTCAGCGGCACAAAACTGATCTTCAAGAAGCTGAACTTTGCTCAACATGCATGCATTGGCAACCTTGGCGTGAGCACACTTCTCCTGCCACTGTAGGAGTGTGTTCACATTGGCAGACGCAATCGTCAAGCCGCAACGCCGCTGACCTTGCTTTCGATGGGAAACTCCGAGGCCGACACGGTGCTCTCTGGCTTGTCGCCAATTGTCTTGCGCACGAACCTGAAATGCGTGAGAGGCTTCCGCTTGCCCTGCAGGCGCCTCGCGCGTGTGTGTGCGTGTGCGCGTGCGTGTGCGTATGTGTGCGTGTGTGTGTGTGTGTGTGTGTGCCGGGGGGGGGGGGGGGGCGCAGGGTGAGCGGTCCCGGCCTTCGGCGATTGCTTGCCATCCATGCGCCGAGCGGGCCCGGTCTGCGCCGCATCCATGCTGTGGGCCAGCTCGAGGGCCGCCTTGAACTTTTCGAACAGCTCCCTGGACCGCTGGGTGGCTTCGTCGATCGCCGAGGGGTTCACCGCTGAGCAGGCCTTGAGCTCGTCGGCCGCAGCTGGGAGGATGGCCTCCAGCTGCTCCATGTCGGGCTTGGCTAGCTGTGTGCTGGTGTCGCGCCCTGCAACGCATTCGATCTCGAGCTGGCGAACATCCTCGCGCAACTTCGTCACTTCCTCCGATGCGGCTGTCTGGGCCGCGAGCGCCAGCCTGACGCTCTCGTCGGCCGCCTGGCGGCGCTTGATCGCGCGCTCCAGGGCAGCGCGGGCGCCGTCGAGCCGCTCCCCCACGGGCTTCGGGGGGGGCAGCTCGCCAAGCATCTTCTTCTTCTCCGCGATCTGCATCTGGATCGGGCTCTGCACAGCACCCCCTTGGCCCTCGAGTGCCGCAAGTGCCTTCTCGAGCTGCGCAATCGAGCTCTGCAGCTGCTGACGTGTGGGGGCACTGGGCTGCACAGGCTCGACCTGCATGGCCGTGGACGGGTCCTCCACTGGTAGCGCTGTCGGGGCTGAGGGCGGAGGAGCCGTGGTCATCGTCGTCGTCATCGAGGTGCCTGCAGTAGCTCGCTGGAGCTTGGCGGCAACCTCGGCCAGCTGCTGGCTGATGGGGTTCCGGGAGGGGCCATGGGGAGCGCTGTTCGTACCCACAGACAGCGCACCCTTGGCGACCTCCGCGAACGTCTTGCACATGCCGCATGTGCTGCACGCATTATTGGTCTAATTGTTCGACTGGCAGCCGCTGCACACCCAAAGTCTTGATGGAGGTTTCTGCCCACCTCCACGTTGACCGATGAAGTACCATTGGCCGCTCGGATCCTTCTTACATTCCTCGGAAGCTGGCGAGGAGGAATAGCCCACACGCCCACCTTGCCACGACCATGGCGCCATCCACTCTGCTCACAGAGATCTGGGGCGGTCGAGAAAGGAAGCGTAAGCTCAAACTCCAGGTAGGCTTACATATCAGCTCAAGAAACAGGGCGGGCACAGCCGCGAGCACTTGAGCCAAAATGGATACGGATGTGTGTATACATATAGATATATCCGCCGGCCCCCGTATGGGGCCACCAGGCTGCAGGCCGGAGGTTCGCAGTTTCATGTACCAGTTGCAAGTTCCAGTTTCCACTGTTACAATTCTGTTTCTTGCTGCTTACTGTTCCTTGATGATTTATTGCTGTTTACTGTTCCTTCTTGATGGACCGCGCGAGTGGGGACGCCTAAAACAGGTATTTCTACCACGGAGAAACTGTATTGTCTGAATTGCTGGGGTGGATAAGAATTCGGTGGGATCAGGATCCAAAGACACATGGAATTTGCCACATTTCTGAATTTCGGTGGCACCCCTCACGCAGATCGGCGGGGTCAGGGTCCAAAAACACAAAGGATTTGCCACATGTCTGAAATTCGGTGGCACCTCTCACGCAGATCGGCGGGGTCAGGGTCCAAAAACACATGGGATTTGCCACATTTCTAAAATTCGAAAACACCCCTCACGCAGATCGGCGGGGTCAGGGTCCGAAAACACAAATGTCTGAAATTCGGTAGCAACCCTCACGCAGATCGGCGGGGTCAGGGTCCAACAACACATGGAATTTGCTACATTTCTAAAATTCGAAAACACCCCTCACGCAGATCGGCGGGGTCAGGGTCCGAAAACATACATGATTTGCCACATGTCTGACATTCGGTGACACCCCTCACGCAGATCGGCGGGGTCAGGGTCCAAAAACACAAAGGATTTGCAACATGTCTTACATTCAGTGGCACCCCCCACGCAGATCGGTGGGGTCAGGGTCCAAAAACACAAAGGATTTGCCACATGTCTGAAATTCGGTGGCACCTCTCACGCAGATCGGCGGGGTCAGGGTCCAAAAACACATTGAATTTGCCACATTTCAGACATTCGGTGGCACCCCTCATGCAGATCGGCGGGGTCAGAGTCCAAAAACAGATGTGATTTGCCACATTTCTGACATTCGGTGGCACCCCTCACGCAGCAGATCGGCAGGGTCACGACGCCTTACCAATCGCCAGGTGTGGTAACCCCTCTGGTCATCTATTGGTTTTGCTGATTACGAGTCGGCCTCGCATGAAGTTCCGATACTGCTTCACGACAGCGCCCAAGCCTCATGACATAACTCTTGCATAGCGCATTATCCGAGAGAGGGGACCGGCGGCAGAGGGTGAAGCCCTTACAAATATATATATATATATATATATATATATACATACACACACACATGTACACACATAATACATGTGGATCAAACCCTCCTCCCTCCACCTCTTTCCATTCCTCGCTCTCTCGCTCTTCCTGGGCGGGTCATCGACAGCTCTGGTTCGGGGCAGCGCGTGGACCTGGCACATCGACAAAAGTCAAACTCCGAGACCAGACGGATGATGATAATGATATGTTGCGTGGAAGTTTATTTTGGACAACGCATGTTTGCTGAACTCGACTTGTGGAAGTTGGCATTACACGGGATGTGACTCCTCAATGCTGGCTGGCATGGTGTGTGAGAATGGATCTCTCGTGCTGTGAGGATATAAGAAAACCATAGATCAACAACAATTGACTTGTATTGTACGGATTGACTGCACTCCCGGCGCCGACTTTCGCTAATATATATATATATATATATATATGCCGGCGTTGCTCTGATTGCGGTTTGGGGTCGCCGATGTTGCTACACCTCAGTGTGAATGTGTTGCGTCAATATATCAAACGACCCATCCCGCGAAACAAAGTCGCAACACTTCCCCAAACAACGGAGTCAGTCCCAACATGCGAATTGAGGATACCCGCCCGTACGATCTAGAAAGACGAGGAAGGGGACTTCTTAGCAGGCCGCCCCCTCGCCCTGCCTCTTCAGTGCGCGCCGCCAGAAGGATCTCGATCAAGATCCAATGCCGAAACCGACTGTACTAATTCCACATCTGCTTGAATTCGGCACGGCGTTGGGCCACCCCTTGGTCGCCGCTCCGCCCAACTCGCTTCCCGGTGGCCTCCCTGTCCTCAGACTCTTTCATCCTGCCCCCACTACCGCCAGAGCCCTGAGAGTATGGGGTCTCCCACCATCTCGTCTCACAAGCCCCACCACCCAGACACCCGTCATGATTATGTCATAACGCCGACCCCCAGAAGTCTCGACCCATTCCCGCGGACCGCCTTTTCATCCTGAAACTTTTTCTGGTGGTCCTGAGGCCGGGTACGGGCCCCCGAACAACGAAAATAGGGAAAACATTAAGTCGTGATTGTTCCATGACTCGAGGGGTCTGGGCACGTTTCGCACTCTTCGTGCAACTCCCCGCGCTTTTCTCGCAGACCCCCTCCTCACTCGCCCCCCCCCCCTTCCGCCGCCTCCAGGCCGGCTGCTCCCCCAAACAGGCCTATCGCGCGGCCCAGGCCGTGGCACGAGAGGAGCAGAATATCCAGCGGGCGAGACTTTGACGTCGAACGACACTGCGTCCGGAGGCCTATTGTTGCACGAGTTCAAGACCGAGAGGTCTGGGCGAAACTTCGACTTTGCACGATGCTCGTCTGGCGACCCTCTTCATCGATCCTCCTCCTCTTCCTCCTCCTCCACATTAGCTCCGAAGGACCAGGCCAAAGCCAGCAAAGCGCCTCGTGGCACGAAGTCTAAATATCATCACCTCACGCCGTGACCATGCTGGATGCTGGACTCGACCCGCTCGTTCTTTTCAATCGCGAGTAACGCGAGAGTGATAAGCCCTGCATCTACGTTCGGGTACACCACCACGTCGTAGGCGTTATTGGTGCGGACAGGAGTCACCTCCGCCAAAGTCGCGCCGTAACTGTCGCTAACCCGCATCTCGTGCTTCATGGCACTGCCGCTAAACACAGCCAACGTCCGCCACCGAGTTTGCACCGGTTAGTGTCAGTCTATGTCAACATAGTATGTGTGCGTCGTGCCCTTAATTATTATGTTGGCAACTCAGCCTTTGCGAAGCAATCAATAGTATGCCCCGAAGCATCGAGCCCAACATGTGTTCACTTGTTCAACAGAACCCATGAATATCCAATTCAACCAGAAAACGGCAAAATCAGTCCCTCAGGCGCCCCCTCCGCCCGAACGCGGTGGCGGATTCGCGCGGCAGCGCAACTGGATCCCCGTCTCGCTGGCGATGATGTAGCCCCCCGTGTCGTTCTTCTTTATCGCCCCATACTTCGCCCCAGAGGCCCTCATCATCTCCTGTTTCGAGCGAACATACGCTCGCCCTCTGTCACACACACACACACACACACACACACACACACACACACACGCACGCACACTCACGCACGCATGCACGCACATTGTTCCTCCGACGCAGTGGTGAAGTATACGCACGCATACATATGCTGCGTAGCTGCCGCGCGAGCAGCAACGCGGCGGAGCCAGGCGTGCGGGAGCAGCGAAAGGCCAGCGCGACGGCCGCGCAAGCATACGAAAACACACACGCACACACGAGCACGCACACACAAGCACGCACACACACACACACACACATCGCCCAAAAAACCTCGACCATTGGATCAGAAATCCTTGCAAATCCTCCTCCTCCTCCTCCTCCGATTCCTCCTCCTCCTCCTCCTCCTCGTCCTCGTCCTTCTCCTCCTCCTCCTCCTTATTGTCGTCCTCGTGCTCCGCCGCCTCCTTCTCCTCATCCCCGTCTCACCCCTCCCTCCCGTCCAAAATCCGCTCAAAACCGTGTCTGGACCCTTCCTGGTCCAGTGCTGACCCGTTTTGCGAGTCGCGTCCAACGTTGACGACGAAGGGCTCCTCCTCCTCAACCTCCACATCCTCCGCCTCCTGTCGGGGTCCCTATTCCGATTAGTGACAGCTGCGGCCAGAAACCAAACTGATCCTCTGAAGGCGACCCCATACACTCAAGACCGGCTGTTCAGAAGCCGCATCCCCCACCGCCCTCTCTGCCCAGGTCTCCATCTCCAGCTCCTGTCCCGCCGTGCGGGCCCACACCTCCGACTTGACCGCGCGCGCGTGCGCCCCCAAAAAACATGTCGTCCCCTCCTGGCCAGAAGAGAGGGCCAGGGAAAATCACTGGATAAAGCTGCTTTGCCCACACCCCTTGGAGCTGGACGCACTGCTTTCAACACCGGCTCCAGCGTCCCAAATTCGGCCCGAGAAGCTTGTGTTGAATATTTGTTGTGCGGCTCGCAGGCAAATCCCGTGCAAAGTCAGGCCCTGGACCCTTGCAAGGTACATTCCGACAGGGTTCTCAAGCCGCGCCAAGCAGCGGCGACGGTATTCCCTCCTCCCCCGAAGGCTATTTCTGCTCACGCGAGCGTTGACAAATCGGACCTCTCGCGTCGACACGAAGGCCAACCTGAGAGTGGCAACAATCACGAGGGGGCGGGGGTCAGATTCGGCACCCGCTGGGGGGGGAGGAAAGGTGAATGAGCAGCAGAAGGTACAAGAAGCAGAAGAAGACGAAGGCCACATAAGGAGGAGAAGGAGGAGGAGGAGGAGGAGGAGGAGGGGAAGGAGAGCAAGCTAGGTGCGCTCGCGTCATATCTGACGTCCGACCCCTCCCTCCCATCCCTTACCATGGCGTAGATCTCTAGCATGGCCTGTCGGATGTCGTAGCATGTCATAGCATTACATGGCATAGCATGGTGTCGAAGATCAACACGTAGCATGACATGGCATGGGGTGGCGACGCCCCAGAGTGGGGGGGGGCTCCTGCGGCCCAACAAATCAACGAATCGACACCGAATGTGGAATCACTTCCGCAGGTTTCTTCGGGACGCCATTTTCCAAAAATATTTAGGCCGATTTGGAAGGACCGAAAACAAGGCCGGGGCATGGCACTCGAAATACTGACGCCAGCGCTGCAGCGGGAGCACGATTCGGAACGAGCGGAAGCGCAGAAATGAGGCCAGCGCTGCAGCGGGAGCACGATTCGTAACGAGCGGTAGCCCAAAAATGAAGCCAGCGCTTCAGCGAGAGCAGCATTTTGACAAAAACACAAACAAAACAACAAAACGAAAAAAGGAAGCGCGGAAATGAGGACGCGCAGCCTGACATAGCATGGCGTGGCCACGCCCCGAAGTGGGGGGGCTTCTGCGGCCCAACAGATCAACGAATCGACACCGAATGTGGAATCACTTCCGAAGGTGTCTTCGGAGGTCCATGATCTAGATTTTGGGGCCGATTTGGAAGGACCGAAAAACATGCCGTGGCATGTCGCTGGAAATACAGACGCCAGCGCTGCAGCGGGAGCACGATTCGGAACGAGCGGAAGCGCAGAAATGAGGCCAGCGCTGCAGCGGGAGCACGATTCGTAACGAGCGGTAGCCCAAAAATGAGGCCAGCGCTTCAGCAAGAGCAGCATTTTGACAAAAACACAAACAAAACAACAAAACGAAAAAAGGAAGCGCGGAAATGAGGACGCGCAGCCTGACATAGCATGGCGTGGCCACGCCCCGAAGTGGGGGGGCTTCTGCGGCCCAACAAATCAACGAATCGACACCGAATGTGGAATCACTTCCGAAGGTGTCTTCGGAGGTCCATGATCTAGATTTTGGGGCCTATTTGGAAGGACCGAAAAACATGCCGTGGCATGTCGCTGGAAATACAGACGCCAGCGCTGCAGCGGGAGCACGATTCGGAACGAGCGGAAGCGCAGAAATGAGGCCAGCGCTGCAGCGGGAGCACGATTCGTAACGAGCGGTAACCCGAAAATGAGGCCAGCGCTTCAGCAAGAGCAGCATTTTTTAAAAAGAAGGCAGAACTCGGCGCGGAAGCGCGGAAATGATGACGCGCAGCCTGACATAGCATGGCGTGGCGACGCCCCGAAGTTGGGGGGGGCTTCTGCGGCCCAACAGATCAACGAATCGACACCGAATGCGGAATCACTTCCGAAGGTTTCTTCGGGGGTCCATGTTCTAGATTTTGGGACTTATTTGGAAGGACCGAAAACCATGCCGTGGCATGGCGCTGGAAATAATGGCGCCAACGCTGCAACGGGAGCACGATTCGGAACGAGCGGAAGCGCGGAAAGGAGGCCAGCGCTGCAGCGGGAGCACGATTCGGAGCGAAGGTAGCCCAAAAATGAAGTCACCGCTTCAGCGAAAGCAGCACTTTGACAAAAAAACCCAAGCGAAAATCCGATTCCCGGGAATCCGGTGCAAAAGACCAGTACGCGGAGGGGGGCCGGACATTCCCCGGACGCCACCAGGGGAGAGAGGAGAGTAGCACTCATATTGTGAAATTGTACCAAGGACGCAGGAGAGAGGAGCGGAGGAGGGAGGAAGCAGGGGGAGGACAACCACCCAGAATCCCCAACCCCCCTGGACCCCCCCTTCCCCTCCCACCCTTCCTCCTTCTCTTGGGGGGTGCCGAATCTCACCCATCGCTGTGGTTTTCATCAGCTGCCCTGGCAACCGCCCCTCGCCGCCCGGCGTCTCCAACGAGATAGCCGCCCTGTGCAGGTCGCCGTCCGCTTCCACCACACGGGCCTGGCACCGAACGGCAGGCCTCTTTTTCGTCTTTATGTGTTTCTTGCAAACGTCTCGGCATCGGATGCGCGATAGGTGTATGGGCACGTGTGTCCCACCTCCCCCGTCCCATGCCTCATGTAGACAAAATACTGCAAAGCGGGGTCTTAATGCAATAATAGCCGCGAGGTTGTATGTCAGCGAATATACAATAATGATACCAATTAAAAACCGCAATGGATGGCGAAAGATGGCTGCTTAGCGGAACCCGCGATGGCCCCTACCGATACGCCCAAGCTCAAGGGCCCTGGAAAAAGATTGAGCCCACATAAGCACGGAAAAGGTCAATACCCTCTGCATGCTTGCTTGCTTGCTGTGCTACACTGCGTACAGATCAGCACGGACACGATCTATTTCACACCCGTGCGAAATTATTATGATATGTGCGTCTCTGGTCTTAGAACGTTTGGACGTGACAAATCTCACGTCAACCAACTGAGCTGAAACCGCGCGCCTGCTGCGTTCTATCCTTAAATCAGGCGGATGGCGCGCTTGAAAAGCGAGCCAGCACTGTTCATATGTGCCTCGTGCTCTGGGGCCTGGTCGGTTGGCTCTTGATGCTGCAATGCGAGGCGTGTATCTCGCAGCGCTGCCCTGATGGCACTGCCGTCAGATCGCTTAGTGCACTGATATCCGAGCTGCTGGTCGGCCAGAACCCAAAGGAGAGGCAGCTGGCTACGCTGATCGTCGGCAACGAATTCGTGACTTATTTCCTCCTCTAGTGACTCCTTGAGGCCAACTAGGTCTAGCAAAAAGCGCCGCTCTGACGGGGGCTTCGAATAACCGTCTTTGCGCATCGTATGGCGCAAGCTAGCGCAATCTGTGACCTGAGCGAGCGGCAGCAAACTCGGGGGAATATCTTCCGGTTGAGCATCGGGTGTCTCAAAGGAATCGAAAACACAACGTGTGATCTGAGCACAGCCTAATGCGTCTATTGCTGACATCGTCTCTGCTGCCATAATAGACCTGCAAACTCTCTTGCTGGCGCCTGATCGCCAATCAACGATTCCCTCTCGCGCCTTGTCGCCGCGCAACAGCTAAGCCTCGGCAGTGAACATCGCCTAGCCGGCCTGCGAGCGGATCTTGATATTATTGTCCTTGCTGCCCACGATCTTGGTGAGCAGCGTAGCTATGACACCTTCAGGTGGCTCGTCAGCATTGGCCCAGCTGGCGTCGCGGTATGTAACCAGGCAAAGTGGTCCACGTAGCTGCGGAAATTCCAGTAACACGTCCGCGTGCTTCCGCGCCAGCTTGATACGCCGATTCGTCTCGAGCAGGTCCTGGATGGTGGGCTTGTTCTGGGTGCGCTGTCCCATGGCCACTCCAGCTGACAGGTCTGGTCGAGTCTGCGACGAGAGCCATCCATGCGCTCCGAGGGCGGGGCGGTTGTCCGAGAACTCGGCTGGCGTCGCTTCCGCCGACAGCTCCGTCTTGCGCTCCTTGCTGAGCGCGATCTCCTCGATCGCGTTCGCGTGCTCTGTCTGGCGTAGGTGTAGGACGCCCTCCTCATCGCGCTACGCCTGCTTGCAACAAAAAGTGAATGGCAAACCCCATCCAGACGCCCCGCGGCAGGGGCTTGTAGAGCCGGTCGTACAAGGTCGGGTACTTGGGCGAGACGCCCAGCAGCAGGTCGTCCACGTGGGCGACCACCACCGCTCACAGCCCCCCGTGCTTGTCGTAGCCGTAGTACAGCGCCGGATCTAGCGAATGCTGGCGAAGTTGGAACACGTAGTCGTATAGCTTCTCCTCCACCGCAAGCAAGGTCCTTTTGAGCTTAGCCCACCACTATCGCGGTGCGGTGGCTAGCCCGAAGACTATCTTGAGGATCTTGATCAACTGCTTCGGGTGCAACCCAGGTAAGCCCTCGCGGGGGTGAGCCATGTGCAACTGCTGGTCGGGCTGCTCGTCGCCTTGCATGGAAGCCGCCTCCACGTCCGCTGCGTAAATCTCCAGGTCGAACCTCTGGCAGACGGTGAAGAACAGCAAAGTCGAGTTGCGGGTGATCGTAGGCGCGTCTGTGCGCAGGTCGCCCTGAGCGAGACGCGGGCCCACGTGGCCCCCGACGCAGAGTCGGGCCTTGGCCTTGGCCGGCAGCGGGTGCTTGTCAGTCCGCCGCGGCGCGTTCTTATCCCGATGCGCAAACTGGCTGGGCAAGATGAGGTTGGCCTTGACCCTGCCCCTGACCGCCTCGGACTCCTCGATGGTGAGCACCTGACAGGATCCGTACTTCTGCCGCTCGCTCCACTGCTTGGCCGCCGCCTCTCGGTAGAGCTCCCTGTCGGAGTCCTTGATGGCCCTCCAGTGGATCTCCTTGTCGGCCTGCTTGCACTTGATCCTCTCGGCGACGATGGAGGTCTGCATCGCTTCTCAGGGGGGCGACCTCTCTCTGGCGCCTGAGAAGGCCTCAGGGAGCGACGCCCTGGCGTGCAGTGGCACTGCTGGGGGTCGGTATGGGTTTCAGTGGTTTTGTCCTGGTTTGCTTGTGGTTTTGGGCGCTGGTGGTCTTAAGTATGAACAATTCGCTGTCGGTAAAGATATAGCCAAACCCACGAGTCAAACAATTCGAGACTCGCGCCACTCCAAATACAGGCCTACAGTCGAAGCTAAACCCTCATAACACGCAAGGCTACTTATGAAACCAGTGCTTTCGTCTGAACTCTAGCTGTAACTTGTGCGGCGAGAGCGGCAGGAGCCAAGACTGAATCCCGAAGCCTAGAACTTATTCTCACTAGCAGGGCACCCGCACACCGAGCTTGAGTACTAGCTTGAGAGGGAGGGCGGAGGGAGGAGGAGGACGACGACGACGAGGAGGAAGCCGAGCGCGAGGAGGAGGAGAACGGACGGACGGAGTTAGGAGTGAGGAACATGAGCAGGAGCAGGTGCAGGAGCGCGAGAAAGAGGAGAATGAGGAGGGGGAGGAGGGGCTGGGGAGCAGGTGCAGGTGCCTGAGCAGGAACAAAGAATGATAATAGAGGTCGGAGGTGGTAGCGACGCTGACGCAGGCAGCGATGGCGACGATGACGGGCACGATGGCCGTGAAAGTTGCGGCACAGATCTTCATAACGAGTCCGATGCCAGTGATGATGACCAGGATGACGATCATGAAGAGCACCGGCCAGCTGTGTCACAGCAGGCGCGCGCGTGTACGAGTGCTTCGCCACGGAAGCTGGAATGTGCATGCTCCTGCTTGTTGCCCTTCCGCCCCTACCAACATGTTCGGGATCGTCAAACACTCCGCCTACTGCTCCTCATCCTCCCCCTCCTCCTCCCCCCCTCCCCTTCGTTGCGTGTGTGTGTGTGTGTTTTTGTATAACAAAAAATCGTTCGAGCTACTTTTTGAAGCGTGCACCCTTGCTACTCCTCCTCCTCCTCTTCCTCCTCCTCCTCCTCCTCCCCCCCCCCCCCCTCCCCCCCCTCCTCAACCTCCTCCTCCTCATCCTCTTCATCCTCTCCTTTCTCATCGTTCACTCCTCCCTTCCGTGCGTCGTCGACGCCCGCTGGGCGCTGTGCTGGACTGGGCGGCTGTGTCCAATCACACCCACTGTCAGCAGGCGTCGCACACCCAGCTGCGACATTCTCGCCCCCCCTAGCGAGCCTGCAGCGGGCCGCGGGCGAGCAGGGCACGCGGAGGAACGGGCGGCCAGCAGGCCTACTCCTCTTTGTCAAAGCTCTTGGTGTGCTGACCACGTCATTCTTGATGGCGCTCCAGATCTTCGGGTCCCCGCTCGATTCGAAGATGTGCTCGATGTCCCGCTTGATCAAGTTCCAGACCTGCTTGCTGGCGTCGTCCACCATGGCAATGCCCTTCGGGAAACTAGGACTCACGATCATCGCTGCATTGGTGGTCTCGTCGGTCGAGTCCTTGGGGGCGTAGCTCGGCACGAAGGAGAACGTGCCGTGCGGCACGTGGGGATCTCGTTCTTCTGCAAGAACACGGTGTCCGACTCTTTCCAGACGTTCTTGGCGGCGTCGCCCTCGATGCTCTTGGCCCACTGGGCCATGGCGCTGAGAGCCGTGCGACCTCCATCAAGAAGGGCACCACCTTTCACGAGCTTCAGCAGCACCCTCGGCGAGCCCACGTTGATGACGAAGGATGGCATGCCAACGAACGGCCAACTGTTCGAACTCCAGCTCCACGTGTAGTTCTTGCTCAACACCAAGAACGGCTTGCGACTCACGGCCATGGTGTTGGTCTCGATCTCAATGGGGGGGTTCTTGAAAGGCACTTCGAAACCGACATCCTCCAACTTGCCAAACTCGAGGGGCGTCGTCGCAGCATTGCTCGACATCAGCTTTCCGACCTTCTGCGTTTTCGTTATGATCGAATCCCAATTGTCCGAAATGGTCTGGCTCATATGTTTCATCGCGCCGACGTTGAAAGCGTCCAGCTCGACCTGGAAGGGCCCCTCCGGGACGGACTCGTCGCAGTAGCCCTTGACGGACCCCTGCAAGCGAGGTGGAAGCAGGGGGGGACCAGCAACGACGATGAGTTCCCGAAGCCCAGGGGAGGAGGATGATAAATATGATTAGGAAGAGCCAGGAGAGGAGGAGCCAGGGGAGGAGAAGGATGACGACCTTCTCCTCGGAGAGGCAACTGCCGAACTCCGTGGCAATCGTCTGGGGCATTCCCGTGGTCTCGAACTGGTCGACGTACTTCTTCAGCTGGGTGGTCAACTGTCTCCTGTCCTTGGCCTTCTCGTCCTTGTCCTGTTTCCTCACCCCGTGAATGCCAGCTGCGATCTCCTGCATCACCCTGTCGTCAGCCTGGACGTGCTCCAACTTCTTGAACAATTCACCCTGGGCCGCGACGAGATCGTTTGACTGGCGCCACGACTTGATGCCGTTCACCTCGCTGTCGAGAGTGCTGAACCTGGCAATGTGGTCCGCCTTGTGCTCGATGTACTTCAGCGCTCTGACGTCGCCATCGCCCTTGACCGACTCGCAGGCCTTGTCGAGCTTCCTGTAGGAGCACTCTGCGGTGTACGTAATCTCACGGAGCTGCTGCTTGAACATGGCGGTCAATTCCTTCTTCGTGGCAGCGAACGCGACAGGAGCCATCCACTTCTCGAACTTCGGCCACTCCATCGGACGCTCCTCCCCCTCACTCGGCTCGCCGTCATCGTCGTCTGACTTCGAATCGATAGTCTTCTTGCCCCCGATCTTCTTGGAAATACCATGGCCCTCGCTGGAACCACCGTGCACGGAAGACGCTTTGCTGATGCGTTTGCCAATCGATCCGCTCTTGGCCGATGGAGGGGCACGACCTTCTGGGAGCGACTGACGAGGCGACTCCACGGGCCGCTTCTTTCCCGAAAGGTGGAGGGTCGGAGCCTTCAAGAGCGAGTCGCTCTCGCTGGAATAATTGGTGGCCGTGGGCGAGGGCGGGGGCAAGTCGCTGTCCGCGGAGTCGCTCCCTGCTGCCTGAGGCGGGGGTGGCCATTGGGGCCCCCAGCACCCAAGACGACGTAGGAGACTCGATGGCTGGACCAATTCCCCAGCACCCAGAGACATATATGGAGACCCTACTGAAAACGCAAAGTAGACGACGCCCGCTGGGTCACACCGACCCAGTAGGCGAAGTAGAATAGGTCAACTAAGTAATCCAAGTAAGTCAACTAAGTAAGTCAACTAAGTAAGTCAACGGTGTGAATGAAGTAACTAAGTCGACTAAGTAAGCCAACCAAGTAAGCCAGCTAAGTGAGTCAAACAAGGGCACCTGGCACGAAGCAAGGCAACTAAGTAAACTGGCATCGGTAATCAAGGAAGTCAACGAAGTAGACACCTAGGCAAGTCAACTAAGTTAGCCAATGCAGTTGGCCAACTAAGTTGTTATGGCGCGAGGGTGGCGATACATTCACTTCAATGAGCCTGCGGCGGCGCCGACGCTGGCACCGATGACCTCGCCGTCGCCGAGCTCCCGCGAAGCCGCGTGGCCTTGTGGCCCTTGACGCCGCCAAAGATATCATCTGAGGCCGAGAGCTTGCGCTTCTGGGGGTCGCGGCAGTCCTTGGGGCCCAACTTCTTCTGCTTGGTCAGGCCCTCGGATTGGGTGATCTCCTCCGAAGGAAGGGCCAATGAATCCTCCTCTTCATCATCCCTCCTCCTCCTCTTCCTCCTCCTCGTTGTTTGTTTGTTTCAAGCACGTTGGGAACATCACCATCCTCCTCCCCCTCATTCTCCTCCTCGGCCGCTTCCTCCCCCTACTGCCCCTGCTCCTCTTCCTCCTCCTCCTCCTCCTTCTCCTCCTCCTCTCCCTCCTCCTCCTCCCCCTCCCCCTCCTCCCCCTGGCTTGTTTGTGCCATCTGTCCGTAGGCATCTTGACGGCAATGACGGTGACGCCATCCTCGATCTGGCGGTACATGTTGCGATCGGAATTGCCCTTGCCCCAGGCGGCCTTCGCCTCCCCGAGGCTCATGCCGTAGCTCAGCTTGTACCGCGCGATGTAGCCTCGCTTGTCCATCAGCAAAGACCCGCCCTTGCGTTTCATGGTGCTCTTGTAGATGATCCGATCCATCTCCTCCAAGGTCGACGACAACTGTTCTCTGGCACGAGTCCTCGGTCTCAGCTTGATGAGCGGCTTGGCGAGGTCCTTGAACTTCTCGGAGTCGCTGTGCCTCAGCTTGCCCAAAGCCTTCTTCACTGCAGGGCTCTTCTCGGCGACCCTCCCCAGGGCGTGCAAGCCGTTGAAGCAGTGCTTGTGCAAGCACTTGAAGCCGTACTTGTAGTGCAAGGAGCGCTGCTCCTTGTTGATGGGGGCATCACACAACTCGCACATCGTCGTCGCCCCCGTCGTCGTCGGAGGAGTCAACTTCGGCCTTCTGGATGCCGAGGCCCTTGTGCAGGTTCTCTAGGATCCCGTCGTCGCTGATGTAGCCCTGAGAGGACATCGCAGGAGTAGGTCCCACGCGCCCTGCCTGCTGCGCCTGCCCGACCAAGAAAGAGCACCTGGCAGGCCAGGGCGCACGGGCACCCCGCGCCCGACCCTGAGCCCAGAGAGCGCTAAGACATGTTGAGTGTGCGCGGCGACGATTTCCTTTCCGAACAAGAAGAAATACATAGTGAGTGGCGCACAACATGCGCACAAAACGGTCCGAGCGTGGATATTGGTCAGAACGGCCCGAGCTTCTCATGCCTTACTCAAATCCAAGAATGCGGTTTCTCCTTGTGGCCTTTGGGAAGTGCAACCCAAGGAGGGCACACCACGAATGACCTATGAACAACTGGAATGAACTGGACTGAACCGAACAACTAAACTGTTTGAGGTGCCACGCTACACGCGCACATGCGTGCGTGCATGGGCGCGTACGGTGCATTCCTCCTGATGCGCGTAAGTATGCTTCACAATGTGCACACATGTGATATGGGACCGCATGCGAGATAGGCTCTGCGATGTATGTACACCTGGATATGGTTGCATGTTGAAGACGGCTCGTGTGCATCGATGCCCCCATTTCGTTTGTTGGTAGCATCGTCTCCCCCAGAAAATGCGGTACCTCGTGTGAAATCGCGTCGATGTAAAAAAAACTCGTTGACTTTTCCACCGCTAGGTTAGTACACCAGTTAGATGTATATTACTTAGGTATAACACCTGAAGGTAGGGTATACACGGTCTAGCCCAAGGCCTTGTTTTTCTCAACGCTAACGCGACATCGGGACGCCTGCCTCCAAGTGACGAATGAGGTCGCCGCTGGAGGAAGAGCGCAACCACCGAGCCCAACAGAACAAGCAACGAAACAAACGTGCGGGGCATGGGGGGGAAGGAATGGGCTCGGGGCGCGGGGGGGGGGGGGGGGGAAAGGGGGGAAGGGGGGGGGGGGGGGGGGGGGGGGGGGGGGGGGGCTAGGCGCAGAAATTGAATCAGCACGCACTCGCAGCTTTTCGCAATCGGCCATGCGTTTTAGGCTTCGCAATCGTCAATTGGCAATCGGAAGTCGCAATCGGCAGTCGCAATCGGCACCCGGCAATCGCAATCGGCAGTCGGCAACCTTGAAATGAAGCATCGTTTCGAAACCGGCAATCGCAATCGACAACCGCATTGCGCGCTGCGCCGCAAGAACGGATGTCGGTCGGGGGTGAGCCGCTCGGCCCCGTCTGTTTTCGGCTGGACGTGAGTCGTTCGGTCCCTTCCACTTTCGGTCGGCGGCGAATCGATCGACACCCGCTGTTCTCAGTCGCGGGTGAATCGTTGGGCCCCTTAAGATGTCTATCGGAAGTGGCGGTGGGCCAAGACGAAAGCGAAGGGGGGGGGGGGGGGGGGGTAAAGTGGCGAAATGGGAAGTGGCAAAAAGGATTGGAAAGGGAAGAGGAAGTTGCAAAAGAGATGGGGCGCGAGGGGGAGGGACTGAGAAACAAACGTTGCGCCATCGCGGCGCTGCGGCCGCGAAGAAGTGCGCGCGGCGCCCCAGATCCGCTGCCGCTGCGAGCCGCCAAAGAGACAGCCGAATCTCGGCGTCGAATGCGCCCGCGTGGACAGCGTCGGGAGCTCGTTGCGGATGGCCATGCGCATCTGTTGCAAACTCGCATTCTTCAGTTCGCGTTGGCCGATCGCATCATCCCCCTCTTCCAGCTCGACGGTGGCCATGCGGTTGGGGGCGGCGATGGCCCATGCCGCCGACCTCCACTGCGGACAGTTTGGAATAAAACGCGTTAGAGTGAATGTGTCAGAACGAGCCGAATGGCAGGGCGCTCCTTTTGTTGCAAACGAACGCACGTGCCGCATCGCCGATGAATTGGTTGGGCAGGCGCAAGACATTGGTCTCGTGGCCATCCCATACCCTGCCGCCAGCCAGGAACGCACACGCCGCGCGCCGCATTGCGCCAATCCGCAGACCCATTGCGCCGCGGAAATGCACGACAGCGCGCTTTCCGCGCGAATGGCCTCCTGGCTCTGGCCAGACGCCACGTCGACCGTCTCCTGCAGCCCGCAGAACACCTCCATGGGCGCCGTGGTCCAACAGAAAGGGCGCCTAGCCCAACGGATGCATTCACCGCGCCCATGAAGTGGCGCCGCGCCCGACGCGCCATTTTCGGACCTTCCAGGCCCAGGCCAGCCTACTCACCGCGCAAACTCATCGCCTACCCGCGCCTGCATACACCTGCATTTCATTCCACAAAATCATCACCCAACAACAACTTACACACGCCTCTACTGCAGTGCAGCCAACCCCCCAAATCTACCCACACATGCACACACTCACATTCAAACATGCTCCCATCTCACACGCATCTTCTCCTTGCCGCAGGCCGCCGACGCGCGGGCCAGCAACGCGCCGACGACGCGCCCCTTCCCCCAATTCCCATCCGACCCCCCCCACCCCCCCCCCCCCCCCTGTTCCCCATCCCCTTTCACCAGGCGTTCTTTCGACGCCCACGCCTTGGCGCCAGCCGCATCATACATGCCAGCGCCAATGCGTGCGGTCGCTCGCCCCTTCTGCTGCAAAGCAACACGCGTGCCACCTCGCCGAGGCATTGGCTGGACAGGCGCGAGACATTGGTCTTGCGGCCATCCCATATCCTGCCACCAGTCAGGAACGTACACGCCGCGCGCTTCATTGCGCAGCTTGGCGGCAGCGCGGCGCACGTGCCTGTCGGAGGCGGCGGCGCCCGCACCGCCGACGCTCCATTGACCGCGTGTATGATGCGACCTTGGTAGCGCGCAATGGGGCGCTGGATTCCTATACATTACCGACATTGTGTGTTCGTGTGTTCAACAACATGTCTTACGTACCAACCTCGGTATATGATTGTCTTGTTTTGTCTTCGGTTGTCATATGCACGTCGCTGGTTTTTCGCTGGCGTGTTGTGATTGTGTTTGTGGTTTTTGTGTGGTTCGTCGTGGTTGTGTCGGTGCCCTGGAGGGGTGTATTATGGTTGTTTTTGTGTGGTTTTGTTGTGGTTCATTGTGGTGTTACTGGGTCGTGTGGTTTTTCTTGTGGTTTTGTTGTGGTTTGTTGTGGTTTTGCCGCGTAATGTCGCCGATCGTTGTTCGGTGGCACGAGTTTTGTGTGATCTGACAGCGCTCGGTCTTGTGTTTGTTGCACATGTTGCCAGATGGTGGTCGGTGCTTCTTGTTGAACGGCGGAGAAGTTGCATGAGGGGCGCCATGTATTCACCGTTGGCAGCACATGCACCCTGGCGGGGTAACGAGAGTCCACATGGCCCGGCATTCCCAAGAATGTCCGTTGACCCCCACGAGGCCCCAAGGGGGCCCCAACATGGCCCCAAGCCCCAAGATCATAGAAAAGTTGGCTCCCGCGCTGGGCGGCAACTTTCGCTGCGTGTGCACTGGCTTCCCCTGCCTCGACAAGTCGCCTGGGCATCGTCCCTGGAGCGGCGCGGGGGAAGGAGGGGGGGTGGGGGGTGGCGGGGAAACGCGAAGCGTCAACTGGTGATGATGCTCGACTACCACAGGCCCTCAGGGGCCAACATAATATATATATATATATATATATATATATATGTATATAATTGTGCGCGCAAGCCGTTTCTACACGACGATGTTGTTGTTGCGCGTCGTGCGAGAAGGGGGGTCTGCTAACTACGATTATGCCAGGGGCAGGGGGCGGAAGGCGGATGACGACGATGAGGAGGACAGGGGCTGGCGAGGGGCATGACGCGGATGAATATGCATGTATGCTTATACACATAGATATAGGTGCGCGTGCTTGTGTGTTCATACGAATACGTACACCTATATGTGCGTATGCGTACGTGTTGTTGTGTTCACGCGTGCATGCATGCGTGGCCGTGCTTACGCATGCTTGCATTCAGCCCGCATTCCCAAAACAGTGCTTACCCGCGTGACTCACCATTCCCCAAACAATGCTTGCGAGCAGGCCTAATTCCAAACAGCGCCACCTCCTGCACGCATCATTCCATAAGCATTGACTGCACTTAAGACATCGTTCCCCAAACATTGCTTGCACGCAGCCATCGTTCTCCAAACATCGCTTGCACGCAGGTTGTGGCACATCGGCCTCGCGTCCCCCAACAGCGCTTGTACGTAGATCTCATTTCCCAAACAGTGCCAGGACGTGTGCTGGGGCTCTCCCTAAACGGTGCGTGCACGTAAGCGCCATTTCCCCAAACATCACCAGCGAGTGCTTGCACGGACGCATCCCCCTCCCTCATTCTCCTCATCATCCCTCATCCTTCTCGCTTGTTTTTGAAACTCGGTGGGCGCGCGTCGTTTTCAAAAGCTAACTCCTCCTCCTCATCCTCCTCCTTCTCCGTCACCCACAGTTCTGGTCCCCCCTTTCTCCCCTGCCCTGCTCGTCCCTTTCCCCTCCCCCTCGCGTCTTGAGTATTGTTCGGCTGCATGCCGTGGCATGTCCACGCATGTGGCTTTTGGTCAGCCATTCCCGTCGGGATGGTCATCCAGCCACTTCTTAACCTGATCGCATGTCGGGTTACCGAGGGCACGATGAGCCTTCTTAGTGTTGCAACCTGGGCTGTTGCCAAGCTCGACCCACGCAGCTAAATAAGCCAGCGGCTCCAATGGACCAGAGTTCTTGGTCTGCGGTGCACCTGTGCATCTAGATTTGTTGCAGCCCTTACGCCTGGGGCAAGCGACCCTGAGCCTACGATATCCATATGTCTCTGTAGCATCCTCAAGATGAAGCACTCCCCCATTTATTGTTGGGGGGTAAAAAACTCCTAGTTCGGCTGGAGCCAGAGGAGCCTCGACGACATCGTCGCTGGCATCTCTCTGTCTGTCGCTGTCGCTGTCGCTGCTGCTGCTACTACTACTACAGCTGCTACTACTGCGACTACTACTACTGGAGGGCGTGGCCACGCTCCTGCCAGACTCGCTCTTGGCTGGATCCTCATCGCCGGGGGGGGGGGGGGGGGGGGGCGGCCAACGGCGCCTACGCAGGTGGGCCCTGGGGCGCTTCAGGCGGTGGCGGCAATGGCGGTAGTGGCAGGGCTTCGGCCCCTACCTGCAAAATCTCAATATCGAACCCATCCTCAACAGGCGGTGCTGGCGCAGGTGCCACAGGGGCTGGTGGCGGAGCAAGGGCAGGGGGAACGCCCTCCAAAACTGGAAGGTCGATGTCATCAGCGCTCACACCTTTGAGCAATTCCCTGTACTTCTTGCCGCCCAAGCCAGGTGCGACAATGATCCCCCGTCGGACGCAACTGAAATAGGACATGGGCTGGTCGGAGTGCAATGCGCCCCAAGCCTTTTTCGAAGTATTCCTTGAGACAGAGCAGGCATTGAAAGTGCAACTTATTGTTTCTGAAGTTAAGGGCTGAGTATATTTTATCCTCGAGGCAATCTGGTGTATGGACAATGTTTTTTCTTGACGGGGTCCCACCAACTGTCTCTGAAGTACCTTAGCAAGCGCAGTGTCGGGCATCGAGCATCGAGTAAAGCATGCGCTGGCTGCGCACCTTTCGCATCGTAGAAATCCGAGCACCCCTCAGTCGGCGATAAGCGAACCTTCCACTCCAAAAGCTTGAGCTCCAAGTTATCCCATGATGAAATATTGATTGCATCTCCATCCTCTGGAAGCCCTTCTGGGTACACAGTGACGACACCGTCGTCACTATTCCGAAATGCAGTATACCTTTGGAAGAGAAGATGTAAACTGGCACGCTTTGAGTCACCAGCGGTTCTGCATAGTTTCCAAGACGCAGTAGAACATCGCAAAACTTTGAAAGGCGTGTCAGGCTCCATGTTGTCAACTGGGCAAGAGTACGACTTGTTGGGAGCAATGACGCTGCTTAAGTACTCGACCATCAGAGGCGTGTTGCTGGCCTTCGGTTCCCCGGGCGCAGATCCCCCGTCGTCGGGCGCGGCCCTCCCAGACAGAAAGCTCCAGTCCTCTCTCGCAAACTCTTGTAGTCGATAGACACGTTTGACGATTTCTTTGGCCTTCAATTTTCTTGGTCGGTACTGGCATCCCAATGAGAACTGACGTATCCGCGAATAGTGGCGGCATTCCAACTCGAGAATGTCGATCAGTTCGGGGGTCTTCGTGAACGCATCGACGATCGTGAGGTTATGGTGCAATCGGTTCGTTGACAATTTCCATGGCACCTCAGACGCGGCAGCGCGTCTCGAAGTCAAAGTCGCGCATCTGTGAACTCCTTCTGCCATCCTGCTCGACAGCGGCATCCGTCTCCACGCATCCTCTTCATCGAGAAGGTGGTACGGAATGGACTCGGTGTCGTCGTTGGTGATTTTCCTGATTGCGGGTTCCCTCTTGCTCCAGAGTTTAAGCGATACTCGATGGTGCATCTGCGGCCGCGGGTCTGTCAGCTGCTGAACAATTTTGCGAGCCACCGATGGAACAGACACATTCGCATATAAGCATGGACATTCTTGTAACCAGTGTGTCTTGACCGAGCACTCACCAATCCACCGCCTGCCAATGCAATCAATAGCGTCGCGCACCTCGCCACCCCCCTCGACGGAGTCCACGGTGAGGGCGGTCGAGAAGTCACGAATGCCGTCGCAGCTTGATTGCACATGAGAAGGGGCATCATGCAATCGCCTCCCCAACTTATCAGAAATGACCCACCGCCCCTTCTTCAACTCCTCTGCGCGGCGCGCGCAACCGCTCCCCCGCGAGCGAAGATTGTCGAAGAGGCGCGCCAGTTTTTCGAAAGCTGCGAACCACTTCCGGAACAAATCGCCATTGCATATTTTACCAACGGCGTCTAAAGTCGACGTATCTTTTACTTGGCTCTTTATTTCTGGTTGAAACACAATCCCGCAGAACCTCCTGAGCTTCGCGATCTGCTGCGCAACAGCCCTGACAGCTCTGCGTCGCCACTTCGCAAAAGAAGCTGACCACTTGCCCGATACTGCATCGAACCCCAGGGTGCCAGGTCGCCTGGCATACAGCCTGCGTGTGAGACGATAATCGCTCTTACCCAAAACAAGTGCACAGCGCCCGCAAGTTATCAAGAATAGACGGCCACTTCGGATAATCCTTCAACGAGTTTCTCAATATGGCGTCGAACAAGTGGTCCCAATCTACGATGACCACACAATTCGGGAATATGTGGTCTTGCAGCTGCCATTCTGGCGGACACCGCTGTTGGATCCCATGAGCGAAGTCGTCCATGATGTTTGCCACGTCCGCCAAGCCGCTCTCAACGCCAAAGTCTGCTGTGAAACTCCGCACGTCCAAGAAGAAGCGCTCGAGCCCTTTGATGGAGGGACCGCACACAAGCCAGATTGTCCAACACAGAGCCATCATCTTATCCACCGTCGATGTGCACCCATGCCCCAGCACTGTAGACGGCGTGGTGTAATAGCTCAGCGCGCCACAGGACAGCGGGCACTTCGACTCCAGAGGATGGCGATGCATCTGCGTACATGTGGAGAGACCTGCTCTCTTCAGCGCATCCCTGGAAGTGGTGTCGGGACAACAGCACGCGCGCGATGTCCTGGGAGAGCGCACAAAACTCCTCCTCCTCCTCCCCCCCCCTCTCCCAGCATGTGGCCCTCGCCCTCCTTAGCTCTCCTCGTCCAGCCTCCCCACCCTACCCCGCCATCCAGTTGCTTGCCCTTCCTGCCCCTCTTCCCCTCCCCCTACTCTCCTCCTCATTCCTTTTTCCTATCCTTCCCCATCCTTCTCATGAGGTTTAGTTGGCTCAATGCTTCTACGTACTTAGGTGTTTGCTTTTTTGTTTCGATTGTCCACCCCCCCCATCGGCCCACGCGTGGCCGTGCGTTGTGCGGCGTGGACTTGTCTGGCCAGTCGGTGCCGACACTAGCAAGCGCCCCAGCGCCCATCCCAGGATGGCCCATCAAGGTCTTCATCAGTTTTCCAGCTGCCACGGCCACGTCCTTAACATCTCTCAAATGCGAAGAGAAATCCAAACACCCCAGGATGTGCAGTGGACTCGCAACCTCGAGCTTATTGCAGCGCGCGGCGCACATTCCTTGCGCCGCCGCTCCCGCAGCAGGGTGGCCCACGCCGTCACCTCCAGAAGAATAGAACTGCTTGGCAAAATGAACAACAACTTTGGACCGAGGCCGTTGGACAAGGAACGGGAACATCTTCGCAGGATCCCGAGCGCAGAGTTTCAGCCAAGTCAATATTGTTGATACTGAATGCACAACGCACAAGGCCATGACCATTGGTACAATACAATATTCAGCGATCGCCGGGGCGCCTTCCAGCGCTCTTTGAAGAGGGGCGCATTCACGGCACACGCGCTGGACGCTGCTCAAATTTCGAAGGTCACCACCGTCCAATCGAGATGGTGCAATGGCTGAGGCCGAATCTACGCGATAAACAAGATTGCGAAGTACGTCTCCGTGGCGTCTGACCATGTTCCACTTCATCATTGAATCGAGCAGGCCCATGTCCAAAGAAGTGGGGACGATGTGTCAATACAGTTGCGCAACACCCAGCAGCATAGGGCCACCAGCATCTGGAGCGCGCACGCCGCGCTTCTCAAGGTGTTCAGCAAGTTGCTTGCGCACCCTCTCTGGCACGTCAATACTATCGTCACCGACGATGGCAGCCAGGAAGGTTGTGCAACGACCAGTCTCAGACGCAGCCGTACTCCTCCTGCGGCGTTTTGCGGGCAGCGGCCCCTGCAATATCTCATCCTCCGATGAACCACCGCCTGCTGCGTGCAGAACCTCTGGGTCCGAGGAGGCGCCGTCAGCCATGCCGCCGTCGGGCGCCGTCGGCCAGGCTGGCAGGGGTGCTGGCTAGTTGGCATTGGTTGAGCCAAATGGCTTCGGTATTTACAGCGTTCGGTTTCGAGGTCATCGTATTCTGCCTTTCGCTGACGTCACCTGCTCTCTGTAGCATCCCAGGTTGGAGGGGCGCGCACGCTCGCGACTAGCAAAGCGGTGGCTTCGCACAAACGACCGAATTCTCGAGTCCAGCGGCGGCGACGGGGAGCCCCGAACGTGCACTGAACGCGGGGCGCGCGCATCTCATTCGAGCCGAGTGCAGCCGCGGCACGAGGGTTCCAACCGCGGCCGAAGCCCGAGCTTTGAGAACCCAAACTCCGTCATTGCGCAATTTAGTTTCGTACGTGCTGGTTTTATGTAGAGTGCAAGTTTCACTTCAACGTAATCTCCTCAACAGAAGTATGCTGCATGTGTGTTTTGGTTCCGTGCATTTCGTTTGTTGTGTGTTGTGTAGCTTCGTTTTGTGAACCCGTTTAGCGCTAGGGGGCCCTCCTCAATATGACTGTTCTTCTCTGCTCCATCCGCGCGCCGCCTGACGGAGAGCCCGCTCCGAGCGCTCGAAATCTCAAGCCTCTGAATTGGAAGCCCGCCGCCTAAGCCGATGCCAAAATGGAAGGTTGTGAAAAGAAAAAAAAAACGTGACAGGAGTAGGACAGGCAGGGAGATGTCTAGAACGCTGCGGTCACTACACCACACCATCAGCTTAGTACACGTTGTTTTGTATCGGCCAGCCTTCTATCTGCTCAGTTTGGGGGGGGTCCTCAGGAGCTCGGTCAAACTCGCCTGCAGGAAGTTGTCCTTGGCGGTGGCTTTGTCGATCATCTTCCTAATCCGGCTCATACATCGGCGTTACAAAAGTTTCGTCATAAAATAAAAGTCGATCATCTTGCATAAGCAAAGACAAATCCCGCCCCGGTGGGATTTCTAGAACCGCGTGAACTTACGTCGGGATTTCAAAATGTCCCGTTTTAAATCTATAGTACTATAGTAAGGGATGAAATCCCACTTTTAGAAATCCCGGATCTTTGATCCGACCGCTCTTGACTCAGTCCGCTAGGATTCGAAGGGGGGAAGGGGGGGCCAGCTCGGCGCGGCCAGGGCAGTGGTCAGCCTCTGCCCGCGTGCTCACGCGGAAGGAAGACACGAAACCCATGCCACCTTCAAGCTCTCATGAAACGTGACAAACTTTTGTAACGGCGTAGTATTTCAAACACCGCGCGGCGAGCGTCGATCCCCTGGAAATCTGGCGTGGCAGTGGCGGATCTAACGCAATGGCGATCATGGCGGGTGATGCGCAGAGTTGCGCGCGATGAAATCGATGGGGAGAATGATGATGCGTCGCCATCGTGGATCCCTCAGCGGCATTTCAGACACCGCGCGGCGAGCGTCGATCCCCTGTAAATCTGGCGTGGCAGTAGCGGGTCTAACGCAATGGCGATCATGGCGGATGATGCGCAGGGTTGCGCGCGATGAAATCGATGGGGTGAATGATGATGCGTCGCCTTCGTGGATCCCTCAGCGGTATTTCAGACGCCGCGCGGCGAGCGTCGATCCCCTGGAAATCTGGCGTGGCAGTAGCGGGTCTAACGCAATGGCGATCATGGCGGATGATGCGCAGGGTTGCGCGCGATGAAATCGATGGGGTGAATGATGATGCGTCGCCATCGTGGATCCCTCAGCGGTATTTCAGACACCGCGCGGCGAGCGTCGATCCCCTGGAAATCTGGCGTGGCAGTAGCGGGTCTAACGCAATGGCGATCATGGCGGATGATGCGCAGGGTTGCGCGCGATGAAATCGATGGGGTGAATGATGATGCGTCGCCATCGTGGATCCCTCACCGGCGTTACAAAAGTTTCGTCATAAAATAAAAGTCGATCATCTTGCATAAGCAAAGACAAATCCCGCCCCGGTGGGATTTCTAGAACCGTGTGAACTTACGTCGGGATTTCAAAATGTCCCGTTTTAAATCTATACTATTATAGTAAGGGATGAAATCCCACTTTTAGAAATCCCGGATCTTTGATCCGACCGCTCTTGACTCAGTCCGCTAGGATTCGAAGGGGGGAAGGGGGGGCCAGCTCGGCGCGGCCAGGGCAGTGGTCAGCCTCTGCCCGCGTGCGCACGCGGAAGGAAGACACGAAACCCATGCCACCTTCAAGCTCTCATGAAACGTGACGAACTTTTGTAACGGCGTAGTAGCAGTGTTGGCGACTTTCGTGCGCTTGGCCAAGTTACGATGCACCCTTTTATGGTAGGCCTTCCAACGCTGGTTCTTGTCTTTGAGGTTCTCGATCCTGTTCAGCTACTCGTTCTCGCGATGAATGGCCCTCACTGGGGGCATGGCGGGCGCTGCCACAGCCAACCCGAACCCGAAGGACACGCGCGGCGCAGCTGGCGAGCTCTCGAAAGACTTGAGGTTCAGCCGAAATGGCGGCGGTAGGGGATAGCGATCGAGGAATTGGAAGCGCAATGTTGGGCCCGAGGCCAAACGCAATGTCATGAATGTGGCGCCGCCTGTGTTTAACCGATGGACGACCCTGAACTTCTAAAGATAAGACATGGGCGCCTGGGCAATTCACGACATCTGGGACAACCCTGGGCCACTGGATAACCAACGCAAGCCTCTTTCTCCCCGCCGCCTCCTCCTCCCCCCCCCCCCCCCGACTCCTCCACCTCCTTCTCTTGAACGCGAGACGAGCTTGAGCGCGAGTTGCCTGTGTGAGTGAGTCTGAGTGCGACTGAGTCTGAGTCTGAGTGGGTTCCTATATCTGTGTGAAAAGTTCGAATGAGTCTGGGCCTGAGTCTGAGTGAGTCTACGCGCGTGAATGTTTTCTTTCTACGTCTGAGTGGGTCTCAGTGTGGATGACTCTGAGATATGACCTTGTTGGTAAATCGTGAAACATGTTCATGGTTTTCTGTATGACGTCGACAGTTTTCAAACTGTCGACCAGGGCCCACAGACTCGCCTAGACGCTCCCGAGCGCCTTCTCACTGGCGCCCTCTCGCTCGAATCCAGCCGCTGCTCCGCCGCCAGGCGCGGCCGCCCGATCGCGCGAGGCCGTCCTCGGGGGCGGTCCTCCGGAGCCCGCGTGCTCCTCGGCGGTCTGCAGGCGCTTGAGGGCCGGGCCGAAGTCGCCGATGTCCGCCCCGTCGAAGGTCGCTCGCCATCGTCGGAACTCGACGGGATCGTAGGGCTGCTCCTCCAAGGCTGACTGAGGCATGCCGGCTCGGTAGGCGGGCAGCACCTCGATCTGCTCCTGTGACTTTGGGTCCTTAGGCACGTTCAGCCTCAGGTCGTCGTCGTCTGGGCTGTCGATGAACTCCCCTCACGCCTGCTCCATCTCGTCTGGCTGGACCTCGGGCTGGCCCGGCTCGGGGCGGATGTCCTCCACTGGGGCCTCCTCCTGCTCGAGTGAGTCGCGAGCCCTGGTGAGCTCGACCACGGCCTGGCCGATCTCGCCCCGACCGCTCGGGAACCAGACGTCGTCCGGAGCGAGCGCCTTGATGTGCTCCAGGCCACCAGCATGGTGCGCCCTCCCAGCGAGACCCAGGTGTTGTTGCCCTGGTGACCGATGACCACGCACGGCCCCCGCCGGATGCCCTTCTTGGCGTTGCGGTTGCGCTGCTCCTTCTGCTCCTTCTTCTTGACTTGTCGGAACATGTAGCACATCTCGCCCGCTGACAAGGATGAGGCCACGGTGCGCGCGCGCGAGCCAGCATAGCTCGTCTGAGCTGGTCGTCGTTCTGCATCCGCATGAACGACTCGCGCGCTGCCGTCCGAATAGCATATCGGCGGCGAATCTTCTCGTCATTGGTGGCGAGGCTGGGGGCGCAGCAGTTGGCCGCGTCGTCCACCAGGTCGGCGGGCATCTTGGGATCGCGCCCCAGCACCCACTGCGCGGGGCTGAAGCTGGCCCGCCTCCTCAGCGAGTTCTCGGCGCCGGACGCCATGATGCCCAGCGTCCGCATCTCGTCCTCGCCCCTGATCCACGAGTGCTCGATCGTCCTTGCAGCGAGCTCCTTCCACCAGGCTCCCTGACGTTCCACTCGACCGAGCTGCCAGTGGGCCTGTCCAGCGATAGGTAGCTGCACCGCGTCGAAAGACTGGGGCAGCTCGCTGAGAACGCCGCCGAACCCCCTCTCCATGTCGAAGTGGACTCGGTCCAGGACGCCGGCCCAAGAGGCCCAGCACCTCTCGAAGGCCGTGACGAACTCCTGGTTGGTGTGGCGACCGATCAGCGTCGCGACGTGGAAGGTAGTGGCCAAGTCGACGATGCTGAAGTACCAGTAGCTCTTGCCGTCGACGCCCTTGAGCTCGAAGCTATCGAAGCCCACGTCGTCGCCGAAATCTTGCACGAAGTGGAGGTGCGCTGGCCCCCTTGCGCTCGGGCGCTGGTGCGAGCGGCACACTCCGCACATCGGCCCCTCGACGGCCTGCACGGTGGCCGACTTAGCACCCTTGAGTCGCAGACTGCGGCCCAAGTCTTCATTGAGCGGATGGCCCAAGTTGACGTGGAGTCTCTTGAGCATGGCCAGCTGGGCTGGCTCGCAGCAGGCTGCGCTGCTTTCTTTGTGAAAGTGACCGCGCCGACCCCGATCCTGCCGTCCACAATCTCGTCGGCCTTCACGTCGTGAGTGTCGGCGAAGTCGTCTCCGCCGCCCATGGGGCCTGGGTCCCCAATAGGCTCGCCCGTCTCTCCCAGGGGCGCGGTGTCGCTCACGTGGGCGGCGGCCTGCCCCTTCAACTACGTCGCGATGGAGGGCGGCGAGGAAGCGCTGCAGCCACCTGGCATAGGCGCGAGGCCCACCCTGCCGGCAAATGATCTGCTCGACAATGCGCACCACCGCCCGGCAGAACTTGGCCGGATAAACGCCAGACTTCCGCGCCGCCACGTTGTCCCCGAACGTCTGGTCGCGGCGTTTGTGCGTGCGTGGCTGCAGGTGCGGCGTAGCCGCTCGAACTCCTTGTGGGTGACGAGCAGCTTGGCGGGGTGCTTGACGAGCCCTCCCGCCATGTAGTGTCGAGCCCCGTACTCGCACATATCGCGCCTCACCTGGTGCACGCGCTTGTCGACAAGTAGCTCCATCATCATGCGCTGTGTCCAGATCCGGCTGGTGGCCGGGCTCTCGATCATGGCGACGCCGCCTGAATCGAGCTGAGACTTGAAGAAATCGCGGGCCAAGATAAAGAATGGCCGCTCCGCGCGCCACAGTCGCCGCAGTGCCTACTTGCCCTGCGGCGTGCGCAAGGTGAGGTGCGTAGTGTTCGCGTAGTAGGTGCAGGGGAGCTCGATCGACGCGAACTTCGGCCTCGATGCATAGCACCGCTCGCACGTCATCTCGAGGTCCTTCTGCTTGCGGAGGCCCCAGCCGTGCATGCGGTCGATCACCTCCGTGGCTGTCGCGTTGCGGCGCACTGCCGCCTCGGCAATGCCGCCTTCGCCCTCGAACACCTGCATGGCGTCCACGTCGTGGCTCCGGACGGTGTAGATCTCCTTGGCGTTCCTCGCGTGGTCCGCCACGCCCTGCACGGCGCTCGTCGCAAACTAAGCAAATGGCTCGAGAGGTTCGGACAGCCAGTCCGCCGCGAGCACCGCCTGAAACTCGAAGGCGCTCAGCAAGCCCGTGACCTGGTAGAGTAGGCCGACGCGCTTGCCCTTCTTGATGCCCGGCCGCCGGCCCGAAGCTGGCGGCTGGTCCTGGCGGCTGCCGACGCCTTGGCCTTCTCGCGCGGAGACGCCGCATCCGTCTCCTGGTCGGTCTCGCCCGCCTTCTGGAAGCCGTGGTCGCCGGTGTCCATCTCGTGCTCCTCGACTGGCCTCGGGCGACGGTGACCCGTCCAGCTGCCTTGACTTGCTGAGGCCCGCTGGGTCGTCGCCGTCAGCGTCGCCGACTCGTCGTCCAGGACAACCTCCTCGGCCATCACCGCATCGATGGTGGTCTTGAGCTTCTCTGGCTCGAGCGGCCTCACCCCGCGAGCCTTGACCCACCTGCCGAAGCGCGCCAGGAGCGGGCTCGCTCGGCCGTTTTCCAGCTCCAACACCGCCCACCGTGCGTAACCCAAGTCGTTCTTGAGCACCCGACGGTAGTTCGCGGTCGGGTACTTGCCGAAGCGCACCCTGTCGTTCCCCGTGATCTGCGGGCGTGGATGGGCCACGTTGCTCGAAGCGCCGCTGACCGCGTTCTCGACCTTCCAGCCCTTCAGGCGCTGCCTGAGCTCCGGCGCGGTCGCGTGCTGGTCGACACCGATGCCCTTCATCCTGCGCAACTCCTGGAGCTCGTGCTTGCGCATCTTGCCGAAGCGCATCTTGTCCTGCACCTTGGCCCTCAGCGCGCGCAGGATGACGCGGAGCTGGTCGCACGTCGCGTCGCGCGCATCCAACGCGTAGCTTGCCACCTCCGCCTGTAGGTCCCCCATCCGCATGCTGGAGATCGCCGGCATGCGGGAAGCACTCGGCGTCGGCGTACTCGAGCAGCTGACCTCCGGTCTCGTCGCCCTGGGCGATGTCGTGCGTTTCCGCTGCGACGGGGGCATGAAATCCGGCCGCTGGATCGCGAAAAGCTGCGGTGGCTGGATCTGCCACGGCACGCGTCGTAAAAGCTGTTGGAGCCTGAGATGGATTCGAGCCGGATGGCTGCGGTGATGATGCCGTTTGATAACTCCGTGCTGATGGCTGGTCTCGTAGCCCACTACCGCTTGCTTGCTGCTGAAATCGGACACGTTGTGGCTGAGGGTCGCTGTCTGGTTTAACTCCGCGTCCTGTGTGACCAGTTTGCGTGATCTGTGCTGCGCTGGCGGTCGTAGGAATACCTCCCCATGCCTCATCTTCCGACCCCGATGATGACAAACGCGATGGAATGTATGCGCACGTGGCCTGGCGCACCTGCTGCTCGAACAGTTCAGCGCCGTCGAGCTCGTCGCAGTCAATCTCCGAATGAGACTCGTCGGCCTCCGAGGCGACCCCTTGGTCGCAGCGCTCGGGCGCTGCCGGCTTGGCGGCGCTGGCCACGGCTGTCTCAGCGTGGTAAGTCGAAAACGGATGCAGCGGAATCTCGGTCTTGGTGTCCGAGACGTCCGACACGGGCTTGTAGTTTGGCGCGAAGCCTGTGATCTCGAGCGTCGGGCGTTCGGCGCGGCTCAAACCCATCTGGGCGCCGTGCTCGTTGACGGACTTGATGTCCAGGTTGTTGCCCCCTGCGTGGTAGACAACGTCCAGCTCGCTCTGGGTCTGGCGGCTGAACAGTCCAGGCACGGCGCTGCGCACGACGCTCATGCGCACGGCGAAGGCCTTGCCATTCACCGAGCAAGGAATCAGCGCCGCCTTGAGGCTGTACACCACCCTGGACGCTCCGAAACGGAAGGGCTCCTTCTCCGGGCACTCGATCGGCTGGATGTCGAAGGCCGCCATCTTCTTCTTGATGTCGTTGTACCAGTCCAGGCCGCCGACGCACCGCGAGCAGGCAGTGTCGAAAGTCAGCTTGCCGCCCGCCTCCTTTCGCAGGTCTTCGACGCGGATGTAAATGAGCGCCGAACCCGTCGCGGCCATGTGGCACTGGTTGCCCTTGTTAATGTAGAACGAGGCGGCCGCCACCTCCTCGGGGACGCCGCGCGGCGCGTTACCGAAGGCGACCTTCCTCCGATGTCGCGCCGCTCTCGGCTGCGCTTGATGGTGGGCCGCCGCGACCGTCATCTCCGCGACGTGGGGGTCCTGCGGGTCGCCGGTCCCGTCGTTCGTAGTCAGGTTCGTCTTGTGACTCCCCTTTCGCGGGATGTCGGCCCTCGCGTTGGGGTCGTACTTCTTGGAGCACTGCGGGTCGCCGCGCCAGTGGCCCTTCTGGCCACAAGCTCCACGGTGCGTCCTCGCCTTCATCTTGGCGATCTTGGCATCGTCCTTCTTCGGCAGATGCCCGCCGTCTCGCATGTCGAAGTAGCCGCGCGCCTGCTTGGCCTCATCTAGCTCGTCCTTGGCGCGCGCCATCTTCTTGGTGAAAAAAGCCACCTGCTCCTCCGCCTCGTCTATCACGTCCTGCAGCTCGTCCGGCAAGTCGTCGTCGTAGCCCTCGGAGCTGTCGGTGGACGCGCCGTCGTTCTCGGCCTCGACATAGGCCTCCGCGGCGTACACCTTCTTGCGGTCCTTCTTGTGACCTCCGTACCCGCCTTTGTCGCGGCGATGCTCTGCGTTGCCGTCCACAACCGGTACTTTGGGCAAATTAATCATTAGCTGTTCCTGGATCTTCGTCGGATTGAACTCGTTGCCCACGCCGTTGAGCACGCTCGCTGCGCGCTCTGGTGGCAGGCGGGCGCCATTTATGCACCGGTCGGCCAAGACCTCGTCGGGCACCTGGATGTCCTTAGCTCTCAGCTTCGTCACTATGCTGTTGAAGCGATTGCTGAAATCGCGGATCTCCTCAAACTTGCGCCGGATGCATGCCGGCTTCGCTAATGTCTCCAGGAGCGTGGGTAACTCCCATACTTCAATCTTGGGAAAGCGCTCCCCGAGGTACTCCAAGAAAACATCCACCGAGTCGTCGCCCTTGATGGATTCTAAGTAGAGGTCCTCGCACGCCCCCTCGGCCTTGCCCTTGGGGCTGGCCAAAAAGCGTCGCGCCCTGCTTGGGCAGCTTGACCACCGTGCCAGTCTGCCAGGTGGCGACTTCTCGGCGGAACTTCTTCATCGATTTGCTCGGGCCGTCGAAGACGGGTAATTACGGGAATCTTGCCCCCGCTGTTCTTGTCCTCGCCGCTGGCGGCAGCGGCTCCTCCAATAGTCGCCATGGCGGCAACTCCGAATGAGAGGTGTCGATCACCGTCAACTCCAAATGAGAGGTGTCAATCACCGTCAACTCCGAACGAGAGGCGTCAGTCGCAATAGTCGCAATCACGAGCTTGTAGGTGCCTGTAGTGACTTTGCGAAGTCGCGCACGTTGCCGTGGTCGAGTTAGCTCCGCTACCAATGTAGACCCAATACTGCCAAGCGGGGTCTTAGTGCAATAATAACCGCGAGGTTGTACGTCAGCGAAGATACAGCAATGATACCAATAATATCCGCAACGGATGGCAAACTATGGTTGCTTAGAGGACCCCGCGATGGCCTCTACCGATGCGCCCAAGCTCAAGGGCCCTGGAAAGGGCTGAGCCCAAATACGCACGGCAACGGTCAAAACACTCTGCATGCTTGCTTGCCTGCTGTGCTACACTGAATACATACCAGCACGAACACTATACATATATGTGTAAATATGTATCACCTCAGACTGCACAGGCTTGCGGATTGGCTGCGGGCACCACGCCTTGGCCCTTGGCAGAATGCAAAGAAAGCTTCGAAGAATTCAGCGACCATCAGGGTGTAGCGCCTGTGTTCGTGTCCTCGCGTTCGGAGCAGCTCTCGGAGAGCGTGTGCCCTGGCATGCTTGCAGTAACTGGTTGCACCCGCACGTCGGCCATTCGGAAAATCAAATGCCACATGGCGGAACAACAAGCTGGCACTGAGATTGCCGGCAATGAAGCGGAACTCGGTACCATGGCCAACCAGGCCCTCAGCAGTGTGATTCGCTGCTTCTTCCTCGGCGCCCTGCCTGCAAGCTGTCCCAGGCCACGCGCGAGGCGGCAGCAGCCAAACCAGTCGAGCCCACGATTAGCAAACAAAGCTGGACGTGGTGTGGAAGTTCATGCTCGAGTGAGGCGAAACAGCCTGAGACCACCTGCTAACAAATAGGTACAAAGAAGCACGGTCAAACCAGTGCGTGGCATTTCTGTGTTTAGACCTGACTTGCTCCGACGGTAGCTGTGTGCGTTGACCTCAATGTCAAATTGTGCCAAGTATCCTGAAAGAGTACCATCCTTGGCCACCCGCAGAACTAGCGTAATGCCAAGCAGCACAAGAGCCCAAATGCCCATGTTCCATGATGTTTGGCTGAATGATGGACCACGCGGCGCAGCAGGTAGTCAACTAGTTGGAGTTACTCTTTTCCTAATGCGTATACCTGTGCTAAGGGATAACGGGCGTTATGTGGAGGGGTGAGCCGGGGGGGGCTGGGGGGGCATAGTCACGCACCCGCCCCCCTCCGTGACAGACTCTCATGCTGGACGCACTGCGGCAGTGCTGCGGAAACACTGGGGAGGGGGGGCGTTATGTATGATGGGGGGAAAGGGGGAGAGAGGGGCCATAACGAGCGTAATGGCCCAGAGGGTTAAACAACGCTTTCCCAATACACATGGAAACTAATTCGGCAAAACTTGCGTCGCGCTGCACTGGGCTGGTCGAGCCGAAGGGGGCACCCCGGGAGGGCCCACAGTGGCCCAGGACAGCCCCAAGGCAGGCCAAAAGCTCCAAGACGGCTCAAGGGGCTCGAAGAGGCCCCCCAAGGGGCCGCGAAGAGGCAAAGCACACTGATCCCTGGTATGTAGACAAGGGCGTTCCACTACTCGCAAAATCCACCAGCTCCCGCTTGCCAGGGGTGAAAAGGCGTGTGAAACATTTAGCTGCCCACCTTCCCCTTTCCCCCTCCCCCAGTATCCAAAATCCGACTAGACGGGGGGGAGGGGGCCACCGAGTTCCCCAACGCCCCCCTGGAGTCACGTGAGCCTCCCAAGAGAAGAACACCCAGACAGCCCAAGAGTGTCCACACAGAGCGCCAAGATAGTCCCAGAGAGCGTCGAGACGGCCCAGGGTAGCCCCTCGACGGTCCAAGATGGCTTCGAGACGGCCCACGAGGTCCCCAAGATGGCCCAAGAGTGCTTCCAGAGAACCACCGAGACGGGTCCAACAAGCAAACATTGGAGCCCCATTCCCGTACGAAAACATGTATCTGTATCATGCTCGCCTCTTTTTTGCAGCGTCCAAAACAGCCGAAATGGTCCCCAAGACCATCCCAAAACGGCCATGAAGCCCAAAGGGGGAGCCCCAAGACGGCCCAAGACGGCCCGAAGACTGCTCCAGGGGCCCCCAAGACGGCCCAAGAGAGACCCTCTTGGGCCCCAAGAGGGGCCCAAGAGGACGAATACGAACTGACTATTCAAGCCTTTCCCCCCAAGATATGCCCAAACCCCCTAGAGGCTCCCTGGAGGCGCCCCCAGGAGGCCCCCAAGAGGCCCCCGAGCAGCTCCAAAAAGTTCCCCATGTGCCACAATGAGCCCTCCAAGATGCCCTGCCACACATCTACTTCATTTTTTCCACCAGCGCTGCAAACTTTCATTGCATCTCCACAATCCCTGGAGGCGCCCCCGTGGCCGTC
The DNA here is from genome assembly GCA_963575745.1 of Prorocentrum cordatum. NCBI lineage: Eukaryota > Dinophyceae > Prorocentrales > Prorocentraceae > Prorocentrum > Prorocentrum cordatum. The sequence goes on from CAUYUJ010020337.1 coordinate 598,023, forward strand.
ACGAGACCCCGAGAACACGCCGGAAGGGCTACCATAACGCTTTACGAGTGCCTCCCACAGCCTTCCCTCAGCCTTGCCCACAGACTCTCACAAGCATAGATGCGGAGACCGCCTACCCACATTTGCAAGGGTAAGGCCGCGCGCGACATGCTCGGCCCCAACATTCCCCATTGACCTCTACTCCCCTGGAGCCCCGAATCGAATCCTGTTCGAAATACGGGCGACGAACTTGACGTCGTGTGTTTTAGGCCAAGAAAGCCTTCCGACATAGACCGTCCCGTTCCGAAGGTCCCAAGAGAGCCGGTAAAGTCCCAGATATGGCACAACGCATTCGAGCCCCAATGCTCCACATGACTGCCGCGATCGTGCATTACTCTGTGTCTTTTCTGGGCGTCAGCGGGATGGCGCAAGCCTCTTAAATAGCTACTCGCAAGTGGCCTGGATCCGCCGCGGAGGATTCACGATCCGTTACATCGAGGCAAGCATGTGTTTTTGTCCTCGGACGTTTGCGAGAAGGCACTCTGCGAGATGGAGCGCGCTCGGCGAGTACGTGTTTGTACTAGTTTGGGCCCCACAACAAGAGGGCCGCTGGAGGTGCTCCAGACAGCACAAACAGGCCCCAAGCCAGCCCAATAGATCCTCCAGACTGCGCCGTGACACCCAGGACAGGGGCCCAAGACCTAAAGACGGCCCGAGAGGACCCCAATGTGGCCCAACAGGCCCAGACGGCGGACTCAAACTGGCCCAGAATGTTCCCTGGAGAGCCCTCTCACAACTTTGGGTCAGCACAACGACTGTCACTTAAAATGCGCAGGCACATGTGTATATCTGCTTTTCTATATTTCATACATATACATGGCCCGAGCATTCGAGGCAGACGACACCGCTCACCAGAACTGACGGAGAGGCTGCGCATTTTTACTCCGCAAGGCTTACCTGAGGCAAGGTCGATTCTGCGAGCGTGCACGAGCAGAAGATACATGACATCAGCAATCACAAGAAACTCTGCCGGCAGAGATGCACACTAAAATATACTCAAACTGGAGCCTCGCTGCACACAACACTGACTGATGGCACACCCAGTCGGGAGGACGCGGGCGGGTGAGCCGCTAAAAGGCAGCAGAGACAGGCACGCTGCTGCTGGCGGTGAGCTACACTGCGGGGGGGCAACCCAGGTCAGGGACAAATCATGGCCCGAGCATGCGAGGCAGACGACACCGCTCACCAGAACTGACAGAGAGGCTGCGCATTTTTACTCCGCAAGGCTTACCTGAGGCAAAGTCGATTCTGCGAGCGTGCACGAGCATAAGATGCATAACATCAACAATCACAAGAAACTCTGCCGGCAGATATGCACACTAAAAGATACTCAAGCTGGAGCCTCGCTGCTCACAACACTGACTGATGGCACACCCCATATCCCATATGATGGACTAAAGGGAGGAGAGGGAGGTGCCGGAAAGAAATGAGGCCAAACATTCTAACCAGGCAAGCGAGCTTTCAACTGTGTGAGCTTGCCTGGGAAGGACTGAAGCAGAGCGCGCGGCGCCTTCTCTAGTGCACGTCTAGGCGGTGCAGGTGAAGGGCCGCGACCGCGGCGTTGAAATGCTTGTCGCGCTGGGCCCGCGTCAGCGGGAAGAGCCGGCGATGCGGCTGGCGCTGGCCCTTCAGCTTCGCAAAGAGGTCGGCCACGAAGCTCCGTCCTGCCTTGAAGCTCGCCTGGTCTCCGAAGATCAGCGTCATGTCGTGCTCGTTGTTCTCGAGCCGCGGGCGGGGCTCGGCTCCGTCGTCGGCGTGGAGCGGGGCGATGGTGGCCGTCTCGCGAGGGCGCCCCCTGGCCACCCCGCCCGCGACGGCGTGCACGTCGGCGCCATTGATCCTCAGCACGCTGGGTGGCCGGAGGCACCCGTCGAAGCTGCTGGCGAGCGCGCCCGCGGCCGCCTCGCCGAGGGGCCCCTGCTGGATCATGTGATCGGCGATCAGGACGGCGGCCTCCCACGGCAGCGGGTCGCGGACCCGCCCCGGCCCCGCCTGGCTCCAGCCGGCGAGCGCGTCACGGCAGAGCGGCAGCGTGGCGGGGGTCCGTCGCGGGCAGCGCAGGCAGCGGATGGCGCCGCGCGCCGCGCAGCGGCCCTGCAGCTCGGCGCGGGCGCGCCTCCTGGCCGCCAGGACCGCCGGCTCGACGAAGTTCCGCCGCCCGCGGGCCCCTGCGACTGGCTCGTGCCTGAGCCCAGCGGGCGCCCCACTGGGGGGCCTCGGGAGGCCGCTCGCGCGGCGAGCCCCTGGGGCAGCGCGGCCGCGGCCCGACGAGGTCGCTGGTGGGCCGCCCGACAGCGGCCGCCAAGTGAGCCTCCCAGTCGCCGGAGACCTGTGGATCGCCGGGCCGGCGCCAGGCCGAGGAGGGCGCGACGGCGCCCATCGCCTTGGCCCAGGCACGGCACAGAGCCGGTGGGTGCGACCCCGCCAGGGAGGTATCCCACCGACTTCGGATTGAACCATCGACGGCCACGGGGACTTTGCCCACGAAGATCTCATGAGCATGGCCTCCAGAGCATGCGCGTCCAATGACAGATAAGTCAGGATGATCTGAAACAACGAATGTAGGCTTCTTATATGTGCAGCCGCATTGGCAATCGTGAATGAGGATCTCGACGGAATCGACTGAGGAGATAAACGACGCTAAGGGAGCCCACGCGAACAGCTTTGAGGACGCGGGGCTCTCGAGAGACCAGTGCACATTGAAGTCCCTGCAGAGCCTCATGAGGTCCAAAGTGCGACGGGCTAGCTGGAGCCCTTGACGGCGATGTTGAGAACGAGCAGCCCCAGCAGCCTGACTCCACGCTATACATGGAGTCCCAAAGCGCACCCACCAGAGCTTCCTAGATCTGATTCAAGACGCCAAGACAGCAAAGACCCTGTAGTCCAGGATGTCGAAATGCGAGCCGTTCTTCAGGTCCACCGGGGTCGTCACCGAGAGGCCCCAGCCCCCGGGGGCGGCGGCGAGCCGGGCGCAGCCCGCGAAGATCTCGCAGAAAGCTTTTGGGCGACGGGATGCACAAGGACGAGAGGCTGCGAGCGAGAGCTTTTTGCCTTCTGCCTCCCTCGGAGCAGGCGCGGCGATGACCTCCGCCGTCTCTGAGGCTGCCCCTTTGGAAACCTCCGGGATATCAAGCGATTGTGGCGGCTGCGGCCCTGGCGCGACCTCTGACAGGCAGCGGCGGCCGCGGCGGGCATGCAGGCCTGCCGCGCGAGCGAGGCGCCGCCAGGCGCCGTGCGCGGTCAGGCCGCTGGCAGAGCCCGCGGCCGGTCGGGCAGCCCGCCAGCCCTCTGCTGGCGGCGGCGGCCCCAGGCTGGCCTCGATGGCGGCTAGGGCGGCGGGCGGCCCCCACTGTGGCTGCCCGGGCTGCGCCTCCCCGCGGTCGGCCGCTCTGGAGTCGCAGTCGGCAGGGTTGCGGTCCGTCTCGACGCACCGCCGCCGCCGCTGGATGTCGGCGGAGATCTGCCTCGCGGCAGCGACCCGACAGAGCTGTCCGAGGGCAAAGTCACGGGCGCGGCCCTTCTCGAAGCTGAGGAGGGCAACCATGTTGTCGCCCATGCTGCCCACACGGTGGCCGTGCATCCTGGTGCTCCGCGAGGCCCTGATCAGGCCAAGCAGCTGCGCGCGCGCCTCCTTCACGTGGATAGGGGCCGCATACCTCCAGGCGCCTCGGACGATAAGAGCCCAGCGATGGCGGTCGACCGCGGCGTCGGCCACGGGAGTAGCTGCGGCCTCGGCGGCGATGGTGGAGGGCGGCCCGTCGGCCGCACCAGGCTGGAAGGCGGGCTCTACGCCCAGGAAGCGCCGGCGCTCCCGTGCGCTGAAGGTGTCGAGCAGCTCGTCGCCCGCCACGCAGGCCTCGCGCAGCGCGCAGCCGTAGGTGCCGGCGTCGCTGCAGTAAGTGACCGGGGCCCAAGGCGCCCCAAGGTCCACCTCCACCAGGAAGATCAGGCCCTTGGCGACACGGATCTCGTCCAAGGTCGGGCTGGAACTTGGCGGACCCCTCGCGGTGCTCCGCGATGAAGTGATAGCCCAGGCCGAGCACGGCCAAGGCGGGCCGCATCAGCATGAAGAAGTTCACGAGGTGCCCGTAGATGATGCGGAGCGCGTAGCCTGTAGCACCACCCACGCCTATGAGGTGCTGGAGACCCAAGTAGAGCTTCCAGGCCCTCTTGTCGGTGCCTGAGCTTCCGTGCCTGCCTATCGAAGACCACCCCGACAGACTCGTAGAGACGGGCCGGCTCGACCTTCTCGTGGCAGGGGAGGTTCAGGCGGTCCAACTCCGCGCAGACCTCGTCGAGGGCCGTGCCAACGTCCTCCGCGCAGACTCCGAAGAGGTTGGCGTTGTCCACGTAGGGCGAGACCAGAGGCCGTCCCATGGCAAAGGGCGGCGCGGGCCTCTTGTCCGAGATCGCACGCGGGCATGGGGGCCCAGCAAGGCGAGTGACTGCCTCCGTCTCCGCGGACTCGGTCACAAGTTGGCAGAACCAGAGGGGCCAACTCCAGCCCATCGGCAGGCCCCTGAAGACTGGGAAAATCGTTGTGCCACTAGAGACATGGCCGAAAGTACGAATGTCCCCGAAATAAACGTCGGGGTCGCCAAAATAGCTTGCGGGCTCTGGGAAGTCGAACCCAAACCAGTCCGCGAGGTCGTCGTCGACGAACTGGTAGAAGCCGTCGCGCAGGCCCACGCCAGCGCCATGCGGGTCGACGTCAGAGTCCGAGAGGCCCGCTCGACGCAGCGCCGAAAGTGAGAGGTCAAGGCCAGCCAGCACTCCCGCAGAGCCGAGGGCAGAGTGAGGAAGCCGTCGGCGCAGGCTCGAAGCTTCACGACCGTCGAGGACTAGGCGCAGCATGCCGTCCTTCCTTGCGACGAAGAAGGCCCCGATCCGGGCACGGATGCCCAACCTGAACCCTACCAATCCCACGGTGTGCAGGCGCGCGATGAAGCCCCTGCGAGCCGCTGTCATGGCGGAGGCGAGGGCCCCAATAAGGCCGCGCTGGGGTGATAATCCCCTGCTCTGTCAGTGCGTCGATCTCCGAGGCGGCGCGGTAAATCATGCTGTCGGCGTTGTCGAGGGCCTGGGCGCCAGCCGGCGGCAGCCTGTCACGAAGCGGCCGCGGCGTGACCAAACCCCTGAGGACCCGCAGCTTCGACGGGTCGTATGGTCGAAGGTGCTGAGGCTGGTCTGAGTACATATCCATGGACTTCAGGAGGCCGTAGAAAGCGTCGCTCGGCGTCAAAGCTGGCCGAGAAGGGGGGCGCGACACCTTGGCCCAAGTCCTGCGAAGGATGGAACGCTGCGCAATGGTCGGGCGCCGCCCCGTCGGAGCTGGGCGGGCCCTCAAGGCCCGAGACGGGGCATCAAGTGCGTTGAGGGAGCGAAGCGCCTCCCTGCGCCGTCTCTCGCACGAAGGCTGCCGGCCGCGGCAGCCCCGCGCAAACTCCCACCGTCGAAGAACCGGAAGGGGAAAAGGATCGCCGTGAGCACGGCCACGAAGCGTACGATAGTCACCTGGATCAGCTTGGCGCCCACGTCGAGCTCGGCGAAGGCGGCGGCGAGGCAAACGTCGTCGGGGATGGAGCCGAGCTAGCCTCCTCCCTCTGGACCTCGCCGCCGCGGCCCCCGCGGGGGCTAGCCGCCGTCGGGGGCGGCCTCGGCACCGCGGCCGCGGCCCCCGCCGCGCCCGCGGCCCCGGCCGCGGCCTGCCTCCTCGCCTGAGCCCCTGCCGCCGCCTCCTCCGCCGCCCTGCGCCTGGTGGCCCGTCTCCTCGTGCCAGAGGCGCATCTGCTTGAAGCGCTGCGCCTCGCCCCGCTGAAGGCCCGGCACGAAGTTGCCGAACTCGGGGAGCAAGGCGCGTCCATCCTCGCCGAGGGGCGCCGCGAAGATGCCCTCCAGGTTCGCGAAGTCGGGCACCTTCGGGCCGCGGCGGACCGCCGTCTCGACCTCGAACAGCCAGCGGCTGAGGTATTCGGCGCCCGCCACGTTCGCGGGGTCGACCTGGTCGCACGAGTAGAGGGTCGACAGCGTCTCGCAGAGACGCCGATGAACGCGGCAGACGACCCCGTGCTGGTTCACCCCCGACTTGGTCCGCCAGTCGAGGTGGTGGCTGGTGAAGTCGCGGTTGGCGGTCATCACAGCGCGCTGAAGCTCCGGCGCCGCTGCTTTGCCCTGGAAAGGCCACCCTGGGCGGCTCACTGGACGTGACAGCTTGGCGATGGTCGGGAAACTCATGCGCGGCTGACTGCCCGCGCGCTCGTCGCCGAGGAGGCGTGGGTCGCGCCCTGGCCTAGTGGCCTTCGAGCGCTTCCACTCGGAGAGCTCGGACTCCTCGACCAGGGCGGCAGCGACCCACTCCTCGTCGATGCGAACGAGCGCCGTGTTCTCGCGGATGACCATCTGATCGCCGTCGCCGATCACACCCTCGGGGATCTCGTCGCCGAAGGCGTCGTGCGCAGCGGCCCCCCTGCGGCAGAGCGCCAGCGGCGCCAACCAGCCCGAAGACCTCGAGGAGGAAGTACCGCTTGGGCAGATCCTCGTCGCGGCCGAGGGGGGTGGCGCGATGCTCTGACAAGTCGGCGAGCTGAACATCGAAGTCGGGCGTCCCAACAATCCATTCTCTCGGAGTGGGAGTGGCGAAAGGCAAGACCCGTCCGTGGTACCGCAGCCCGTTCGGGTCGTTCCAGAAACTGATAAGCACCTGGCGCTCGGGGATGTCAAGGCTCTTAGACATGGGCCCTCAGAGAGGGCGGGCTTGCCGCTGAACGTGTGAGAGCGAGAGGTGCTGGGTGATCAGCGGGAGCGTCGACCAGAGGAGCCTGGCGCACCACTTCACGATGACTCGAAGCCGCAGAGCGGCGGGTAAGGGATACTGCACACGCCCCCAGCAAGGTGAGAAGCGAACCCACCACACAGCCCAAAATGAACATAAGCGTCAGCGAGAACTTCGAGCAAGCTTCCTCCTGCGAGCTGTCGCAGGTACCTCGAAGATGAGCTCTTGCCCTCGAGCACTCCTGATAGGCGTCCTGGATGACGTCCAGCGAACGCGTCAGCACGGGCAGGACCGCGTCGCGGGAGAGCGGCTCGGCGCCGCAGGCGTCCACAGCGCACGCGCACGCAGGACAATCGGGCGGGCCGCGGGCCAGCACGAACAACTGCAGGGAGGAGGCGAGAAATTGGTAAGCAGCTCCTGCGAGACCCGGATCGACCATCCGGGGCCTCTTGAGCCGCTAAAAGGCAGCAGAGACAGGCACGCTGCTGCTGGCGGTGAGCTACACTGCGGGGGGGCCAATCCAGGTCAGAGACAAATCGTAGATCTAAAGCTGGACACATTCGCACGCGCTCTGCGCGCGCTCTGTATCTAGGCTGCCCCGCTCGAGGATGCTGCACTTCCCGCGCGGCAGCCAATGCCTGAACCCCCCTTCCACGCGTGCCCGCTCGAGGATGGTGCACTTCCCGCACGGCAACTAACGCAGTAACCCCCATTCCATGCGCGCCCGCTCGAGGATTGCGCACTTCCCGCATGGCTCCCACCTCCTAGACCCCTCATCCCACGCGCACCCGCTAGAGGATCGTGCAAGTCCCGCAGTCCCAGGCGTTGCTGCAGCGCTCCAAGGCCGCCCAAGCCGCGATACGTCGCTTTCGACAATGGATATGCGCCCTGAGCTTACAAGACGGTCCGTGCAGGCAACCAGGGACACCAAGATGGCCCTAGATTCCCCAAAGACGGCCCACGATGGCCCTGAGGCGGCCGAGTGTAACTTCAAGACAACCCAAGATGCCGCCAAGAGATCCCAACATGGCTACAAAAAGGTCCCCCGACAGGGTCCGAAGAAACCACAGTTATTGATGCCCACTTGATGTTTGAATGATTTCCGTCTTCTCGACTTTCGGGGCTGCCGTCGGCGCAAGACGGGCCAAGAGGACTCCACGATGGGCCAAGAGGCATCCAAGACGGCCCCAAAGCTGCCCAAGAGGATCTGAAAAGAGCGCGCTCGTGGCACACTTCTCACACAAAGGAGGACCCCGGCTTGAAGCTACCCCACCCCCCCCTCCCGTGGAAAAGGGGGGGGCCTTCCGAAGCTACCCCCCCTCCCTTCCTTCTGCTGGAATCTCAGAGCTAGGGGGGCCCTAGCGAAAAGGAGAGGGAGGGCTTCCAAGCTATCTTCCCCCCTCCTTTTCTGGCGCCCAAGGTCGGCCTCGGCCCCCCTTTCAAAGGGAGGGGGGGCTTCCAAAGCTACCCCCCCTCCTTTTGTTTGGATTTGGTAGCCGGGGGGTCCCTGGCTAAACGGGGGGTGGCTTGGAAGCTACCCCCCCGGTCCCCTCCTTTTCGGGGCCCGGCGTAAGCCAGAGCTCCCCTTTCGAAAGGGGGGGGGGGTCCGAAGCTATCCCCCCCCTCCCCTCCTTCTGTTGGCTTTTCCAGCTGGAGGGCCCTGGCTAAAGGGAGGGTTTCGAAGCTACTTTTCTGATTTGGTCTCCGGCGCCACGTTTGTTTTCGTGTACTTGTGGTTTTCGGCGTCTCTTTGGTTTTCGGCGCCTCTTTGGTTTTCGGCGCCCCGTCGGCCTTTGGCGCCCCTTTGGTTTTCGGCGCCCCTTTGAATTTCGGCGCTCATTTGGTTTTCGGCGCTCCTTTGGCTTTCGGCGCTCCATTGGTTTTCGGCGCCACTTTTTTTGTTTTCTGCGCACCCTTCTGTTTTCGGCGCATCGTTCGATTTGGGCGCCCTCTTAGGTTCCGGAGCCCCTTTGGTTTTCGGCGCCCTCTTGGTTTTCGGCGTCCTTTTGGTTTTCGGCGCCCATTTTGTTTTCGGCGTTCTTTTGGGTTTTAGCGCCATTTGGTTTTCGGCGCCCCGCTGGTTTCGGATCCTGTTGTGGTTTTCGGCGCCTCTTTGTGGTGTTCGGCGCCTCTTTGACTTGGGGCGTTCCTATGGTTTTCGGCGCCCTTGCTGTGTTCTATGCATCGTTTGTTTTCGGCGCCCCTTTGGATTTGGGCGCTTCGTTGGTTTTCAGCGCCCCTTTGGTTTTCGGCGCCCCTTTCGTTTTCGGCGCCCCCTTGGTTTTCGGCGCCCCGCTGGTTTTCGAAGCCCTGTCTCCGGAACTTCTGTTGTTTTCGGCGCCCCTCCCGTTTTCGGCGCCATGTTGGCTATCGGCACCACTTTGGCGTTCGTCGCTTCCTTGGTTTTCCGTGCACCTTTGCTTTTCGGCGCCCCATTGGATTTCGGCGCTCAGCGCTTCTTTGGTTTGCCACGCCCTCTTGGTGTTCGTCGCCTCTTTGGTTTTCGGTGTCCTTTCTGTTTTTGGCGCCCTGTGGTTTTCGGCGTCCCTTCTTGTGTTCGGCGCTGTTTTGGTTTTCGTCCTCCATCGAGCTTTCTGCGCTTCCTCGGTTTTCGGCGCCCCTTTAATTGTCGGCGCCCTTTCGGTTCTTGGCGCTTCTTTGGTTCTCGGCGCCCTTGTGATTTTCGGCGCCGTTTTGCTTTTCAGCGTTCGTTTGGTTTTCGGCGCCGTTCTGGTTGTCGGTGCCCTTGTGGTGTCCGACACCCCTTTGGTGTTCGGCACCGTTTTGGTTTTGGTGATCTTTTGGTGTTTGGCGACCCTTTGGTTGTCAGCGCCCTTTTCATGTTCGGCGACCCCGTGGTTTTTTGGCGTCCTTTTCGTGCTCGGCGACCTTCTGGGTTTCGGCGCTGTTTGGTTTTCGGCGCCCTTGTCGTTTTCAGCGCTGCTCTGGTTTTCAGGGCCTTCTGGTTTTTCGGCGCATCTTTGGTATTTGGCGCCCCGCTGGTTTTCGAAGCCTTTTGTGGTGTTCGGAACCTCTTTGGTGTGGAGCGTTCTTTTGGTTTTCGGCGCGTTTTGATTATCGGCACTTCTTTGCTTTTCAGCGCTCTTTTGGTTTTCGGCCCTTCTTTGCTTTTCGGCTCCCTTTTGGTTGTCGGCGACCTTTTGGCTTTCGGCGCCCCTGTGGTTTTCGGCGCTCCTTTGATGTTCGGCGCCACTATTGGTTGTATGCGCCCTTTTGATTCTCGGCGCAATTTCGACTTTCAGCGCCCTTTCGGTTTTCGACGTTCCTTCGGCTTTCGACGCCTCTGGTTTTGCACCCTTTCCGTTTTCGGTGGTCCTTTGATGTTCGGCGCTCTGTTGGTTTTCGACGCCCTTTTTAGTCCTGGGCGTTCATTATTCCTTTCGCCAAAGGGGAGGCTTCCAAGCCCCCTCCACCCTTTGGCCAAAAAGGGTTGGAGGGGGGAGGGGCTTCCGGCAAGGCAGGTTCAAGGGGGGGGGGGGCTAAGCCCCCCCCCCCTTTGGAAATGGGGGGAGCGGGGGTGTAGCTCCAGGAGCGCGAAGGGGGGGGGGGCTTCCGAGGGGCAGAAAAAGGTTCAAACGGAAGGGGTGGCTGAGCCCCCCCCCTGTGGAAAGGGAGGGGAGGTAACTTCTGGAACACGAGAGGGGGGGGGTAGCTTTCGAGGGGCGGGAACAAAAAGGAGGGGGGGGGGGCTTCCAGCAGGGGGGGTCCCAGGGAGGGGGGTGGCTGAAGGGACCCCCCCCTTTGGGAGTGTACCACGGGCGCGCTCTCTCGGACCTTCCGTGGGACTCAAAACGGCCTTAGAAGGCCCTTCAACTGCCCAAGACGGCACCAAGACGGCCCCACGACGGCCCCCAGATCCACCATACTGCCAAAAAGGCCCCAAGACAACCCAAGAGAACTCCAAGCCGGCGCAAGAGGGCCCCAAGACGGCCCCAAGGGACCCCCAAGACTGCCTCACAGGAGGCCAAGACAGCCCCAAGAAGGCCCAAACGAGTTTCATCATCATCGTCATCAGCAGCATCAGCATCAGCATCAGCATCAGCATCAGCATCAGCATCAGCATCAGCATCATCAGCAGCATCAGCAGCATCAGCATCATCAGCATCATCAACAACATCATCATCAGCATCATCATCAACAACATCATCATCATCATCATCGTAATCAGCAGAATCAGCACCATCATCACAATCATCATTATCATAATCGACAACATCATCACCATCATCGTCATCGTCACCATCATCATCACCATCATCGTCATCATCACCACCAACACCATCATCATCACCATCAACAGCAACACCAGCATCACCATCATCACAACCACCACCACCGTCATCAGCATCAGCATCATCACCATCATGAGCATCATCATCGGCAGCAGCAGCATCATCCTCACCATCATCAGCAGCAGCATCAGCAGCAGCAACAGCAGCATCACCACCAACAGCAATCATCATAATCATCACCACCATCTTCATCAGCAGCATCGTCATCATCATCACCATCACCACAACCATCATCATCAGCAGCAGCGGTAGCAGCAGCATCAGCATAAGCATCAACACGATCAACAATTCACTCACCAGCAACATCAGCACTATCAGCAGCATCATTATCAACCTCATCGTCATCATCATCAGCATCATCATCACTATCATCATCAGCATTGCCATCGTCATCATCATCAGCATCATCAGCATCATCATCAACATAATCAACATCAATATCATTCATCCCGTCCTCAGCATCATCATCATCAACACCATCATCATAACCATCATTTTCATCTTCGTCTTCATCATCATCATCATCATCATCATCATCATCATCATCATCATCATCATCATCATCATCATCGTCATCACCGATCATCATCGATCAACGGGGTGATGCACGTGACGGCCTCCCATGCCCCCTCGACCAGTCGCCATCCAGAATGCTGGGCTGGCACGGGGGCGGGACTTGTCGAAAGCAAATGGATACAGCATGAGCCAATTACGAAACGATCTACTCACTCTGTGTGCCCTATATGATACCAGATGTGCTGTGCAAGCTACCTGGCTAAAACACAAATTTCAACATACATCGCGGATGAAATGTGAGACTGTCGACTGCCTGGCGCATGCCTCACCCAGGGCCCCAGGGGTACCGCGGTGACCACCCGCGGTAGAGCAGCGCAGACCGGCAACATCCTCCGTGCTCTCATCGACCACACCAGCCGCTGCGCTGCGCCACGGCTCGCCGATCCAGCCAGACCGACTCGGCAAATACGATTGCCCTGGGGACAATAGGCCTGCTCTCAGCCCCAGCGCCGCCCGATGTTGCCATGAAGCGTCTGTATGAGTCTTCATTGTTCGCACCACGTTCCCTTGCCTCCTCCAGCCTCAGCCCAAGCCCCCACCCCCGTGCGTTGGCGGAATGCGGGACAACGCAACTGGATCCGATATGTGAAAGCATGGACTGTGAGCTGCAGGGGTAGAACATGTGCATAATCACCCACATTTCCAGAGATTGCCAGGCATGGAACTGTCCACGGAAGCCCGCGTCGATTCGATTCTTCCACACGGTCCGTCCCCTGCTAGGAGCACAGCAGCATTAGCAACAGGCGAAACACCATGCATGTAGCAGCAGCAGCAGAACAGCAAGGAAGACACGCACGGCCTGGAAGAGTGGCTTCGAGCCGCGCTCTGCGATGCTGCACACGTGCACCACCAGGTTCTGCTTCGCGCCGGATACCAGGTTGGGCAGCACGCAGTGCAGCTCTGTCCCAATGGGCACCGTCAGCTGGGGACAGAGCCACCTGGGCGTGAGGCTCATGCGACTCGAACCAAGAGGCGTAGCGCCATAGCTGGAGAGGCCACTGGCGCCGCCCGCCGCCTGCGGGACCTGACAGGAACAGACCGAAGAAAATCGACGACATGCTGCGCTGTAGACAGGAACAAACCAATGCGAAAAATTAGCCTGGCGAAGGACCCAACCATATGCAGCTGCGAGTACCGCACGGATATGAGACGAAGGAGGGGGCACGCAAACTAGGCCCCTCTTCTCATAGGCACCGCGCCACTGGGGCCTTCGGTGGAGCTCCCTATGGGGCCACGAAACGTGTGAAGTGTGTGCCGAAATGGGTGGTGGGGAGGCATGCGGGCCCTGCCACTGGGGCCTTCGGTGGAGCTCCCTATGGGGCCACGAAGCGTGTGAGGGGTGTGCCGAAATGGGTGGTGGGGAGGCATGCGAACGCAGCCACTGGGGCCTTCGGTGGAGCTCCCTATGGGGCCACGAAACGTGTGAGGGGTGGGCCGAAATGGGTGGTGGGGAGCCACTGGGGCCTTCGGTGGAGCTCCCTATGGGGCCACGAAACGTATGAGGGGTGTGCCGAAATGGGCGGTGGGGACGCATGCGAACGCAACCACTGGGGCCCCTTCGGTGGAGCTCCCTATGGGGCCACGAAACGTGTGAGGGGTGGGCCGAAATGGGCGAGGGGCGGCATGCCAACCCTGCCACTGGGGCCGTCGGTGGAACTCCCAATGGGGCCACGAAACGTGTGAGGGGTGTGCAAAAGTGGGTGGGGGCGGCATGCGAACCCTGCCACGGGGGCCTTCGGTAGAGCACCCTATGGGGCCACGAAATGCGTGAGGGGTGTGCCAAAGTGGGGTGGGGGCGGCATGCGAACCCTGCCACTGGGGCCGTCGGTGGAGCTCCCTATGGGGCCACGAAACGTGTGAGGGGTGTGCCAAAGTGAGATGGGGGCGGCATGCGAACCCTGCCACTGGGGCCTTCGGTGGAGCTCCCTATGAGGCCACGAAACGTGTGAGGGGTGTGCCAAAGTGGGGCGGGGACGGCATGCGAACCCTGCCACTGGGGCCTTCGGTGGAGCTACCTATGGGGCCACGAAACGCGTGAGGGGTGTGCCAAAGTGAGGTGGGGGCGGCATGCGAACCCTGCCACTGGGGCCTTCGGTGGAGCTACCTATGGGGCCACGAAATGCGTGAGGGGTGTGCCAAAGTGGGGTGGGGGCGGCATGCGAACCCTGCCACTGGGGCCGTCGGTGGAGCTCCCTGTGGGGCCACGAAACGTGTGAGGGGTGTGCCAAAGTGAGGTGGGGGCGGCATGCGAACCCTGCCACTGGGGCCTTCGGTGGAGCTACCTATGGGGCCACGAAACGTGTGAGGGGTGTGCCAAAGTGGGGTGGGGGCGGCATGCGAACCCTGCCACTGGGGCCTTCGGTGGAGCTACCTATGGGGCCACGAAACGTGTGAGGGGTGTGCCAAAGTGGGGTGGGGGCGGCATGCGAACCCTGCCACTGGGGCCTTCGGTGGAGCTCCCTATGGGGCCACGAAACGTGTGAGGGGTGTGCGGAAATGGGAACTAATGGCGATGGCGATGATGATGATGATGATGATGATGATGATGATGATGATGATGATGATGATGATGATGATGATGCTGACGATGATGATGCTGGTGGTGATGACGATGATGATGCTGGTGGTGATGATGACAGGATGGTTGGGAACTAATGGCGATGGCGATGATGATGACTATGATGATGCTGGTGGTGATGATGACGAGGATGATGATGATGATGATGATGATGATGATGAAGATGAGGATGATGATGATGACGATGAGTATGATGACGGCGATGGGAGGAGGGAGGAGGGGGGAGAGGAGGAGGAGAGGAGAGGAGAGGAGAGGAGACGCGGGGCGCTGTCTCTTCAAAACGAGGACCCAACACCACAGGATGGTTGGGAAAAAGAGAGGGACAAATATTGGGAAATAATGGTGCGAGAGAAAAGGAGAAGGAGATAACGGAGACAGACAGACAGGCAGCGAATGCAAACACACAGACTAACAAACAGCCAGGCAGACTGACATATTGACTGACAGCCAGAACAGGTAACTACACACGACAACAACGAAACCTGATAAGCAAGCGAAAGAGAAGCCATGAAACCGAGCAGGGGAGAGAGGGGGAGAACAAAGAAACAGAGAAAGAGAGTGATGAAAAACATGAGAAACGGGTGGGAAACGACGGGGACAAGAAAAAACGACACCATGACTGGTTGCATACATTGTCGTACATGGAGTGGTATGGTTGTAAAACAAATCGGGAACGATAACTTGGCCCCCCCCCTCCCAGGACAGAGCACCCAATAGCCCAAAAGCAAAGAAACACCAGCCGGTATTTCACAAGGAGGAACTGCCAGCGCACCAGTTGAGTCTCACTAGTATTTTCGGTGAGTACAGCAGGGCCGCTACGTCGGCCGCGCCCCGCCGAGAGCATTCCATCGAAAGGTCTCGCATTCCTTGAATCGGGCCGGTCTGGATGAATGAATTTGAACCCAGGGCGGAAAACCGCCCCGTGGCGTCACGACTCGTTCTAAGCCAACAGATGCGTTTAAGACATTGCATGCTATATTTGATTCACGTTTGCATGCTGCAGTATCACAGTGTCTGGCCGGCCGCTCCCCCGCCCCTGGGTGGCCTCTCGGGGCCACGGGGGGCATGGTGTAACAGGGTCGGTTCACTTGCACTTGCAGTAGAAGCACTGCGCATCGACCTTGTTACACACACGTTCGTGTATACATGTACATACAAAAAAAGGCAAAATGATAACAACTGGGAGAAGGAGACAGACAGACAAACCGGCAGACAGACTGACTGACTGACCGACTGACTGACTGACAGGCAGACAAACCGACAGACAGACAGACAGGCAGACGGACAGACGGACAGACTCAGCGCGCAAAGTCTGTTCAAAAGGGAGCATCTGCAAGGAGACAAGCAAGCCAGCGCCAGCAAGCAGGTTGCGCTGCCGCTGGCGCCCCACCCTGGGAGAAGTCCCACCACGGGACTATCCCAAGGGGGCGGGACCGGTTCGCCACCGAGCCGACGCACAAACAACGCAGCGCCCGCCCCGCGCCGCCCTTCAGCCCCCGCCAGCGCAGCGGCAGGCCGCGCGCCGACCAGGGCACCGCCACCACCAGGTCTGCTCAGCGGCCCCGCGTCAGGTCGCGGCGGCGCCACGCCAGCTCAACGGCGCCCAGCGCGACAGCTGCCGGCGCAAACGCGGGTCGCCCTCCAGCGCGCCAGCGCAGGTCCTAGGCTGCGCGCAGCTGCCGACCCCAGCGCCGTGGCTCGCCGCCCACGAGCGCCTCGGCGGGCCTGCTCGCCGTCAGGCGCGAAGCTCACCTCTGCTCTAAGCCAGAAGCGCGCCTCGGCCCCGAGCCGCCCCCCCGCCTCGAGGACGATTGGGATGAGGCGCTCTCCGGGGCACTGGGCGCGCTTGTATCGCCCCCCGCGCCGGCTCGCCTCGCCGTCGCGGCGGGCCGCGACCCGCTGCTCCGCCGCGGTGCGCGCAGCTGGGTGCCACATGGACACGTCGAGCCAGCGGCGGCCGTCGTCCTAGCACTCACGGTCGAACGCAGCACGCTCCGTCTTCCCGGCACGGCCTGGTCGCGGCGTGTCCCAATGCGGGACGCGCTGCTTGTAGAGCGGGTCGTCGTGCCTCCAACGCCGGAGCACCCCGCCGAGCCGTCGGGCCAGTCTGCCGCGCCTGCACAACACCCCGCTGCCGTTCTGGCAGGTGGCGCCGTGGTAGCCGAGCTCGTCCAACGGCTGCGCGCAGACCGCGCCGCTGGCGTGCCGTAGGCAGAAGTGGGGCGTCGCCGCCGCGAGATGGCTCGGGCGCACTCCGGCTTCCGGACACGGAGCTGGAGACGCGCAGCCGTCTCTCACTGCGCGTCCTCGAGCGCGCAGAACGTCTTCGTGGGGGAACCCAAGAAGGCTGCCGAGCCCAGCCCACTTTGCCCTCACAGAACGGTTTCTTGGAGGAGGGGCGAACGCTGAGGGAGCGCAGCGTAGTGTTTTTGTTGCACTTCCTTTTCCATAGCTAAGCCCTGCTTGAACTCACGCGCCAGGCTGTCAGCCAGTGTCCCGCCGTCCGCCAGCAGCAGCCCCTGCCGAGCCAGGGACTGCCTCCTTTCCTCCAGCTTGTGCGCAGCGGGAGGCAGGCGTTTCTGGGCGTCGCGCAGCGAGCTGCAGCCCGACAGACAAGGACACGACGACGACGGCGAATAACAATTTAGAGGCACGGGTCACTGTCTCTCTCCAAGCGGGAGGCGACGGAAGGTGGCGCCAGCCTAAACTGAACTCTCTATTTTCTGCCTGAACCGTGGACATGATGCCGCCGAGAGCGGCGGCAGAAGGTGACGGCGGGGTCTGCGCCCCCAAAATCACAGAGATTGGAAGCAGACCCCGCATCAGGTCCCCTCAGAGCTGCGACGAGGTAAGTGAACGGGGAGCGAAAGAAGGGAAGGGACGGAGGGAGAACTTGAGCGGAGAACACAAACATAACGTGTTATGTCAGAACGGCGCCACCTGACTTTGCGCCGCCCCCGCCCTCCCCGCCCACCGACCACTTAACAGACGGGGGAGGGGGGGGGGGAGGAGAGAGGACCACGGCCCGAAAACTTCATTATTTGCAACAACACACATTTAGAGGCACGAGTCACTGTCTCTCCCCAAGCGGGGGGCGACGGAAGGTGGCGCCAACCTAAACTGAACTCTTTATTTTCTGCCCGAACCGTGGACATGATGCCGCCGAGAGCGGCGGCAGAAGGTGACGGCGGGGTCTGCGCCCCCAAAAAATCACAGAGATTGGAAGCAGACCCCGTATCAGGTCCCACACCACCGCATTGCTTGCATTAGCGCCTGGCTGCGGCGGCGCCTGGGCTGGGTGGGAGGGTTCGGGCGCCTCCCACAGCCGTCGCGCATTCACAGCCTCGGCAGAGCTCCAAAAAACTCCGTAGATCATTCGCAACACGAAATGGATCACTCACGAGCCTTTTCAGGGCGACCACTCTTCTTGGGCATCAGTCGGCTCCCGCGCTCCAGGATGTCTGGCGGGAGCGCGGCGCGGGCGGCCACCAGGGCGTGCGTCTTCATATACCTAAGCACGCTCTTCTCTGAAGCCCACCGCCCGCGCCGCTGGATGGCCCACGCCGTCCTGTAGCCCGTCGCCGCGTCGTGGCTCGGCCCCGAGTGCCTGGCAGCATGGGGCGGGAAGTGCTCGACACCGACGTCGTCGCAGGCTCGCCTCAGCGCCCGGCGGTAGGCATCCACCGAGCAGCTGAAGACCCGGTCCGAGGGGTCTCGCTCGGACTTCCTGCGCACAAGCATGTCGCTCACATGCCGACGGTCGATCAGCA
This sequence comes from Prorocentrum cordatum, assembly GCA_963575745.1. Lineage (NCBI taxonomy): Eukaryota > Dinophyceae > Prorocentrales > Prorocentraceae > Prorocentrum > Prorocentrum cordatum. The sequence goes on from CAUYUJ010020337.1 coordinate 616,071, forward strand.
CGCCCTGCCTCACGCCCGTCTTGGTCCTCTCACCACGCTCGGTCACCCCGAGTCGTAGAGCTACTATCTGCTCGCCCGCCTCGTCCACGTCGACCACGATGTCGGCCGCCCGCAAGGCGAACAGCTCCGCGGACCTGAGGTAGGCGTCCAGGGCGACCTCGGCGGCGTCGGCGGCCTCCACGCTCCCGGCCAGCCTCATGGCCTCGTCCAGCACGGCCCAGAGCTCGAGGGGCTGGGGCCCCCCTTCTCCCGCAACGTGAAGTCGATGCCAAGCTCGAAGAGCTCGATTGGACCTCGGCAGCCCCGTCGAGAGCTCGGGCCACACGTAGGCAAGCCCGTGCACAACGAAATCTCCTCGATGCGGACCCACCTCCTCATCCTCGACCAGGCGGTCCAAGTAGCAAAGAACGGAGTCGTCGATCTCCTCTCGGCTCATCATCGGCAGGTTCACCTCCAGCGCGAAGTTCAGGAAGCGGCGCACGTTGGGCACGTAGCAGCCCAGCGCCGTCTTAGTTGAGACCGAGAACGGCAGCAATGCCAGCCCATAGGTGGTTCTCTCCCGCCGTGGCACCCCCTGTGGGTGCGCGCCCTCCGCGTCGTTCCTGCGGTGGGTGTTGCCCATCTTGCGGTGCTGAGCGTGGCGCCGTAGCCTCTCTTCACCGACGGCGTCCGATAGAAAGGGCAGCAGCGGGCGCACCCAGGAGCACGGACCACCGCGGGCAACTGGACCGGCAAGCGGTCCCGGCCGACGGCTGCTCATCATCCACGTCGGGCTCCCCGAGACGAGGCGATCGTCGATGGTCAGGCGCCTGGTCACCAAGTCGAACCCGAAACATCGCACGAAGATCTTCCAGCTCCGTCCAGTGTTCCTGTTGTAGCCGCTGTCTCTCCCTCGGAGTCGCTTCTCGAAAACTCGCGACAAAGCGATCCCTTTGATCTTGCGTCGCCCTCCAGGTGCTGCTGCAAAGATCTCTGATGATGTCGGTGATCGCGTGGCGAGGTAGCCCGGGGACGAGTAGGCGCCTCAAAGCCTGATTGGGGCCGCTGAGAAGCACGTCCGTCAGGAAAGCCACGCACCACTCCTGCCACTCGGTGCCGTCGGTGGCCCGCTGCGTGAGGTCGCCGAACCACTGCTGCGCCCAATCATGTAGATCTTGCATCATGCCAACATAATCTTGCACCGCTTGCGCTCGAACATCGTCGGACATGGGCGGGGGCCGCCCCATCGCACATGGGCTTCCGTCCCCAGTCAACCCGAGGCTCGAAGGAAAGCTGCAGGTAATGATTCCAGCAACGTAGCGTCCCGGCGCCTGCGCTCCAGGGTCTCTGAAATCAATTGCTCCACGGCCCTCTCGGTCAGGTCGGCCTCCCGTCTCTCGTGCGTGGTCAGCATTGCGTCCACGTGGCACTCCGCCAACATCCTGCAGAAGTCGGACGGGCACGCCTGGGCCACCCTCGTCCAACAGCGACCGCTCTCGTCCTTGCCGCAGAGGCTCGCCGAGTGGTTCTCGCGCACGCAGGGGCGAACAAACCGCTGCATCCCGAAGGCCGTCCCCGTGAGCGTCGTCAGCTTCAGCGCGGGGCAGCCCCGCATGCACTGCGGGAAGGTCACTCGGTAGGCACCCACCCGGGCCTCCCAGTCCACAAGCTCCTTGGTCACGAAGATCGATGGGAACGGCGGACAACCCGGATCGGCAGGATGCTCGATGGAGACCGAGCCTCCCTTGAGCCCGATAGCCTTCAGGATCCTCAAGCTGCTCAGCAACTGCGCGTTCCCAAGCTTCACCTTCTTCGCGTCGTCCCCTCGAAGACCCGGCCGACCCCGCAGCTGATCTCGCAGGCGTAGCGGGGGGGGCCTCCAGGCTGGAAGCGAACCCGCGACCAGGTAGAGCATGAAGGGCCTGAGTGTCCCCCGTCCGTCTCCACCTCCGCCAGCAGCTCCAGCCTCCGCACGTTGACCTCGTCCGTCAGGTCGAACTCCGCCCCGGGGCCGATGTCCACGCTGGTGCAGATCATCAGGTAGCCTCGCGACCCCGCGATCCTGAGCAGCCAGTCCTCCAGGTCCCCGATGCGCGTGTGGCCGCTGCAGAGGTGGGCGAAGCGCAGCACCTTCACCGGGATCGAGACGCCCATCCTGAGCGGCTGGAAGGGGTCCACCTCCGCCAAATCCGCCAGGGCCTCGATCCTCGAAGCCACCTTCTCCGGCAACACCAGCTCGTCCGTCCTCCGCTCCCTCGGTGCCGGCCCAATCGGGAAACCTCGGCTCGGCCCGTCGCTGCGGTTGCGGTCCGACGGCACCCAGCGCCAGTACTCCCGCATGCCGCGCCCTAGGTCGAGGGCGGCCACTCTCCTGCGCAAGATCAGAATGGGCCGCCTGGCCGATCTGCCCTTGCTGAAGCCGCCGAGGCAAACCATCGAGTCCGTGATGCGTAAGTGCCTCTTCCCCCAGCTCGCCCGGGCGCGGGCCGAGTGCCTCGCCGCGGCCGCCCCCGTGCGCATCTCCAGCAAGTTGATGTGCTCCTTTTCCTCCCAGCGCCAGCGCGCAACCTCCTTCCACCGAGCGATGTCGCCCCAACGCTCGTGCACAGGTGGAACGCGGATCCGGGTGCCCAACTCCACGTCGGTACCTACGCGTCTGAAGGCCCCCCCCTCGCACCAGGCGCCCGCAGCCCAGGGCGAGGAAATGCCCGCCCAGACGGTCCAGCCTCCTCGAACTGCATATCGTGCTTCTCGACGCTGCTCCTCCACCGTTGCCACCGTAGAGATGAGCGCGCCACCGTAGAGGCCCGCGTCGAACATCATCGCCATCGGGTCCCAGGGCGTCGAGAGGTCCACCGAGATCAGAGGCGCCAAAGCCGCAGCCGCAGCCAACTCCCTCAGCACTTCCCGTGGCACCTCGCGCCGAGCTCCACCTCGGAACTCCATGCATCATGCGTGCACGTCCGCGAAGACGCTCAACGCACCGCGGCAGATCAGGAAGCCCCAGAACAGGATGCCGACGATCCGTGCGACGGTATCGGGTAGTTCCCACTTGTGGATCAGGATCTCCCGTATGCCGAAGACCGTCAACCACATCTTGTCCTGGTTCGGCGCCAGGCGAGTTCCCCGAAGATCGCCACCGATCATACGGGCGTCCGCCGCACAAGTATCCTTGTGCACCTTGAAACCCGCGGACACCACCAACTCCTTGGCACCGAGCCAGATCTCCTCCACCGTCGTCGCCGCCTCCTGGCCAGGTCGCGTCGGGAAGTCCAGGCCCATGATGCCGAAATCGTCGATGTACTCGTAGTGCGCAGCAGGCAGATCCCGACTGAGATGGGGTTACGGCCCGCCTTCGGCCAAACGTTGGTCGCCTGAAAGCGAAGAAAGCCCGAACTGGGGCCCAGTTTTGAAGATGTCCTCCATGGTCGTCTGCGCCATCCAGCACGCCCAGGAGAAGCCCATCAGCGCAACCTTCACCCCGACGTAGGGCCCACTCCCAGGCAGAGACGAACCTTCGGGAAGCAGAGCGTCCACCGCATCCCCAGACACGCCGGGCAGCACGAAGTACGGCGCCAGCTCCTCCCGCAGCTCCAGCGTGAAGTAGAAGTCGGGGAGGTCGCCCGTGCCGAAGCACATGGTCACGCCATCCTCCTTCATCTCCTCGGACACGTCCAGAAACGACATCGCACTGGCGCCGCCCATGGCACACCACGGGGGAGACCGCCATCGCATGTTGGAGCGCCTCTGGTCGAACACCAGCCTCCGGGTCACCCCGGGCTCGCTCCCCACCAGCTCCGCCTTCTTCACGGCGCAGAAGAGCCCGACCTCGTCCACCTTCACTGCGGCGCGGCACAACATCCCCGCCTAAGCCATCCGTCGGGCCAGCTGTAACATGTCCTTCTTCTCGCGGAAATGTGGGTCCACGTAGTTGCGTATCTCGCAGGCCTGAACGCAAGCCCCGCCATCCTCTCTCAACATCTCCTCCTTGAACATCTCCAATTTCTGTGCCACGCGAGGCGACGCAGACCTCGCACTCACAGGTCTGGTCCCCGGAGGAGGTAGAGCGACTCGGTCCCATTGAGCTGGAAACGTCTCGCCCCTGTCCGGCAGCCGTCCACTTCCGCCAGCACTCCTCCCCCGAAGTTCGGCCACCCTCTGTTTGAAGGTGGACTGGGACTGATGGCCCGCCGCCGAGGCAGAAGGACGCAGCCGCAAGAGCGCGGCCCCTTGTGAGGGTGTAGTCGACGGCGGCGACTGGCGACGAACTTCCCCCAGCACTCGCCGAGAAAGGTCCCCGTCCAAGTTGTCGGGCGCGACCCCCTGGCCCCAGCAGTCGGCCAGGCCCAGTAGACTGTCGTCCAGACTCCCGCGGTAGAGCTGACGCAAAGCCAAGAGAGAACGATTCGCCGTCTCCGCCAGCTCCATCTCCTCCTTCCAGCGCGACAGCGCCCGACGAGAAGTCGAAGCGGGGCGCTCCGGGCGAGCGGACAGCACCGCCTCGGACAGGATGTCCCGCCGCCGAGACATGAAAGCCCAAATTCGTCGTGCAAAAGCTCACGGGCCAGCCGACGGCGATGATGCGAGTCAGCCGCAGCAGAAAGAATACACTAGCCAAACAAGCCGACGCGCAGGAACACCACGACGCCGACTGCAAGGGCCCCCCGGCTCGAAACCGAGTAGCCCCAATTGAAGCTCCTTGACTCTCACGGCGGGGCCACCGCGCCCCCGTCCAGGTCGGAGCGCGCCTTCGTCAGCTGCGCGTCGCGACCCATGGCCTTCTTCATCTCTTCCTCGGCGCTCATCACCCGAATAGTGCTCTCGTCGGCGAGCTGGGGGTCCAAGCGACGTGCCGCCTCCCAGTCCACCTTCGACTTCCAGTTCTTGGCATCCTTGGGGCGGCTCCAGTCGTCGCGGCTGTTCACGTTGCGGTAAGCCCTCACAATGGCGTAGCCCTTTCGCACCAACCGCTCGAAGCTCACCAGGTTGAGGAGTCCCCTCTGACGATCTGTCATCAGCATCGTGTCCACCGCGGCGAAGGCCGCGATCATCTCCCGAGCCGTGTTGCAGTCGCTCAGGCCGCGGTCCCTGATGAAGTCCCGCGCCCAGGCCTCGGCCGTCTTGCCCGACGAGTAGATCTCCGACAGCACCTCGGCCGATATCTGGCCGTAGCCCTCGGGCATGCGGCCGTTCCACTCCTCGGGCTCGATCTCCCTGTACTCGTCCAGCTGCTCCATGAACACCTGCTGCGGCAGCTGAGCCTTGAAGCGCATCCGCTTGATGGCCAGCTCGACGGCCTCCGGCTGCGAAGTGGCAGCTCGCTTCTCGGGCGTCTCCATCAACGCCGTGGGTGCACTCTTCGTGGGCGACCCGGGCACGGCGACTGCCGAAGCCGAAGAACTCGCCCCCTCGATAGCAGCACCATGCTCGCCAGCTCCGGCCTCCGCAGGCGCCTCGCCCTTCAGACGAGCCTCGAACTGGTCCAGCCGCGCAATCATGCCCTCGATCACCTGCTTGTTGGCCTCGGCGTCCGCACGACCACACGAGTCCAGAGAAGCTTCGAGTACATCCCGACGTAACTCCCTCGTC